>CM076572.1:1364115595-1364445720 GCA_034641835.2 Pinus albicaulis
GAATTTGTCTAGATTGTTGTAACACATTTTGTTTCTCAGAAACACAAATTTTCAAAGAATACGGCAGTGCATATTAACATGACTTCTTATGAATCCTTTGATTGTTAAAAACACACACACTCAAAGAAATGCTAAGTTGACATACCAAATGTGTATAAAAAAATTCCAAAAAATAAGTAATAGAAAGCTAATAAAATTTTTGACAACTGTTATTTTTATCGCAAAATGAAATTCTAAACAGAAAAATTGTTTTGGCTTGCAGAAAGTTGAAAAAAAAAAAAGAGAAAGAAAGAAAGAAAAAGAAAAAGAAAAAAGATTTTTTTTTTTTTTTTTTGTTCAAAAAAGGGAAAAAAGTGTAACCCAACTTCACATTTTCACCCATAATATAAATAGTCCCTTGAGTTTATAATATTAATCTATAATACGTATAAATATATATTAGGGCTTCTAATTCTAGGGTTTATATTATTCATGTTGAGTTTGATATTTTGATCCCTTGTGTTTATAATATTAATCCAATGGGTTTATTAATCCCTTGGGTTTATAATGTTAATCCCTCAGGTTTATAATATTTATCCCTTCGGTTGATTAACCCCTTGGTGATCTGAATTGGGTGGATGACTTGTTATGATATGCAAGCACCTCCCACTCAGTTAAAACAAATTAAGATCTTGCTTATACTTCATAGTGTGGAATTGAATACTTGAATCAGGTGTATGTGTTTTAACTGTTTTAAGTCTTTATGTGTGACGAATTAAACATTTGTTTTTGCTGATTAAACACATGTACAACAAGCACAAATTGCAGCAAACTAATCATCAACACATAACATCAAATTTAATAAAGGAGTTCACTCGAATGGGCTACATCTCCTTGAGCCTTCATCAATTGACTTGGCTCTTTGGGATTATGATGGAAAATTTCTTTTACAAGTCTCCTACTCAACTCCAATGGTTATTTTAACTATACGAATGGGGTTAGAATACCATCATACCCCTGGAATGACTGCTTACTCTTTGGAAATGGACCTAGGCACCCTTTGACTTGACCTCTTCTATCGGTGCCCTTAAGCTTCCCTGAGCTTCTCTATGGAACAAACTCCCTTAGAAGTCCTTTTATGTAAATGAAAACTTTTCTACTGTATCCAGAATATATCATACATCCAAAATAGATTATTCATTTGCTCAAAATGAGCTTTGGCTCCCCAATCTAGGCCTCCAACCCCTAGTGGCCCTAGCTTGCTCGAAACTTCCCTGTGGATTATTAGGATCTATAAGTCTCCAGATGGCTCTAAAAATTGTTCCATTGGATTAATAATGTCTAAAATAGTCAAAATAGACTATTCAATTGCTGAAAAATGCCTCTGGCTGCTCTAGTTATGCCCCCAACACCTGGTGGCACCTTATGGCTCTAGGCTCACTGAAAACTTCTCTAAAGCATATCGGCCTTTAGAAGTCTCCAAAATCTTATTACAATCCTTCAATTGGATTCATAAGGTTTAAAATAGTCAAAATAGACTATTTCTTTGCTAAGAATTGTCTTTGGCTGCCTTGGCTAGGCCTCATTCTCTTGTTGGCCCTTAGTGCCCCTTGGAATTTCTCTGAAGAAAAATCATGCTCAAAAGTCCTCAGATGGCTCTACAAACCTCACTAATGGCTCCAAAATGTCTGAAACATCCAAAAATGACTATTGGTTTCCTGAGAAAGGCCTCTAGCTGCCCTGGCTAGGCCTCATTCTACTGCTGGCTCCTGCTGGCCCTAGTGGCCCTTCAAAATTCTCTGAAGCAAAATCACACTTATAAGTTCTTTGATGGCTCTGAAAACCTCACCAATGGCTCTAGAATGCTCCAATTAGCTAATAATGACTCTCTTTTCGCTCAGAATGGTCGAAAATTTAGTCTCCAACTCATTTTCCCAGTTACACCTTGGAAAACTCCACTAATTGTGGAGAACTCTAGTTAACTGGAGTCAAAATAACACTTTCGCCACTTTAGGCACACTTTTCCAAAACCATCACCGGGATAACCATTACATTAATTTATGGTTCGTGGTTGGGGTGGCCACATGACAACCCCAAACCACGGCTTCCACAACTACAACCGTTCGGCGGAACTCCGCATGTAGCCGTGGTGGAATGGTGGGAAACTTTGGTTAAGTGTCATGGATTCCCTCTTTACTGCGTATAGAGTGTTTATACACCGTTGCAATGTGACAACATGATAAACGCTTGTGGTATTTTAGTTGGGGGGTTAGCTGAACGCAATGTTTAGTTGACGTTTATATGCCATGTGAACACTGTTTATGGGACTCCCAACCCCCAAATGCCATTTCATCAAACAATAAATAGAAATTGCAAACGTTATGGTTAAGAATCACTTATAGTGGAGACATTAGACCCATTGCGTGTCTGGCAGGAGGTCGCAGGGTCAACTCCTACGAACCCAAACCAAAATTTTACATATTCCTTCCAGGGCCACGTGGCACCTTCTCATTGACCCTCAAATCTGTGCCTAATAATACCCTGCCACTTGTCCTCCTGAAATTGGCCCAAAAGTAATATTCCAGGGAATATTTTGAGGAATATTCCCTAGAATATTCATTTTTCTGACTGTACCTTTGCCTAGTCAACCCTCGTCAAATGTCAAAATTTGTTGTTTACTAGACTTTTCAAATCGCGATAACTTCTTCATACAGTGTCAGTTTTTCAAACCGTTCACGGCGCCAGAATCATGAAGACGAGATCTAATCGGTAGCTTAGGTTCAGTGCACTTTTGAACACTTTGAAATTTGAGCTATCACTTATGTCCTGATCCAAATATGATCACTCCTCCCCATTGGGAATCTTTTGGACCCCAAAAGACTTGATTACCTGTTCAGTAGATGAGAGTACAACATCCTCACCTCTCCAACCTCCATAAACTTTGCCTTGCTTGGCTTAGTGCCTTTGAGCCCAACTCGAAGGTAGTCAACACTTCCCCTCTTTGATACTCTTGTCCTCCAATCAAGGATTGTATCTTCTTTGAGCTCATATAGAAATTTTTGGCGAGAAATCTTCATTAGAAGGTAGGTGAACATCATTTCCTTGATCATAGATCAAAGGTGGCTCATAAAAACGTAAGTTTTCAACATAAACAACTGAATACATTTGCATATGTAGAAAGGAATGTAAGTCTTACTGGGTGAAGAAGTCAAACCACTTCTTACCAAGCCACTTCCATGGCGATTTTTCGTGTTGAAAATCTTCTTCTTGTGAATCATCTAGACTCACATTGATGATGGAATCTTTAGTTCCATTTTCGCCTGTATTTTTATCCTCTTGCTTCAAATGCTTGGGATGATTGGTTGGATGAAATGTCCAACATTGGGAAATAAGATGTCCCTTCTTCTGGCAATGTGTGCAAGTCTTTTGCATCTTCTGTGCAAGTTCCTTCACTTCGATTGTTTCCTGTATGCCTTCATCCTCTTCTAGCATTTTGAAACTTCATGGTTACACAAACCACAATAGGAATAACAACTCTTTCTTCCATTAATGCATGCATATTTTTCATGCTTAACATAAACATAATCAACTTGACTATGGGAAGAATTATACCTCGAATGTTGCTTTTCGTGTCCATCTTTTTTACCTTCTTGAGGAGATGAACTTGTAGAGGTTACAACTCTCTTTTGAAGACTAACATTAGTGTTCATGTCATGATAGTTGTCAGAACTCTCTTTCTCACCATCAGTTGCATGTTTACAAAAATCTTGCTGCAACATAGGCTTCAAACAATGGCATTCATCTTTAACACAAACTTCACATGTTTGTGGATTTTAACTTGAAACAAAAGTTCTTCTTGGAACATTCTCAAGTGCCTTCATGGCTTTCACGTTTTCGCCATAAGATTGAACATAGCCTAGACCAAACTTCTTAGACCTTTCCTCAACCATAATAGGCTCAATCATGCCTTGTGCACGTTTGCCTAGACCCTTGCCTTCATAGCCCATTTTTAACATCAATTTGGGCCCTATCCCTCTAGTGTGTTTTTTAAATGAACCTACACATGTATCTGAAGAGGAAATTGAAGACAAATTTGAGTGATTTACCTCTTCTTGAAACATGTGTTTGGTTGAGGCCTCTTGGGCATGTTGGAGTTGCATCTCCATCTCATGCATTATTTGAAGAAGTCCTTCTTTCTATTGCTTCATGGCAACCAATTGCTCATGAAGTCTAAGGCTTTCCTTTCCATCTTCATACAGACTTTGCACCATGTCCTTCAGGATGTAGAAGTCCCACTTCATCTCTTCATAAAAGAGTCTTGTAAAGGTGGAGGATTTAGAAACCTCACTTGATGAATTTTTCATCATGTAAATTAATTAAAGAACTTCAATCAACAATTCACAAAGCTTCAAAAAACAATTGACAAAGCTTCAAAAACAATTTGGCTGTAGATTCAAGCTCTTTTCTGTAGCTTGTATATCTTCTTCAAGCAGCCTCTTTTGCAAACAACCCCTCTTGTGCTTCAAGGTTTGCCTTGAGGTCCTTTGGGTAAGGAGAATACTTTCAACCTTCTTCCTTCTTGTCCTCTTCTGGAATTAGCTAGCAAGAGCTGCCCTTCACCTCTAGCAAACTCAAACTTGTAAGCATCAGTCAATTTGTAAACAGTTAAATTCTTTGCGCTGTTAAACACCTTTCAATTCAAACAAGCAACCTAGTTCTCTTTCAAGAAAGCAACCTAGTGCTCTGATACCAACCTGATCTGAATCGGGTGGATGAATTTTTATCCTATGCAAGCACCTCCCACTCAGTTAAAAAAAATTAAGATCTTGCTTATACTTGATAGTGTGAAATTGAATACTTGAATCAGGTGTATGTGTTTTAACTATTTTAAGTGTTTATGTGTGAGGAATAAAAAACAAAAATTGCTAATTAAACACATGTACAACAAGCATAAATTGCAGCAAACTAATCATCAACACATAACAGTAAATTTAATAAAGGATTTCACCATAATGTCTTGGGCTACATCTCCTTGAGCCTTCGCCAATTGACTTGGCACTTTGGGATTATGATGGAAAATTTCTTTTAGAAGTCTCCTACTCAACTCCAACGGTTATTTGAACTATACCAATGGGTTTAGAATACCATCATACCCCTGGAATGACTACTTACTCTCTAGAAATGGACCTAGGCTCCCTTTGACTTGACCTCTTCTGTTGGTGCCCTTAAGATTCCCTGAGCTTCTATTTGGAAACAAAACCCTTAGAAGTAATTTTCTCTCCTTGAAACCTTTTCTATTGTATCCATCATATGTTAGACATCCAAAATAGGTTGTTCATTTTCTCAAAATGAGCTCTGGATCCCCAATCTAGGCCTCCAACCCCTAGTGGCCCTCAGCTTCCTGAAACTTCCCTGTGGCTTCTTCAGCTTTGGAAGTCTCCAAATGGCTCTGAAAATCCTTCCATTGGATTCATAATGTCAAAAATAGTCAAAATCAACTATTCACTTGCTGAAAAAGGCCTCTGGCTCCTATGGTTATGCCCCCAACACCTGGTGGTACCCTATGGCTCTAGGCTCACTGAAAACTTCCTTGAAGCATATAGGCCTTTAAAAGTATCCAAAAGATAATGAAAATAGTTCTATTGGATTCAAAAGGTTCAAAATAGTCAAAATAGACTACTGGTTTGCTGAGAATGGTCTCTGGCTGCCCTGGCTAGGCCTCATTCTCCTGTTGGCCCCTAGTGGCCCTAGTGGCCCTTGGAATTTCTCTAAAGAAAAATCAAGCTCAGAAGTCCTCAGCTAGCTCTGAAAACCTCACCAATGGCTCCATAATTTCTGAAACATCAAAAAATGACTATTCGTTTCCTGAGAATGGCTTGTAGCTGCCATGGCTAGGCCTCATTCTGTTGCTGGCTCCTGGTGGCCCTAGTGGCCCTTGGAACTTCTATGAAGAAAAATCATGCTCAAAAGTTCTTTGATGGATCTAAAAACCTCACAAATGGCTCTAGAATGCTCCAATTATCTAAGAATGACTCTCTTTTCACTCAGAGTGGTCGAAAATTGAGTCTCCAACTCATTTTCCCAATTACACCTACGAAAACTCTACTAATTATGGAGAACCCCAGTTAACTGGAGTCAAAATAGCAGTTTCGCCACTTTAGGTGCGCTTTGCAAAAATCACCATCGGGATAACCATTGCATTAAATTTTTATGGTTGGTGGTTGGGGTGGCCACATGCCAACCCTAAACGACAGCTTCCACAACCGCAACCATTCGGCGAAACTTTGCATGTAACTGTGGTGGAGTGGTGGGAAACTCCGGTTAAGTGTCGTTGGTTCCCTCTTGACTGCGCGGAGCATGTTAATACACCATTACAATGTGACAACACAATAAACGTTGGGGGTATTGCGGTTGGGGGGTTAGCTGACCGTAGTGTTTGGTTAATGTTTATATGCCATGCGAACACTGTTTATGGGACCTCCAACTATCCCAACCCCCAAATGTCATTTCATCAAATAATAAATAGAAACTAGAAACATTATGGTTGAGAATCAATTGTAGCAGAGATGGTAGACCCCTCGCGTGCCCACTGGGAGGTCGCGGGGTTGACTCTTGCGGACCCAAACCAAATTTTTACGCAATCCTTCCAAGGCCACTTGGCAGCCTTAGGGCTGGCCAAATGGCGCCTTCTCATTGGCCCTCAAATATTTGCCCAATAAAACCTTGCCACTTGTGCTCCAACAATTGGCTCGAAAGAAATATTCCAGGGAATATTCCCTAGAATTTTCTCTTTGTTGATTGTACCTTTGCCCAGTGAACCCTGGTCAAATGTCAAAATTTGTAGTTTACTAGAATTTTCAAATTGAAATAACTTCTTCATATGGTGTCGGTTTTTAGAACCGTTTCTGGCACCAGAATCAGGAATATGAGATCTATCCGGTCACTTAGGTTTGGCACACTTTTGAATAAATTGAGCTATCACTTAGATCCTGATCCAAATATGATCACTTGGGTATGAAAATCTATCCAATTTCACAGTGTGATAACAATCATCAGAATACGATAAGGAGGGTGACAATCATTGTCAAAATGATACATTACATTGTAATTTATTCAATGTCACATTGCGACATTGGAAAAATTAGGGTTTAATATTATATTTTATAATATTGGGCTTCAGGTTTAGGGTTTATTTTGGTTTATAATATTTGGTTTAGTATTAGTGTTTAATATTGTAGCATTGGAATGGTACAAAAGCCTATCAAACATCATAATTTGGTATACATCGTCATAACATGACAAGTAGTGTGACAATTAATCAAAATGATATATTACATTGCAACTTATTCAATGTCACATTGTGACATTAAATAAATTAGGGTTTACTATTATGGTTTACAATATTTGGTTTAGTGTTTATAATATTAATCCTAGGGTTTAAAATCCCTTGGCTTTATAATATAAATCCTAGGGTTTAATATTATCCCCTTGGGTTTATTAATCCCTTTGGTTTATAATATCAATAGTCCATTGGGTTTATAATATTAATATATAATATGTATAATAATATATTAGAGATTATAATTTTAGGATTTATAATATTAATGTTGGGTTTGATATTTTGATCCCTTATATTTATAATATTTAACCCTTGGGTTTATAATATTTATCCCTTGGGTAGGAAGATATATTCAATGTTGTTGTGTGAAAACAATCATCCCAATGCGACAAGCAGGTTGACAATCATTGTCAAAATGATACATTACATTGTAATTTATTCTAAATTAGGTTTTAATATTCTGGTTTATAATAGGCTTAGGGTTTAGGTTTTATTTTGGTTTATAATATTGGGTTTAGGTTTTTAAATTTAGGGTTTATGATATTAATGCTATGGATTTTAAACCCCTTAGCTTATAATATTAATACTAGGGTTTATAATCCCTTGAGTCTATAATATAAATCCTAGTGTTTATTATTATTCTCTTGCATTTAGTATGCCTTGGGTTTATAAATGAAGCTACAAAACCACCATGCACCACAAAACCATGTTTTGTAAACTTACAGGCCCAAAAAGAGCCAAAAATGAACTAAAAATAACCGCCCTAAAAAATTCTTTCAATGTTAGGAATTACTGGAGAAATAATAAATTTACCGAGAGGAATAATAATCATGAAAAACAACCAGCAACAAATCATAAACATTAACACAAATATTTTACCAGGAAAACCCCAAACTCTGGGGAAAAACGCAACCAATGAAATTTCATTAAACATTAGCCAAAACCCTGGCCAATCTAGCCAAGTGAGCCTTCACCACTCACCTCCAGGCCTACATTACAATGAAGTATTCCCAGCCTTTTATAGGATCCATTACATGCAATACCATGGGCTGAAAATCATGGGTACAAAAAACCATGTGCCCCAAAACCACTACTATTTACCCTAGTCAACATTGAATCTACCCCGAGTCATGTTTACCTAACAATTCCCCCCTTAAACTTGACTTGGGGATTATTGACTAAATCCAACTAAACCTGCTAAGTGAGACAACCCCACTCACTCTAGCTCTTTCACCCCTCAATATTTTTATCCAGGGTAATTATTAACTTGACATCCCCCCTATCACCTAGTTCTAACCCAAACTTTACCAGTGATTACCCAGGGGTACGCATGCCATACCAGGTCTTACAGCAGTATGCCCATTTACATGTAATAAATTAACTCCATTATAATATTTTTTTTTTCATTGTTACTGCCTTGTACATATGAAATAAATGTCCATATAAAAAGAACCCATCTACCGGATTACATGGGTCACCAGCCTCTGTAACCGCCAGTCCTCTAGGAGTTCTCTTCATATACATGGTTCATCAATTAATTAATCCACTTGCAAACATCCTCTCATCTCTGAATTTCTCGGACCAACTTCTTATCACTGCTAGTCGCCAGATCTGAGTTGTGGCAGCACCATTGTTCTCTTTATCCATTGAGAAACCCTCCATGGAATTCCCCATGGAATCAATCAATTGGATATTTCCTATTTCCTAGAAACACCATGCTCCGTATGGCCAGATCTGCAAAAGGGTGCATTTATTTCTCCATTCACAAGCCAATAAAACCCTTGGCTACAAAAGCGTCCCTCTGAAGCCAAATATGGCTCTGATACCATTTGTTGGAAATTTACTGGAGAAATAATAAATTTATCGAGAGGAATAATAATCATGAAAAACAACCAGCAACAAATCATAAACATTAACACAAATATTTTACCGGGAAAACCCCAAACTCCGGGGAAAAACCCAACCAATGAAATTTCATTAAACATTAGCCAAAACCCTGGCCAATCCGGCCAAGTGAGCCTTCACCACTCACCTCCAGGCCTACATTACAATGAAGTATTCCCAGCCTTTTATAGGCTCCATTACATGCAATACCATGGGCTGAAAACCATGGGTGCACAAAACCATGTGCCCCAAAACCACTACTATTTACCCTAGTCAACATTGACTCTACCTCGAGTCATGTTTACCTAACATTCAAGACATTGTCCTGAACCCCACACAGGGGAGATACCAATCCCCCCCTAAAACCCCCATATATTCATGGTTCATATAAGGCATGCAAATAGTATAACATGTTATTGTCAGTCATTTTTCTTGTCACCAGTGATTAAATGGGCTCTTTCAAAATGTTTATTAGGGTGTTGAGTCAAATTTTCATGGTTTCAGTAGGTCTTCAAATAAAAATTTGGTCACTGGTTAGTGTGTCTAGGTCTATTGTTTCTCCTTTCAAAATTTTCATGTGATGGTAATTTCCATATTCTAGTTGGATGAGTCATCACTGCAAGGTCTCGATATTCATTTCAGTCATGCCATCATGGTCTTCATTCAGCTGATTGTCTCCATTAGGTCATTACAGTTTAAGTCATCCAAAATATGTCATTCCATGCACAAATCTGGAAAATGAGGAGTGGAAATAGGTAAATTTTTTTTCTGAATTTGGTTTCAAAATGTAATTTATGTTTCATATTATGTAATAAGTTTCAAATAAGCTTCATAAGAAAGTGTCAAGGTTACATAAGTTTTCAAATAAAAAAGAAAAAACATATAGTGGGTCATCCCACTACTATGAGGAAAAGTGACAATCACAAGCTATTAAAGACCATTTCAAGCTCATTTTCTCATTCACCTCACTGAAGAAGAGTTATCTCTCACCTACCAAGGCAATTTCAGTAATTTCAAGTCAAAGACAATCCAAAATTGGATGCCAAAGCAGCCGCGATGTGTTTTCTAAGCTACACACTATGTTTTCTCTTCCAAAGGCATAAAATCAGTTTCTAAAGGTTTCTGAAGGCTATCAAGGTGTCCATCATCATTTCACAAGTAAGTTACACCTCAATAAGCCCTCCTTCCAGCTCAATTTCATTGATATAGAGTGTAAACCCTCCATTGGTCCCCACGTTGTGTTTTAGTGGGTGGACCATATTTTCAAAATTTGCAAGGTAAACACACTTCCCATAGAATTTTTACCCTCCCTCACACTCAAAACACTCTCCCATAGCTTTCACATCCCTTCATTCCCATTTCCTAAGCCCCAAACCATAAACCCTAGCCTAATACTGATTTTTTTTGCAGTTTTCCTAGCTAGGACTGTGTAAAGATTCCCTAGCCTAACTCCCATACTCATTTCAATTCATTCCACTTCCTATAGTTCCCTAAAACCCCTTTCTACCTCCCTAAATTTTCCTACTCCCATCTCCCTTCCCTAACCCCATCATCCTATCCCTTCACTCTCTTCCCCTATTTTGTCCCATTAAGGTTTTCCACTTGCAAACAATCAAATGGAGGAGAAGAGGCCCTACAATAAGGGAGGCCAGCTGTTAAGATATGAGCCCTTAACCACTCATGAAGTGATGTCTTCACCATTATCCAGGCAATTTTTTCAAAGGGTAGGATGTCTTTCTTTTTGTGAGCAAGTTGAGAGAGTCAAATACCATGCCACATTGACTAAATTGTTTGTCACTCAGCTCAAAAATGACAAGGTCATGATTGCAGGGGTTACATTCACTATATCAACTGATGTAGTAGTAAAGGCCACATGGATACCCAATAATGGTGATAAATGGTTCAAAATCCAAGACCTAGACATTCAAAACTACAAGGCCTACCTCAAAAGACAGTATCAACAAGATATGAAGAAGGTTTTTACTGTTGGGCACCTCCTTGTGAAGTATACACCACTAATGAAGATCATCATGAAGTACTTCACCTGTGAGGGAAGATTTTCTAGACTCTATAGGTATCATGTTAGACTACTCATGCATTCCATAGGGATAAAGCCACACAATTTTCCCTACTACCTCTATAGAAGTTTGGCAAAGATGGCAGGAAAATTTCAGCATAAGAAAAGTGGTATTGAAGCTAGACTCTTCCATCATGCTCTTATCAAAATAATGTTTTACACCAACTTGAACAGAAAAGAATCACTTCGGGAAATTTCATGCAATTAGATGTCTTTTTTCCTTCTAGTAGCCAGCCTACTAGCCCTAGTTCACCATCAATACCATCAACACCATCTAGACATGTGGAGGTTGGCTCACCTAGCATAGTTTCAGTGAGGAGGAATATTGAGGTCACTCAGACATACCAGAGAGCATAAGGTGTGTGTTTGCTCCTCAAATTGAGTAAGGGGCCAAGACCACATCAGTAGAACATGGATTACCTTTACAACATGAGACATATTTGCATGATGAGGAGATCATTCATCAAGGCATTGACATAGTATACTCGGAGGCCAATGAAGAGCATGAAAACCTACAACAGATCACCAAGGAAAAATATGCTCAGATCAAAGAACTCAAGGACAACTTGGCAAGGGATAATTTCATAATTTCCTTCGTAGAGCAAGAGAACAATCAGTTGAAGGTACAACAGTTGTCTTTAAAGAAGAATCAATTTCAAGCTAGTATGCAAGATGTGAAAGGAAAAGCAGTGGCTGATAGTGAACATTTAGATAAGCATGAAGAGCAGGTGACAAGGAAAATGCCAAGGACCACAGGTCTTCGAAGGGCACTTTAGAAAGAAAGAGAGCAAAATCCACCAGATGAAGAGTTGACATTTGAAGAAAGGATAGCCATGGAAATCAATGAAAATAGGGATTTTTGGCTTGATAAAGTCAACATTCACTTGGAGAAGCTCCTTGACAAGGCCAACAGAGACAACAAGTTTCAAAAACACATGGCTGCCCACTACTACACAAGGAATCAGATTTACAAAGTCAAAGTCAAATAATTGCAAGCAAAACTTAAGGAAACCCTAATTAGTCAAAAGGAGAAGGGTAACTTGGAGCTACTTTCTGATGCTTCCTTAGTAGCATAACATACCTTTTCAGGCATCTCTAGAAAAATTTTGAAAATTTTTGGGGAAAATTTTGGTTTTTATGAGTTTTTGGTCAAAATTGGAAATTTTGAAAACTAGTCTTACAGGGAAAAACGCAGTGTGGGCCACATTGCACTTTTGTTGGGGAGGTCCAATTGTTGCATTCTCTACATTGGTGGATTCCTATTGATGTGTAATTTAATCCTAGTCAGCGGTGAAACCATTTTTCCAATTTTGGAGTGTCAAAATGCCCAAAAACCAGCAAAAAATGACCTTTCTGCCTTCTTTTTGGACGCCATGCTGCGCTTTATGAGTACTCTTGGGAGAATGAATATTTGTAGGGATAGAAACCACCTTTTGAGTGATTGAACATCCTATCATGTATCAGACATCCAGGGATATCCATAGCAAGTTTTAGATCAGAATTTGGATGCGTGGAAGGCCTTCAAATTGCCTTTTTCCCAAGCATGATGCACTTTCTCCAGAATTTGTTGTGTTTTCTCCAGTATGCATTTTTCATAGGAATTATGACCCAGTTTGACTTTTTACATGTGTAATTGATGAATGATGATGATGTTTTGATGTCATGAAGTGTAATTGAGCTAGTGAATAGTGAAATAGGGTAGATATATGCTTGTTAATGTAATTTTTGGTCAAATGTATCTAGTTTCCTATGATGAGGTGAATTGGTTGACCTTCCCAAGACATTAGGGTTTTGTTGAGCATATCATGTAATCGGCTCCACAACTCATGGATTTGACCCCTGATAGAGGGGAGATGTTGTTTTGGTTTATATCTATCATTTTTAGAGTCATTTTGACTGGTTGGACATCAAAGGATTGTAACTCTTGTAGCTTGTACTTTCACTTTCATATTCAAAAATCAAAGGATGTTGGTGTATCTATTATCTAGAAATTCATGTGCAGTGAGTTTATGATCATGTCTTTTCTCTGTTATAGTCTTTAATGAATGATATATAGCTCCTATTTCCATATCTTGTATCTTTAGTGTCTTTCCTTACAGTTCATAGGTAGAATTATATTTATTTAGCTCCGTTTATATGGAAATGTCATTTTGTGTTTCATGTTTCCAGTTTAATGAATTCATGATTAAACATGCTCATTAAATCCCTCTACTTTTTTAGACCCTCCACCATAACTACAAATCCGTAAATCCATCATAGATCCACTACTACCTTGCTCCTTTATATCTTTGCAGTTGTAAACCCTTTGATACCTAAATCTAGCTACTTGGTTTCATCCCTGATCCAACATCAAAACCCAAAACACTCAAAACCTACCAGAGCCTATCATATCTAGCTTAATATCCTTCAGATCACAATAAATCCTTAACTATGATATCATAGAGAGATTCCTCTCAGCCTGGTGGGGCTAGCTACTAGTTCAAAGTGGTATGTGGTTACCTTTTTCAATCTCCTTTTTAGCCTTCGAAGGACTGGTGGAGTGCTAACATTCTAGCGCCATTGCTGAGGAGCGAGGTGACAGATCTTCCCTGGGAAAGAATGACAAGGATCAGATCTGATTCCTGATGGTGAATAGTGATCAGGCATAAGAAGGTTGTGCATCTTTCACCTGGCTACTCCAGTGTCAAAGAATCCAAAGGTTCAAAATTTTCATGGCGGCTCCACTTTTCAAGAACCAATAGTCTGAAGAACTTCCTGGCGACCTCACTATTTTCAAGATGGATTCAACTGCTCGAAGGTATGCTCCTATGAATCAAGCTCATATTCATAGTTTTCTGAGTCATATTCCTTGTATAGATTGGCAAACAGGGTTGCCAAAATTTAAAGGTTAGG
The DNA here is from genome assembly GCA_034641835.2 of Pinus albicaulis. Lineage (NCBI taxonomy): Eukaryota > Viridiplantae > Streptophyta > Pinopsida > Pinales > Pinaceae > Pinus > Pinus albicaulis. The sequence goes on from CM076572.1 coordinate 1,364,129,767, forward strand.
ATCGAGAAGATGCTAGTTTTCATTTGGTCAAATTTCATTTTCATATTCACAGACTAAATATTGAATTTCCTAAAGATTGTGTTGAGCCCTAAAGATGTCCTTTCCTTTCACCAAATTTCACTTCATTCCATTTTTCCTTTATCAACTATAGGCTTAAAAGATCAATAGGAATGATTAAAATCACTTTAAGAATGCATGCAATGACTGACTTATTATACTTTTGTGTTTTTGTTGTCATAGTGATTTTTGATCAGACTTAGCTACATAATGCAACCATTCTGTAGCTAGTCGCATGTTCCGCAGCCATATTTATGTTCACACAGGTTACAGGTGTCATTTGAGGGAAAAACGCGTATGGTTAAATTCCAGAACTCTCCTACATCATTCCTTGTCCTCTACGAAAGCTGGGCAAAAAATCTGCAAGTGGTTATGCACGTGGAGAAAACCAAAACGAAGAAGTAGACTTCTATAAGGATAAGGACTCTGCAGGTGTCTTTAGCAAGATACGAGTCCTCAACAGGAGTTCTAGTTCAATTTTAGTTATGAAAGACACCTATGCCTATTTCTACTCAATGATAGTTATGTATTTGCTTATAATAATAACTCGGTGAACCGAGAAATAGTTAGTTAGTTGATGTTCTGTTGTTAGTTCTCAAAGACTGTGATACTCTATTTCTGAGTGTTTTTCCTTTAATGAAAGAAGTACAACTTTGATGCATGATCTGAAGAAATTTTAAGGAGTTAAGGATTCGTGTGCCAATCTGATGGTAGAGGGCCCCTACTGTCCGAAAGGCTTTGTGCATATTTTCTAGATAAGTGACCTTTAGCTCTGTTTCGTTCTTAATCTATGCAGTTTTTCTGAGCATCATGTTTTATGTTTACTTACATCGAATATTACAGTCAATCTTGTTCTCATGAACTGTTCCAATATATCACTAACACGTGAATGAGATAGAGCTGTAGTACTTCGGAGGTTAATTTCATTTTAGTTCAGTTCTGTTCATTGTATTTCAGTTTAAAATACCCTCATTATTTTATAAGCTGCTCTTGTTCTTAACTTCTTCTAACACATCATTATCATATGGACAAGAATTAGTTATATCATTTTGAGTTCTTGACTGTTCTGCAATTCCTCATAATTTTACAAATAGCCTTTTTCCAAAGCTATTCCAAGAGATCTCTAACCCTTGAATGAGGCTTAATAGTAACATTTTGAGCTGCAGAATGAGTTAATTCTAGTGTCATAAGTTATTTTAGCATAGGGTTCCTTACTATGTTGCAGATAATCTTTTCTCAAAATGTTCCAACAAATTTCTAACAATGGATGAGATTTTTTCTGTAATATTTTAAGTTGTTGTTTACTAAAGAGAACCTCATTACATCAAACTTATCCTTTTCTCAAGTTGTTCCAACATACCTCTAATGAAATGAATTGGACTGAGTTTAATGTTATGAGTTACTTTTCTTATCAGCTTTACAATCTGTGGATTAGCATTTTCTGTTCTTAGGCGCCATTCATAGTTTAGAGTAGATTTTGTTATGTTTTAGTGTGATCAGTAACTTCTCTTTGCCAACAATTTAGTTCTTTTCCTCTTACCACAAAAACACAAAACAAAAAAAATACTAGAAAAACACTAAACACAATGAAGTAGGAAGAAGATACCTAGGCACATATAGTGCACTTCACTTCAACAGTTTACTAGCTCTGGTTGACAATTTATGACATCAATTTAGGAACACTAAATTGAGCAGACAAATTGTCTGATGAAAATATTCATGGCTACCTTGGAGGAAAAATTGAGATCATGGTATGACAGTCTACCATCTTCCTTTTTATTATCTCTAAAGGGATTTCATTTAGTTTTCTTTCAACATTATCAAAGATCTAATTCTTCCTTGTCTATGATTGATAGTTGTTGTGATATTTATGAATATTTCATTGAGTTTCCTGAAAATTTGTATGGGGACAAAGAGTGTCTACATGATGAGATCATAGAATCCCTTTATAATTTTTCCTCCCAACAAGAACCAGTAGCTTCCTCCTTGGATGAAACAGACTGGGACCAAAAAAGAGAAATGGCTATTCTCGATCCTGAAAATGAAAACCAACAAGCCAATGTTAACTTCTATAAAACTAAAGTTTCTCCTCTGTCTGAAGATGAAATAGAACATCTCCAGAAAATTCATGTTATAACCCAAGCTAATGCAGGTTTTTAGTGTTCACATATTCAAGAATGTGTTAGTGAAACTTCTTCCATTATTGAAAATGAAAATTTGAGTTTAAATTATGAAAATCATGAGATTGTTGAAACTATACAGGAAGTTGTTGTGAGTAAGCCAATTTGTGATGATGATTTCCTACAAAGAGATCAGTTAACAATGAATATTTTCTTTCATGAAGATGATAAGGTTGTTGTTATCACTGGAAAATTGGACAAGCAAAGATGACATTATTAAATGTCAGGTAGAAGGATTTACAAGGCTGAGGCAAATTAGAGAATTTTAAAATTTTAAAAAATCTCTAAGGTCCAGAGGATAAACCAAATTGCGCACTCAAGACACTGGAAAAATGCGCCTTTGCATGCATTCTTCTTCGATAAGTGCACTTTGCACGACTTACCTTCAAAAATTCGTGCAAACCTGAGAGTGGCGAAGTCACTTTCTGGGACAACAAGGCACACTCCAGGAAAATGATCCCACACTTGAGGCTACCCAAGGAAAGGCGCTTAAGACTCCTTGGGACCTCAAGGGAGCACACAAAGGAATCAAGTGGCACACAATGGAATCAACCCCCTCTCTTGTGTCACCATCCGTCAATGTATCAAGAGAGGGAAGGAGAATTTGAATTCATCTATAAAATGCCACCAAGAGATGAACAAATGGAGAGAACATTTTTATGTTGGCTAAAATTGATTTGAAGTAATCCAACAGTGTGCAATCTAGAGTAGAAGTAGAGAGGGGATTCGGTTTTTAGCAATCCAACAACCTCAATCCTTTGGAGTAGAGAGAGAGACCTTGAACCAAGTAGTTAACAGGTAAAAATGTCCTTGCATCGGGTCTTAGAACTCCATAGTTCTAAGGGCCCCTTGGAAAGTGTGTAAACATACTATCTTTCTTCCTAACAACAAGCAATAAGAGGGGACATTGATGCCACCATTAGTATTATTGTTGTCTTTGACTCTTTATAAGCTTTCATGTTTATGTTTAGTTTAGTATTGTTTCTCTCTACATATGCATACCATATCATTGTTTAGTGTGTTTAATGTTTTATAGCATGTTCACTAACCTGTTAACTCTTTTGTTTATCTGCCTGTGACCAAAGCTTAGAGGCATCCACCACTCTTCTTAAGAAACTGTGGATTGGTACAGTTGTGCACCAAAACCACCACCACAGGATTAGCAACTCCACTAGCTTTATTTTTTATAGTTAATGTAGTTGTGCTTGTTTCAGGGACCTTTTATCTACTCTGCAGTGTTGCCTCGACAACTCCCCTTCTCTTCTTCTCTGCTTATTCACCCTAAGTGAAAGTCTGAAGTTCAGAAGCTCTAGAAAAATTTTGAAGGAAATTTGTGTGCATTTCACTCAAATAGATGCACCCTAGTGCGTGTGTTCAGCACTGACTTGCGCGAAAAATTTTGCGCCTGTGTGAGACATTTTCTCGCGGAAACCATAGGTAGAAAATCTCTTCTATATTCCTCAATTTCCCATTTGTAAAGTGACTGGCAGCCCAGATAAAAACTTCCAGCACTATGTGAGGTGTCCCAAAACTGTTTAAAACTCATTGTTGGTTGCATTTGAGTATTTATAGGTGCTATTTTTAAAACTTCAAAGTTTATTTTCACAAAAAACCACATAGTTTAAGAAGGGGGAATTTACTTGCAATCTGAAAAAAATTATTTTTGCGAACACAGACACCAAAAACACATAGATAATTAGCTAGAGTAAGTGGCCCTAATCCACATATGCTTAGCTAGTTTTCATTTTTCCTAGTTTAAATTCATTAATTTTAGTTTAATTTTTTGGCACTAGGAGTTGGGACCAGGAATTAATTATCCTAAGAGAAGCAAGTAATCTCTACTGCCTTTGCACCTTTTGGTGACCCTAGGCAAGCATATGAAATCTCTCTTATGATAATTTTCCATCTCCCTTTAGTTGATCACTTAAATTAAATAGGCAACATTGTAAGTGTCCCATATCCGAACATGATTTGCTTATAGCAAGGAACAACCAAACACAGATTAATAGGGGATGTGTAAAGGATCACCGCATATCCGCATGTTAAAACTATGTGATTTTTCACTTCTTGATCACACACTTCCACACCATAATTGAAACAAAAACACCTTAAAAATAACCTAACTAAACTTATTAACTCTCCCCACAGGGGCCACAAGAGAAATTATAGTTTAGGTTAGGACTAAGGGGGTAGGCATCCAATAAGCCGTCTTGGTCAATTTACATATTGAAACATAGAAGTTTAATTTTTAGGGAACTTTAAAATCCATCTATCTACCCATGGAAAATAAAAACCCGAGCACCACAGAGACCCGATTCAGATGGGGTTAATCTTAGGCCTAGTGTGTGCGGTATTATTTGGGGCTACCTGACTTGTGTAATACTTGGTATTGGTAGATTATTTACCAAGAAGCTCAAGACTCGAATTCTCACGTGGGATGACGGTACTTAGTGGCCAAATCTAGGGCATCCTTCCCTATAAGTGATGGTGCATGTAGCACTAGATCCTCTACCCATTACCTTGGTCGATTCTTCGGCTACTGGTAGGCGCCGCTAGTTATTTCAGGATTTTAGTCCCAATACCCATTAGAAGATATCTTCACAAGGCCCAGTTACAATTGAGAGTGTGAGGACATTTTAGGTCCCTAGGATTTTGAGTATCACGCGTAAAAACAACCAAAACCACTTTTTCATTGCTTGATCACATAGAAATAGTTTAAAGGAAAATTAACTTCTTTTTTTTGCTTTGTTTTATGTATGTGGTCACCATTTTTTCTTTGATACTTCATGTCTCATATAATTGAAGATTTTTTCCAAAACCATACCTAGTTGACACCATAATGGACCCAACGGGACCTCGTCGATCTAGACGTCTTTTGGACCTCCCCCATTACCGGGAGGAGTTCCAGGTCTTTCACAATTTAGGCGTCAAATACAGAACACTGCCACCCTTATCGGTTCATCCTTTGTTGGGGCATATTTAGTTGGGAACCCTCAATGGTCACCCAATGCCACACCAGTGGACACCCCCACAGGGTCACCATATACCACTCCTCCCACAATCCATAGGGGGCAGAGGAGCGCTACCGATTCGGGAAGCCAAGTGAGTACACCATCGGGTATGTTGCAGACAAACCCCATATCTAACCAGAACACTATGTCTTCACAGTGTGTAATGGCTCTCAACCCACAATCACCATTCTTAGCATCGTTAAACTTACTCAATCTAACCAAGTTAACGAATGACCCTATTTCACACAACCCAACATGGTCCCCCATGCCCCAAAAGCTCCCTTCGGACATTCCAAAGTTCGAATGGAAGCAAGTGAAATACCCAAGAAATCATATAATGACTTTCCACCTGTGGTGTTCGTCGAACAACATCATTGACGATACTATTCGGCTGAGACTATTTCAGTGCATCCTAACCAAAGCAGCTGTGAAATGGTAAGTGGAGAAACCTTCTGCTACACATGGAACCTTGAGTTCCCTCACTACCACGTTACCCATCCACCATGATTTCGGGATGGAATTGCTGACACACCTTAGATAGACACCAACCATCCATATCTCAGACCATCTCCACAAATGGTGGCAACGTCATTGTTTGTGTAAACAAAATTGACGATCAAGTTCTGTTGGACCTGTTCCTGAAAAATCTCACTGTAGAGATTTCAAAAGACGTAGCAACTCAAAAACCTACATCCGAAGAGGACGCCATCAGTAAGGCCCAAAAGAACGAACTGATTTACATGTAGTCAGGATATAATTACAATATCCTACCTAACGCCCCGCACCTCCAAACATTAGGGGAATTTTGAGGTCTAAAATGGGCCTCCTAAGGAAATTATAAAATAATAGTGGAAATAATAAAATAATATTTGATTACATCATTCAATTTTAGAGGGAAAAAATAAAAAGCTACTTTTTCAACTCATATTTTCAACTTATCTCCCAAAATTTTTACTCAAATTTTGAGCGGGAGTACTCTTTGGATGAAAAATTTAATTCCTCATCCAAGGAGTACCCATGTTGCATACTTTTGATGGATCCTGCTACACGAAAAATGAGAAATACATGAAAAACGTGATTGCAATCACGTTTTTTCATGCATTTCCTATTTTTCGTGTAGCGGAATCCATCAAAAGTATGCAACATGGGTACTCCTTGGATGAGGAATTAAATTTTGCATCTAACGAGTACTCCCGCTCGAAATTTGAGTAAAAACTTTTGGAGATAAGTTGAAAATACGAGTTGAAAAAGTAGTTTTATTATTTTATTATTTTTTAATTGTTTTACCCTTTTACTTCAAAAATGGTGAATCATCCCCCATGGTTGACATTATCATATTGAATCCTATTGGTTCTTATAAATTTTATTTTGGCTGTGCATTTTTCTTAGGAGGACCATTTTAAACCTCAAAATTCCCCTAATGCTTACAAAGAATTTCCAGGTGTGTCAAACTCTACAGAAAGTTTGATTAGGTCATTGACCCAAAATCACCTAAGCAGCAATGTTCAGTACCCCGGTTACACATATGATTCTAACCAAAACATCCCACAACCCGACTACCAAATTCAATATGCTCATTCGAAAAAAATGACTAATACGACGTAGTCGTACCACCATCAGTAAGGAGGTCCATATCCTTCAGTCCAGGGGACCCAGTATGCAGCTAGAATTTCTGACGCACGAGCTCCCCCCTAATAGTCATTCACAAACTAGGGACAAGGACCATAATATGCCAAGTCCCCAGCACAAAACCCACCCATGCAGAATAATGCACAGGTAAAATTTTTGCAAACTTCCCAAGCACAACCGCCCCAATCATATAATCAAGAGAATCCTAGCTATCCTCCTAACATGGCAAGGAAAAAATAAAAAAACAACACAAAGGGAAATCCTGGACATCGAGGCAACAATCAAAAATGCCTTCCACGATCTCAGGCTGGAGGCAACTCCAATCGAAATCAAAACCAGGAGCCAAACAACTCCCAAGGGTAGAACAAGAGGGTGAATCTTCAGACCAACCACTCTTTTGCAATCTGTGGTGAATACAACCATTACACTCACCATTTTCATGACCTCCCTGAGTTGAAGAAGCTTCAAAGTAACCATGGAAAAGGAGGATCCTCACAGTAGACAATTGTCATGCAAGAGCCCTTTCCCCATCAAGGGACAGTTAGCACCCAGCAGCAGCAAACAACTCTCGACGATTCCAGAAAAATAGCCATGAAATCTACATGACTGGTGAAGAAATGTTTTTTCAGATACGGAACTAAAATTACGATACCCCACCAGACACAAATTCGTTAGGGGCTAGCACAACTGCACCAACAACACCATTGACCATATCAAAGATACCTATTGAACCTTTGCCAAATATGGATAAGGGACCAACTAGGCAAGTAGGAAACCATTCCAAAGTGGCCCATAACTATAGCATGGTCGATGATTTAGCCCAATGTCCTGCCACCATGTCAGCTTTGGAAGTATTAGAATCATGCCCTAAGAAAAGGAAAGACCGACTTTCTACATTAGGCGCCATCGACCCTACTGATTCGTGCCTAATGGATTTCGATTTAGATAAAGCCACCCCTAGGCTTCCTTCAATGGTCGCCTTCCAGGTACCGGTGTCAGTTCAAAACATCACCATTCACCGATGTATCATTGACGAGGGTGCATCCACATGCATCATGTCAAAAAATCTAGCAGAATTTAGGGTCTCCCAAACTAAAGCCATCAGACATCACACTCAGAGCATACAACAGGCACCCATTTGCTCCCATTGGTATCTACCAAAATGTCTCAATTTGATTAGCCAAAAAAATGGTCCTTATAGACATTGAAGCCTTGGATGCTCAATTGGATTAAAATATACTCCTTGGCTAGAGTTATATGTATCCCATGTTAGCCATAGCCTCCGTCTTCTGAACTATGATGTTCCCCCATGAGGATCGCATCATTACTATTGAACAAATGACATACCACGACAAGTGATCCCTAATAAATACTAATGTCATCCTACCCTATGTAGACACATCTGTTGAGATGCTTACACGGTACCAAGAATATGGCCCCGACCAGTTCAAACCATCGTCCACCCTTGGGTCATTCCTAGGAGATCCCCTTGTCATACCAGAATCATCATCTGATGTCACAGAGGCTCTGGTGTGCATGATGTCCACATCGAGCACTAAAGCCAGCCAAGAGATGGAGTTGAGTAGTAACAACATCGAGTCTCGACCACAACAGCCTCTCTAGCCTACGTCACCTCTCAAACTCCTTTCCTCTATCCCCCAGCTAGTTTTGTGTCACAAGTCTTGGCCACTTTGGTGTTACCAAACATATAATTTGAAATTCTAGTTTGGTACCTGGTCCCACTAACCATGACAGGAGCCACGCACATCACCTCTATAGGGTTAATCCCCCTCAGTCCCAAGGAAGCCCCACCTATTAAGGAGATTTTCGCAAACATCCCTGCGAAGGAAGTTCCCATCGCAAAAATGATGGTTACGACCAAAAACACTAGTAAAAAAGGGAAGAAGGTATAGAATCCCACCATGCAATGGTAATTACAAACTTGCACCATATGCGACCTAATAGGCCACCCCACCCACATCTTCCCAGAGCTAGACGAGTTAAAACCACTCCTTAGCTCTGTGGTAAACATTGCGACAAGAAGTTACCGTAAAAGGGAAACAGCCATCAAAAATCAAGGTAAGGCATTACGCACCAATCACGCATGTGCTATCTGTGGCCATTCTGGGCACTACACCCATCATTTCCCAGAAATTCCACGATACAGGGAGGCCTTACATGCCATCGAGCAATCATATCAAGAGGATCCCTCCATCCAGTCATTTGGAGATGAACCTCGTGTCATTTTATACCTGCAGGAGGCACGACAGTCACCAGAAAGACTCTCGTTCCTCTCCCCCCCCCTCCTATCATATGCTGCGCACTGTGCAACGAATGTGACCACTTCATAGACGAGTGCGTAGCCCTGGAACTCATCTAAAGGTGGTATCCACTAGAACAAGTATACTATGCTAGTTTGCGAGCACCACAACTTACATGTTCGATGTGTTTTGGCAACCACACTTTAGAAAAATTCCATTACATCCCTCGGTTTCGCTTAGCACTAACTAGTTTACGCACATCCATAGTATTTATATCCCTAGAAGATGACTTTGACATGAAATCCATGGATAGCTCGACGACTTAAGAGGATGTGACAAGTAGATCCATCCTCTTCATGTTAGTTGAAAAGCATCCAGTCAGGGAACACTTAGTCACCCCCAACTGCCCTCCACGGAGAAGACCAACATGTGCGTTATATAACACATGCAATCATGTGGTTGCCACTTTCCCTAACTTAGAAGTGCTACACCGCTGGTACTCGGTCACGTCATCAAACGAACATGATGGAAACCCCCATGTTAGGATGTTTTTCCTAGTGTGTTAGGGCAACCACCACGAGAAAAGTTGTATGTATATCCCCCAAGTACACCCTCTAATTGACATGATACATATATTAGAGATTAAACGACAAGATCTCATCAATCTAGAACCTAACAACCACAATGGAAGGAATATCGCCCACAGGCAGTCTACTCCATACCCATTCCGGCATATTGGGAAAGTTAGGAAGGCGCACCAACCAAGCATGACCCATGTTCAACCTAGGACAACATGCGGGTTATGCTACAGAATTGGCCACCAGGTCATTTAGTGCAAAGAACTGAAGCACCTCGCAAACATTTTTCTCATAGTATCTTCCCTCCCGTAAAGAAATCTCTCTAACCAAGAGAAAATCACGCACTGCTATTGCTGGATTTTCTCACACTTTCATCATACAATAAAATTTGCTCATCTCCCAAAGCTTAGAGTGGCAAGAGCAACATTAAGTCTACACTCCCTGAGAGAGTTAGATATAACCAAGCCAAAAACTCGGAAATGGCAGCAGAGGACCCTCCCCTCTACGTCTGATCCCTTATGAGCGTCCACTTCTAGGATAAAGAGAAGTGTTGATTCCCACACAATCTACTCAGTTGGAACATTGGTACCATGCACCATTTTCACTGGCCATAACCACGAACTAGAAGCATGCCAACTAATGGAAACATTCAAGCACCTATGTACCAAGCACAACTTCCAACTCCCAAAAAGTTCCCAACCAAACGAGGAATCTAGCCTTGCACTCACACAAGCTCCCATGATGGAAATTCCTCCCCCACAAAATGCCGATGATGCGACACACCATATATGATTCATATCATCATGCATCGGAACCATGAATCAAGTTCTCTGCTCATTTTTCATTGATGTCAAGTCAGGTGCAACTATGAGAGTAGTTTTACCAACGACAGTGCAAACCCAATCCGTATGCACTCTGTCAACCGCATCTGGTTCCACCACATCAACAATGGAATCCTTTTCATGTCTATCGACCAGCTCCATTCGAACTCTACCTCTTCCACATGACCTTCTGCAGAATAAATTCCCCTTGGGATCCCTATTTCATTCAAATGAGGACATCCTTGAGGCCATGAAAAAGCCATATTATCCATGGGATCCAATGCATCACCGCTTGTTTTTTCTCCCAAGAAAAACGTTCAGTCCTGACAAGATAGGGGAACAAGAGATTTATGCGACTGAATCAAACGATTTCCTCCCATCAGGGAAATTTGATTGGTTCAAGAACCCCATCCCGGCGCCCGATGCATTCGAAGAAGGAAACATGTCAAACATTTCACCTACCGTCGAGGTGAATATATCTCAAAATTCTTGAAAGGTCAAAGAAATCTCACTAGAGGCAGCATGTTCACCAGAAGAGATAACCTCTTGTACCAAATTGCTACAAGAGTATCGAGATATCTTCGTGTGGGACTACTCAGAGATTCTTGGGCTTAGTCCCACTATCATAGAGCACCATATTGACACCTAGCCTAACGTATCACCAATACGCTAGAAGCAGTGTCAACTACACCCATCCAAGGAAGAAGCAATAAAACGAGAAATTGACAAGCTTCACAAAGTCAGGTTTATCTACCTTATTGCTTACACATCTTGGATTTCCAACCCTATTCCCGTCATGAAAAAATAGGGCACCATACGTGTTTGCACTGATTTTCATGATTTAAACAAAGCATGTCCCAAGGAAAATTACCCTACCTTATTCATTTACCAATTCATCGATGCTTGTGTGGTTCACGAGGCCCTCTCATTCATGGATGGATTCTCTGGGTACAATAAAATTCAAATCCGCCACACTGACTGGCATAAAACCGCGTTTACTACCCCCTGGGGCACATTCGCATACAAGGTAATGCCATTTGACCTAGAAAACGTTGGAGCCACCTTCCAGAGGGCCATGAATTACATCTTTCATGACTTGGCACACCTTATCCTCGCCTACTTTGATGACCTCACCGTCTGATCCAAGAAGTAATCATACCACCTCGAGGATCGGTGACTTGTATTCCAACGATTCCGACAATAACACCTATGCTTGAGCCCCCTCAAATGCGGCTTTTGGCCCACAAAAGGAAGAATTTTAGTTTTTATCGTGTCCCAGCAAGGAATTAGAGTGGACCCCCTCAAGGTCCAAGCCATCAAAGAGGTACCTCCACCTCGAACCCTTAGGCAACAAAAAATCTTGCAGGGAAAGGCCAATTTTCTGACACGTTTTGTCCCGGATTTTGCCACTTGTGCTCAAGGATTCATGCGCCTCCTTCACCAGGATATCACATTCAAATGGGATGACCAAGCCCAACAATCGTTCAGTGCACAGAAAGACACATTGTCTTTAGCATCGACACTGATCCATCCACAGACTACAACAAATATTAAATCTTGTATCTATCAGCATCCAAGACATCTTTGGCCAGAGTATTGATCCAAGAGGCCCAGATGGGTTGGAGCACGTAATCTACTATGTCATCAAAAAATTATTAGGCCCTGCAGTAAGATATGAACCCGAAGAACATATTGCCCCAGTGCTAATTCAAATAGTCCAAAAACTTCGCCACTACATCATGTTAAAGACCATAATGGTCATCGCAGATATTAATCCCATCAAATATCTGCTCACGTGCCACCTAATGAACCAAAAATATGCCTATTGGATAGTCATTCTATAAGAATATGACTTACAATTTTGATCCCCCAAGTGAAAAAAGGTGTTAATCTTAGTAGAGTTCATTACGCACCTCCCAAGTCATATCAAAGGATCACCAGTAAACGATTCACTACCAGACGACCATATCTTCCTTGTAGAAATTGACAAACCTATGTATGGAGATATCCTCCTCTTCTTACAAATCCAAAATTTTAGACCCCGTCTTACTCGAGACGACCGTCGGCGCATTTGCCACCAGGCCTCCCGATACCTCCTTATGGGAGATATCTTATACCGATAAGGCATCGACACATCTTTTACGTTGATGCCTTACACACAACCAAGTGGAAAAATCCCTTAATGACTGCCACAACAGAGCTTGTGGTGGCCACCTTTCCAGAATGGCCATCGCCCAAAAAGTCCTACGAGCAAGATATTTCTGGCCCACTTTATTTCGCGACTGCATTTTAGCAGTCAATAGGTGTGAGCGATGTCAACGCTTCGATCATAAGGCAAGAGCCCCTCCCACTCCCATACACACTGTCATCGTCGTTGGTTCCTTTTGTAAATGGGGGATTGACTTCATGACTTTCAACCCTACATTGTCGGGCAATCACAAATACATCATTGTGGCTGTCGATTATTTCACCAAGTGGACAGAGTTTATGCCTACATACGACAACACCGCAGAAACTGCTGCACAATTTCTGTTTAGCCATGTCATTGCTCGGTTCGGCGTACCCAAAGAGTTAGTCTCTGACCATGGGAAACACTTCGAAAACAAAGTTTTCCAGGAGCTATCTCACCATCTCGAATTCACACATGAATTCGAATCACCGTACTACCCCCAATCCAATGGACAGGTAGAAGCTATGAACAAAGTCTTGAAAACTATTTTACAATGTATGGTGAATAAAAACAAAACAAACTGGCACCACATGCCTTTCTCCACCCTGTGGGCATACCTCACGGTCTTGAAAACATCCACTGGGTTCACACCCTTTCACGTGCTATATGGGGTCAAATTTGTGATTCCCATAGAACGTGACATCTCGAATTTAAATGTCGCCATCGAACTCCTCGATGACACCCAGCCTCTAGAGCAGCGTTTAGTACAACTAGAGTTCGCCGACGAAAGCCGACGACTATCGTTGCAACACAATGAGGCCCACAAGAAACGGGTAAAATCATTGTTTGATCTCCACATTAAAACTCATCCATTTACTGAGGGAGAGTTAGTCCTTCGCTACGATGTCACAAAAGAAGCCCTAAGGCTAGGAAAGTTTGAAACCTTGTGGAAAGGAACTACATCATAGAACATTGTCTCCTAAAGGGGGCATACATCTTGATAGAGCCGGACGGAACATGCCTCAACAACCCCATCAACGGCCTTTACCTTAAGAAATTCTACCGATAAGGGCCAAGAGGGCTCACCCCTAGAGTCAAAGTACACAGACCCATAAGGGAAATTTTGAGGTCTAAAATGGGCCTCCTAATGAAATTATAAAATAATATTATATTACATCATCAATTTTTAGAGGGAAAAAAGAAAAAGAAACTTTTGCAACTCGTATTTTCAACTTATCTCCCTATGGGTTTACTCAAATTTCGAATGGGAATACTCGTTGATGCAAAATTTGATTCCTCATCCAATGAGTACCCATGTTGAATACTTTTAATGGACAGGCTACACGAAAAATGAGAAATACATGAAAAATGTGATTGCAATCACGTTTTTTCATGTATTTCTCATTTTTGGTGTAGTAGGTTTCAGCTAAAGTATGAAATATGGGTACTCCTTGGATGAGGAATTATATTTTACATCCAACGAGTGATCCTGCTCAAAATTTGAGTAAAAAAATAGGGAGATAATTTGAAAATACGAGTTGAAAAAGTAGTTTTATTATTTTTTAGTCTTTGTACTTTTTTACTCCAAAAATGGTTGTTATGCAAAATTATGGATTACGGATAAAACATTCTTCCCTAGATGTAGTGCTCATCTAGAACATTAGGTTAAATACTTTGCAACTACTTTTCCTAACTATAAATAGACACACAGAACAGATCAAAGAACTTACTTGGAGTCCAAGCGCTTCCTATTCTCCTTCTGTCGCTCTTGTTGTAGCTTCAAATCCAAGCTAGATGTCTGAAAATATTTCCTGAAAGAATGAACACTAAACAGAAAAATATATAAATAATACAGATGTCTATTCAAGTTATTTAGTTAAATAAATAAAACATAAACCATATACATCAGATAAGAATTCATAATATGGAAAACAGGAGCTTATACAAATACATATGTGGGAAAGTAAACATCAATCTTTATTAATGGATAGAAGGGGAGGTTACAACCCAGTGATTGATTTAGTGTCACCATCTCTAGAAACATCCCAACCTCATCACAATTCACATCTCTCTAGTAGCATGTCCCTCAAATCAATTCCTCAATTGAAATTCCACCAGCATTTCTCTACTCAAATTCTTCCTCCTCAAGCACTAGGATTTGTGCTCAATTTATAGATAAGCTGAAGGAAGTTTTATAATTAATGACTTTCTAGTAAAAGGCAAGGCATGTTCTCAATCTTGTAGATGCATGTTCCCAATCTTGTAGATGTCAAATGGACACGTGGATTTGAAGTTTGACACATGTGAACTCTTCTAGAAGGCATTGGCCAAGTGGATATTCTGTAACAATGAGAATTTCACTCCCAATGTGACCAATGCGCCCTTGAATGTCGGGAAGTTATTTGCAGAGCACCCTTGAGTGGGGTTACTTGCATATGCAATGCACTTAGTCCCTTTAAAGGAAATTTTGGTGAGCTCTCATATGATATATTATAAAATTCAAATCTTGGAGACCTTTGCAGATGAAATTAATGGATGGTTTGTCTTGTTCTTTGTCTTAGGGCATATAACAAATAAAATGATAGGGGATGATATACCCTATTCATTAGTCTTGGAGATGATGTCCAATTAACCAAGTCATTGGGAATGATGCCCAAATTGACCTATAACAATTTCCCCCTAAAGCATGAAGTCAGAATAATAATAACAATATTTTGATTGAGATGATTTACACTGTGATGGGCTGGAGATGAAGTGGAGTGGCGACATGCATCAATATTACAATACATTACATCGTGATATATCCTCTTGATCGTAAATTGCTGAGGGTAGGCATTCCCATGTTCAGCACATAAACTATCTAATAACATGTACATAGTGCAGAAAGTCGAATTCATTGGAATGTTTCCCAATGCAGACATGTCTACAGATATAGGCCCATGTTCGGATGATGATCTATATGGAAGGTCATCGTATAGATGATGTGTACAAAAATCATAAAAACACAGCCTGGATGGATGAAACTAGATCTGGGGTCTTCTTATCTCGTTCACTCGATCATTCGGGTACAAGTCTAGCCATGCGAATATATGATTTGTAGTCAAACATGGAAAGAAATCGTTTGATTACTAGCCAATGATGTGAGCTATTAACAAACGCGAGAGAACCACCATTGATGTCAATGGCCCTCAAGGTACTGCAGTACATTTTTTAAGGCGTGAATACATGATTTGATGTCGAATGCCGAACAAAATATTTCGGTCAAAAATCTGGAAGCAAGGATCTTGTCAATGCTTTAACAAGCCTCATGGTATTGGAATATCATGTTTCTAAGTGAACCTCCTGGATAATTATTTGTCATCAACAGGAAGCCACCTTATTTCGAAACGGGAGTTACTAATTTCAGAGACAAAGGTATGACTTGATATAGCAATTTTCAGGGATGACTGTCATGAGAATGAAGGTTTATGAGTATTGCAAAAGGATGAGTATTCATTGGATGACTTCTCCTGAACATATCGGCGACACTGAGATGAGTTGGCAACATTGACCCAAAACCAAAGTGAAGGTATGATGAACCATAGGTATGAATGAACCATCAAGAATATTACCCAACCCAAACAGTCATGGTGATGGAGTGAAGTGTCATGTTCAAGAGCAACCTGCTACCATAAAAAGTTCTGTTCACTTTCCCAAATTTTTCCTGGTCATTTGTCGACCAATACCCCTTTATTTTTTAACAAGCTTGAGGAGGATAACATTTGCTTGATCTATAATTCAACCCTTCAGGCGAATAAAGTATTGCTATTTAATAATTTAACGAGTCTAGCGATGAATGGAACTCGATTCTTTCAATGATCGACAAGCCTGTCACTATTTTATGTTTTAACGAGATTAACGACAGTGATAGCTCAGTCCTTTTTCATATTTAGAGAGTTTGAAAGAGGATGAAAGAAAACTCCATAAGTAATTTTTCATAAATTTGTCTCTTAGATTCGAAAAATTGTAAAATAATCATGTTTGACCAAGGTATTCATTTTTTGTAAATAATCTATCTCAGTCCGGAAAAGAGTTAAACATATACTAAGTAGATATCAATTCATTTACTTTTACAAGCTCAAAAATACAAGTGCTCGGCAATATTTTCACATTATCAGAGTCTGAAAAGAGCTTAAAGAAGAGTCCAGGGGTTCCTTTTTCGTTGTTATAGAAGCTTGAAAAAGAGATAAAAGTGCGCTTCAAATCCTTTTTCGTTTTTAACAAAGCTCGAAAAATAAGGAGAAAATGTATGCTTTGTGGTCAAATCATTCTTGAAATAAATCTGCACTGAATAATATGTTCATTAGTTGTAAGACCTGTTCAGAACAACATAAAATGGATTAAAAATACCTGCTTCATGATAAAAACATAATAAAACCATAGTCATAGCAATAAACATGATTTGAAAACAATTAAATGACTATTAAAAGTAGTTTTCCTATTCATTTTTACTAGCCCATAGTTACCATTTGAATTTTGGAGCTCTAAACCTGATTTTTCCCCCAAACTTCAGCTAGTGATTGCGATAATTTTCGTGGACGAATTTCATTGCCGTTTGATCTAGGTTAGTGCCATGAACCTCCTCTTTCTTTCAGTAATCATTTCATTTCTAATTTCTACAAATTTTTAGGGTTTTGGTGTCCCTAGGGTAAATTCTACTCCAAAATAGGGCAACACACCCTTGGATATCGAAAAGTGCGTTGCATAGAAACTAAATTGAAGGCTACCTGCATACACAATGCACTGTCTCTTGCTAGAGCCTGCGTTGGGCAGAATCTACATTTTTGTTTTTTGCATTGGGCCCAAAATTTGCCCAATTTTTTGCATTGAATGGAATATAATGGTTCTTATGGGTGTATTTCAGATTTCCATTGGATTATAATGATGATTACATGGAGGGAAAGATAACATGAAGAACAGGATATCATTTCCTTAAATGATCGGGGCACAGTAAGAGCCCTAAGATATTGTGGACTGTTAAAGTACTTCCAGTTGTCAGGGATGAGGAAAAAAATAGAACTCTTGGAGTTCTTAGTTCGAGCATGGGATCCAGATATCAAGGCATTTCATATTGAGAACCAAGTGGTTCCCTTATAGTTGAGGATGTATACTTTCTCACATGTTTGTCGAGGAGAGGCTTTCCTATTTCGCTCTCAGGGTCTATTCTTGGAGGAGAGACAGTGAGAGATTATTTTTTTCAACATTATTATCCAGGGGAAGAGCTAAGCAAAGATGGAAAGATAAAAATCTAGGATGTTAGAGATTTTCCTTTGAGAACTATCCTTTTCATGATCGCAAAACTTGTTGGCACCATTACACTGCATCTAGCAAATAGATTGTATATGTAGTAGCGCTAGAGTGTATGGAGCCAATAGTCTTCAACTGGTCTGAAGTTGTACCTTATCAGATAAAGGAAAAACTAAAAGAAGTAAAGGGAGGAAGGAAAAATAACTTTAGTTATGGTTCGATCATCATATCATTTGCCTTAGAACAGATTCCACTGATGCAGCCATAGCATGTGACACTGGATGTGTCTAATCCTAGCGATCAACAGATGCAGAGTTGGGTAGAACTAATGGGTAGGAATGCAGGCCAATCGACCATTTGTGTTCTCGACTGCGTTCTTTGCCTGGTTCTGGCAATATATTGTTGCCAACGATGAGTATGCATATGTAGGTGTTGATTTCCGAGGAGATCCAGATTTAGCTTTACCATAAGGTGCTCAGTGAGGTGCAATGGGTAAGAATGTTTTGACCATGTTTTTTATTTTCCTAAGGTTTATAAATTTTTTTTGTATTTTTTATGTTTTCCCAAGAATAAACTAAATGTTTGATGTAATGCAGATGTTGGTAGAGTTCAACCGGTGGAGGAACTGGAGCGTGTTGTAGATGAGCCAACAGAGAGGGTTGTCAGGAGAGCAGTCCTTCAGGATCTTGATATGGCTAAGACTCTGACTGAGCTTCGGTAGCACATAGAGGGGTTGACCTTCGGGATTCCGGATTTCCGGATCGAAGATTTACCCATGCGACTGCAACGTCACACTATAGGTGTTCCTAACCGTTGGATGTGGTTACTACGTAGGATAGCTAGATCTATAGCATGTTACCATGAGCACCACTAGTTTACCTTTGATGTTTTGCATACATTTTGAGGTCAAATGCCCAATGTGTCTTGGGCACAAATTTTTGTAAGAACCTATAACTATCTATCTATTTTATTTCAGTGTTTTTCTTATATTTATTGCACAATCCTATTCAATGATGTGAATATTTTCTTTACATGTGTTGCAAATGTCTGTCTAAAACTTGATTAGCTAAAGAATCAGTCCATGTGTTCAAATTTCTGGAACTGTGTTGATATTGAATAAAATCAAAGTGTATTTCTAAAATTTGAACTCTTAGGAACAATCTATGCATTGTTGGACTTCTAACAATATAAACACTAGTAAGTTGTAATGCCACAAGTTGTGAGTCTAACCTTATGATAATACGGTTAATACCAAATGAAATGGCATTAGAGAGAAATTCGATCAACGCGCTATACTCAGCGATATTGTTTGTCGATCTATTGATACAAATCCCTTGAAAACTCACTAACTCGCTGTTCGGAGCGAAAATGGCCCATGCTGCAGAGGATAGATTTTGCGTACTGCGACTAGCACCATCAGCATATCCAACAAATGGTTCCGAAGATTCACACATCTGCGATAAAATGTAAAGTGGATTACTAACGTCAAGAAAACTCTAAAAAAACAAAGTAAGATAGTGAATGCAAATCAACAACACATATATACAATATAATACAAAAAATCACTACACTCATGATTAAGCATAGTAACATTTCAAATACAACCCATTTTTGGGCTGCGCTAATGGAATTCCATCGTAATCAACTAACTCATAGGCACCCTTAGCAAGAACTCTTTTGACAATATAGGGGCCATGCCATAATGGCTCAAATTTCCCTGTACCTTTTACATTAGCTTCTTTATCATAAAGAAGGACCAAGTCTCTTATGCGCTTCGTTGGCCAATTGGGCTTCACGATGTGTTTCATCAAGATGGATGAGGTTAAAAAGACGTGCTTCTTCTTCTGAGGTGTTAGGTAACAAGTCGATTGCGAGTTTTAACTACGATATTTCACATTGGAATGGTAAGATAGCTTCCATACCATACACCAATTGAAAGGGGGTAAATCCAGTTGCGTTTCTCACCGAGGTTCGATACGACCACAAGGCGGAGTACAGTTACAAATTCCAGTTTCTTTTATGAACTCATATCATTCATTGAAGCATACATTTAAGAATCTTGTTGATAGCTTCAACTTGTCCATTTGATTGTGGATAATAAGGAGTAGAATTATCATGTGACAATCCTAACTTGGTTGTCAATTCAGCCATCATATGGTTGCGAAAATGCTTCCCATGATCTGTAACTATAGCCTGTGGGACCCCAAACTGTGCAATAACATGATTAAATAAAAACAATGCAGTTGTATGTCCTGTGTTGTTGAATGTAGGCATCGCTTCGGCCCATTTGGTAAAGTAGTTGACTATGACAATAATATAACCATTCCCCCTAGACGAACGAGGGTTACAGGTCATGAAGTCAATACCCCATTTCTAAAATGGTCCCACAAAGACAAGAGGATGCATTGGCACTGGCGGTTTGTGGATTTTACGATAAAAAATATGGCACACATGACAACTTATGACCGCGAGGATGCAGTCGTGAAATATTGTAGGCCAAAATTAATCGGCGCGGAGTATCTTCTCCGCGGTAACATATCCAGATAAATGTCCACCACAAGCCCCAGCATGACAATAATTTAAAACCTTTTCAGCCTCCTCGTGATTGAGGCACCTCTTTAAAATGGTATCGACACCACGACGATAAAGTGTATCGTCGACGATCAAATAATCTTTGGCTTAGTATCGATTACATCGTTGTTCAGAGTGAGATGTATTAGGTTGAAAAAGTTTGAATTTGGAGAAAAATGATGAAATATCTGTACCAATGATCAGATGATCCGATCGAAAATAGAGACTCATCAGGAATTGATGGTTCCAATGTAGTTGCAGTACTATCAGAGGGAAGGTCACAGAGAAGCTCAACCAAAACAAAATATTTCTTTATCTTGGATTTGATGAATTCCAAATCAAATTCCTGCAAAATGAAAATCCATTTTGAATGCCCCCCCCCCCCCCGCAGCAATTGATGTGATAAGATATAAGTCATGGGGTTGTAATCCGAAACGACAGTGGTTTTTCGGAGCAGGATATAGTGGCGAAATATTTGAACAGCTTGAACAACTGCTAAGGCAAGATTTTCTACATATGAATACTTAAATTCCGTATCATTGATATTACGACTCAAATAATAGATTGGATGTTCAATTCCATCTTCTACTTGGACCAAAAGCATAGCAATGGTCATTTTAGTCGTGACGATATATAAGAAATAATCATTTTGATAATTAGGGGGACACATTAATGACACTTGGACAAGAGTATCCTTGATAGCATCAAAAGAAGCTTGCGCAACTTGGTCCCAATGGAAGGGAACCCTCTTTTTCAAGAGTCGAGTAAATCCTTTAGCCATTTCAGCGTAGTTTGGAATGAACCTTCTTAGGAAGTTAGCCTTTCCTTGAAGTTTATGTATCTGAAGTAAATTTGATGGTGCAGGCAAATCAAGAATAGCCTGAACCTTCAATGGCTCAATTTAAATTCCTTCTTTTGAGATGACAAATCCAAGTAAACGACCAGAACCAACACAAAACACACATTTATGTGGGTTGAGGCCTATTTTGTAGTGTCGGCAGTGTAAGAAAATGGCTCTCCAATGTATCAAGTGATCAGTCTGATTTCGTGAATGTGTTGGTAAATTGTCTAGATAAGGTTCAAAAATGTGCTTGATGTCATTGAAAGCATAATCCATTGCTCTCTGGAAAGTTTCCCCAGCGTTCTTTAAACCAAATGACAGTTTCCTATAAGCGAATGTGCCTTGGAGACAGATGAATGTTGTATTATGTTGATCCTCTGGGCGGATGTTGATTTGATTGTAGCCTGAAAATCCATCCATGAATTAAAATATGTCAATAATATGGTCGATAAAGGGAGTAGGATAGTTGTATTTTGGACAAACAAGATTGACATCTCGATAATCGACACACACTCTAATGGTTCCTTGTTTTTTCATGACAAGAACAATATTGGAAATCCACTCAGCTAGCAGAATAGGGTAAATGAAACCAGCACGCAAACGTTTCTCAACTTCTGCTTTGATGGCAGCAGCCTTCTTTAGATGAACAGGACAAAGGCGTTGATGCACCAGTTTGACATCAAGATACATATTAATAGTGTGTTCAACAATACTAGTATCTATGCCTGGAATTTCCTCGAAGACCAAGAAAATAAATCACGTAATTCATGAAATAGAGAACGATATGATTCGAGTTCTGATGGAGAAAAAGATACACCGACATGAATATTTTCTACAATGTTAGGTTTGGTTGAAATATCGATAGAAATGGTTTCTTCAATATTTGATAGATTTCGCTCGGAATCGATT
Source organism: Pinus albicaulis (assembly GCA_034641835.2). Lineage (NCBI taxonomy): Eukaryota > Viridiplantae > Streptophyta > Pinopsida > Pinales > Pinaceae > Pinus > Pinus albicaulis. The sequence goes on from CM076572.1 coordinate 1,364,152,081, forward strand.
GCATTAATAGGTAAAGAATTTGAAAAGAAATTTTTGATTGATGGATTGTATAGTTCACTAAGATCATTTTCTTCATAATCAGGAAGATAGAAAAGATGATGATAATCTTACCATGGTTCTCCTTTGAAATCATTTCTTCCAAAATATTATCATTTGTCAAGAAAATTGAGGAAAATGGATCAGATGGAGTACCAAATTCTAAGGAACGGTCGACCCATACAATCGGCGACGTTGATTTCGGATTCACTGCCCAAGCTAGATAGATTAATAGCTATGCCAACTTAATAGGGCTAGGCAGCAGAAACTTATCCAACGTAACAATTTCAGAATCATCCGTACTCTCCCTTAAGCCAGATGGAGTGGAAGAGATCATGTAGAAGGTCTCTATACTTGCAATTTCTTCCAACGTTGCTGGCAGCTGTAATGCAAAGGTTCCCATGAGAGTGGAATCCTTTAAAAGTCGAACACCAATGTTCTGAAGTGCTAGTTGGGGTGCGTGAACGAACGGAACACTTATAGTTACCTGCGAGGTGGAGGCAAAGAAGGATAGTTGATTAATGACTGTGATAGTACCTTTATATGGAAAGGAAATCATTCTAAAATATGTAGAAATAATTGCAGTCTTTCCATATACCCATGGCATTTCAAATAGAATATTATAGTCAAGGGATCTATCAACAACCTCGACATCAACATTCACTTTTTTCCCCCTAGTTCAACATGCAGGTTATTAATAATACCACAAGGCTCATATGTATGTCCATCGAAAGCCTTCAACGTCGTTGATGATTGAGATAAGCGTGACGAGCCAAGTAACTTCCAACAATTTAGAGACATAATGCATGTATATGATCCCTCATCAATAATAGTACGATGAACAAGGTGATTGAGAACATTTATTTGTATGGAGAATGCCAATTCATCTGGTAGTTAGTTGCGGCACATAGCCCATATGATTAAAGACGACAAGATTAGAATCAGTCGGATCAATTCCACCGATAGCCGACAATAAAGCCTGTTTTTGGGAGGGACAATTTTGTAATACTTCAAGAGCAGTCATAACTGAAGGAGATTGAGCCAAATCTTCAACTATATGATAATTTTGTGCAGCTCTTTCTTGAGGATTATATGTTGATTTGTGAATTACTCCCTTTGGTGGCTTTATTTTCAATTCAGGAATAGCAGGAGGCAGTACTGATTCCGTAGACGAATTCGTAGTCAAGGTAGTAGGTTGATCAGTGGCCTGAATACCATAATCTTTATTACGTGTTGACACCAAAATATCTGTTGAAGGTTTTGTGACAGATAACATAAGTACTTGGGAACTAGAAGCTAGATTTGTAGCAACCAAATTTGTGTCCGGACTCGGAAATGGATCTGTCAACACAGCTGACGCATTGGAAGTCTTAATGATCTTTGAGACTTCAGCGCGGTGAGGACAATCTCGAAGAAAGTGTTCCTGATTATAGATTATGCATGGATAATGAGGTTTCCTAGGTCTAGACGATTGATCAGATGACCTTTCCTGTGGGTTAGAAGTTAGATTTTTCTTAGATTTCCATTTTTTCTTACTTCTAGGTTTCTTGTCACTTTTTCCCTTGTCAGATGACACATAATTAATTTTAGAAGAAGGTGCTAGATCAGATGCAGTAGTATGATGTGTGCTTGCAGCACCAATCAAGCCGTATCTAGCATGAGAGTACTTTAATTGAGGAGGAACAATAAAATTAGACTTGGAGTGTTAGGAATTTTTTCATAGAGCATGCCAGACTGAGTATAAATCAACTCTAAATATTGGGCACGAGTGATAACTTGCTCTTATGTGATGACGCCACCCTTAGCCACATCCTCAGTTATAGAGGGTAACAGGGAATTAATGAACCACTCAGCAAGGAGTTGATCCGGAACAAATGTCTTAACCATTCTACGTCGACGACGCCACTCATGAATATGATCGGAAATGTGAGTAGCATTAGTCTGTTTGAATTGGTCAAGGGTTCCCTTCCAATTTCATATCGGATGGGTAACTATAAGTGAGTCAAAAATACAGTAGTTAGGGCAGTGAAATTATCAAAATAATCTCTAGGTAACTCAATATACCATTTTGCAGCCGAACCTGTGAGCGTACGCTGGAAAGGACGTAGTCGAACATAATCATCATTCAACGATGTTAAACACACACATGGTGTATGAGGAAAGATAAACACATACAACATACACAATAGAAATATAGGCATTCGTTGCATCTTTATTACACATAGATGTACATTTATAATACAATGGTGTGAAGCTTGGATTCATCTACCAAGGTCACTTGGACTCCTTTGTGAATCTTCACCTTCCACACCTACCCATGGAGGATTAGGTGTTCAACATTCCCCCCCTTAATCCGAAGGGGTATGTGTGAGTCCAAGAAGAGAGTTGTAATACAAATCTGCAAAGTATGCATGGCGGCACTTAGGTTGAATCAACTCTCTGAAATTTTGTCAAAAAGAGGTGGTTTAAGGATGACCACCAACACTGGAATGCAATGCTTATTGCAGTTCCCGGAACTCTTCCAAAACTGGCAAGAAGTTAAGGGCTTCTGCTAAAGGAATTGTACCTCATATTTAATGGGAGACCTTCAACCTAAAAGAATGGAAGTCTACAACCTGTGATGGTTTAAGGATTACCACCAACACTGGAATGCTTGATGCAATTCCTGGAACTCAACCAAAACTGGCAGGAAGCTAAAGTCTTATGCTAGAGGAAGTGTTCTGAAAGAGGAAGAATATCAACCTCACATGGATGGTTTAAGGCTGTCCATCAACCAAAGGCATGCTCATGGGCATCCGTGTCTCTGGCTACAACTCTGAATCTGGAATGACGAATTGTGGCTCAGGCTCGCTTGAACTGCTATGTCTTTGGCTACAACTCTGAATATGGAATGAGAGATTGTGGCTCAGGCTCACTTGATGTGGCTTTGAAGCTTGTATATGACCACCATTTTCCCCCATGTCAGATACAAGGTGAGATGATGGCGAAAAATCAATTGCAATTCTATTCAATATTCGAGAACAAGTTCTGACATGTGACTTAAACATCTTCTTGGCTGCTGATGCCCATTGCCAAGAAGCGATCCATCCAAGATGAATCTTTGTTCTTGCAGGAGGCTTGTTTCTGAAGCATCTGTGTGAAGAATGAGTGTGTTGACCACAATGCTTGCATGGATGAAGATCAAAACAGTGATCTTTCATATGGCCAACTCGATCACAGTGTTGGCATTTTACAATCTGTTGTTGTTGTTGTGGAAGTGGAGCAGGATCTGGAACAACTGCAGGTGAACTGTCATAAAGAAATCCGACACTCTAAAATTTGATGGGCTTGGAGTAGTCCAGAATATGAAAGGACACATCCTTGTCATATCCAAGACCAGTTATGTGCTTGTTATGGACAAGCTCTTCCCAAGGTCTGATGATGGGCTTGGGAAGTGCAGACTGAACTGTTGCATCTGCATGTAAATCTGCTCTTGTACAAGGAACTGAATGTGAATCAAATACAACTTTATATTCTTTCTTCTGATGGGAGTCCTCAATTTTATGAATAGAAACAAGTTCAGAATGGTGACTCTTTTGCTGAAGTTCATCTTGCTGAAGCTGAGACTCCAACTGCAAAAACTCAATCTTGTCTTGTGCATCTTGCAAGCAATTTTGAATATTAAAAAGAGCTTTCTTGCTCATTTTTACCATATCATGAACACTGGAATGAATTAGGTTATTCAACAACTCTAATGCATCATTTATTTTAGCCATTGTCTCAAAAATAGAGACTCAACAATTTAGGCTTCAAGAAATAAAGGTTGTCGGCTTCAACCGAGAATGCACCTGTTTACAATGTGATTCAACTTACTTTCAAACAATTACAAATGACTTCAAAGAACTTCCAATTATGGAATCCCAAAGAACAAACTCTGCTGCTCAAATTATGGAAGACCTCAAGCTATAGACTTGGATGTCTAACCAACAAGCAACAATGAGTTACATCAACAATTTTCCAACAACTCAAATTTACACTTCAAATATTGATTGCAACTATGAATGAAGAAGCAATATCCACTCACAATACAATTTTAGTACAATACAATATCTCTGCAAAATATTTTGTAAATGTGCAAAAAAAAACTACTGTGCAATAACCCTTTAAGGCAGATGATTTCTCTCTTCTTCAAAGAGTTGTTTTACACCAACAACAACTCAACTCAAAAAAAGGAGATTCAAAAAGTTTAATGTTTGACCTTGTTGTACTGCTTCACAATAGAGACTAAGAGAAACTCCAAAAATCAGAAACTTTGTGTAGCCAAACTATGATGCCACTGTTGTTTTGAAAATGATGACCAATTTACAACTTGTCTTCACATTGTTAAACTCTTTGAGAAAATAACCCTTATATATATGCCACAAATCACAATGAAAAACTTCTCTTTTCTCCTCTATGTATACAGTCCATTTACTCATATGCCATTTCCTCTCTCTCTGCTGATTTTTTTTATTTTTTATTTTTTTGAAAAAAAAATAAAAAAATAGGGATAATAGAGGTATTAACTGGGGGAGGTTTTATTGGGGGGGGAGGGTTTATCGAGGGAAGATTTACTGGGGAGGTGTTTTCTGGGAAAGGGTGAAACTAGGGAATGTATATCTGTAAATTAAAAAAAAAAAATCATCTACAGAAAAATAAAAGGAAGGGGATTAATTAAAAAGGGAGGGGGAATTATTTTTTAAAAATGAACGCAAATGGGAATAGGTGGGTGGGTAGGGAGGCCGAAGGTGTGGGAGAGAAACCGCATGGGTTGGGAGGGATGTAGTGTGTATGGGGGAGGGGAGGGCCGAGTATGGGAGGAAGGGTAGTTTGGGAGGAGCCGAGAGATGAGAGGGGGGGGGGGGGGGATGTGAGAGCGTATGGGGGAGGGGAGGGCGGAGAATGGAGGAAGGGTGGTTTGGGAGGGGCTGAGAGCTGAGAGAGGGGGCGGATGTGAGAGCGTATGGGGGAGGGGAGGGCATAGTATGGGAGGCAGGGTGGTTTGGGAGGGGCTGAGAGATGAGAGGGGGGACAGATGGTTCGAGAGGTGAGGGGAGGGGAGCGGAGAGGGTAAGGGGAGAGTGTATTACAGTGAGGGGGGAGCGGGGGTAAGGGAGCGGAGGGAGAGTCGTAAGGGGGAGGGGTGGGGAGAGTCGTAAGGAGGAGGAGGGTTGAGGGGATGGGAGGTGAGTAAGGAGGCAGCGGGGGAAGTCGAGCGGGGGAGGGGGTTGGGAAGGGCGCGGGGTAGAGCGTAGGGAGAACAGGGTAGGGTAGGGGGTAGGGTGAGGGGGCTGAAAGGCCGAGAGGAATGGAGTAAGGTCGAGGGTAGGCCGAGTAGAGAGGAGCGATGAGGGTGGTGAGAATCGAGCATAGGGGCTGAGAGGATGAGAGTTGTGCGAGGGCTGAGGACTGTGTGAGGGCTGAGTGCTCATATTGATTTTTTTTTTTTTTTTTTTTTAAGACAATAAAATATAGCAGAGAATAGAGAATTGCAGAGGGTGAGCAGAATTTGTAGGAAATTTCTCAAATATACGGCAGAGAATTTCTGAGGGAGTGGTGAAATTTCAGAAACAGGAGAATTTGCAGCAGAAAAATTTCACATTAACAGAATTTGCAAGATTGCAGAAAATTTCATAAATGTGCAGGATTGTTTGCAGAAATTTTCAATAAAAAAAACCCATAAATTTTTTTTTTCTTCAGAAACCCACTTTAAACAATATTTTTCCAGTAGTTCTCCAATGTGTAGAAATTAAAAGTAGGTAGAAATTGTAGGAAAAAATCAGAATTTTTCTTTTCAGAATTGCAGAATGGCAGGAGCAGTGAAAAACCTGCAAAGTTTAAGATGCACAACGCTGCTTTTCACAAAAAAATTTATGAATGCTGCAAAAGATTGATGAATCCGGAAAAAATGATTGTTGCAGAAAATCTCTGAATGCTGCAAAAATGACCAGAATTTTTGCAGATATACACAGGCCACAAAAACAAATGGCTCACTCAAGGTTGAGCTGGTTATGAACGTATCAGCTCTGATACCATGTTAAACACACACATGGTATATGAGGAAAGATAAACACATACAACACACACAATAGAAAGATAGGCATTCGTTGCATCTTTATTACACATAGATGTACATTTATAATACAATGGTGTGACTCTTGGATTCATCTCCCAAGGTCACTTGGACTCCTTTGTGACTCTTCGCCTTCCACACCTACCCATGGAGGATTAGGTGTTCAACATACGAGTTTCATGAACACCATAAATGATAAGTCATGACATGAGTCAATGGGTCTTCCCCAGGGTTTCCATTGAACATAGAAATATCCTAGGGTAATTTGTGAGGTATCACTGGCCACTAAGGAGCATAGTTGATTGGATCATTGGTTAGCCGATTTAAATCTAGTAACTCTAAAGTTGTAACAAAGGGAAATTGTCTATTAAGGTCAGGTTGAGCATATGTAGGGTAAGATGGAATTGCTTGAGCAACAAGCCTTTGAGCACCAGCATAAGGACTCTACTGCTGGTAACCCAGATAGGGGTTATTTTGAAAAGAAAACGCTTGAGGATTCTATTGACCAAAACCTGGATATGATACTTGTTGAAATGAAGTATGAGGTATTTGCACCTGAGGCTACCAAGGGGTATGTCCACCAATGTTATAACCCAAATTAGGATAACTTCGATTTGGTTGATAGGTATAACCAGGTTGTGGCTATGACATCCCATAAAATGGTAAGCCAACTTGTTAGTAAATGATTCTAGATACAGGTTGTTGTAAATTAACCGAAGGATTTAGAGTCTGTGGACCCGATATTTGAGGGTATTGAGTTGAAGGACCCACCTGAAAAGGTTGTTGTACATCATTTTGATTCTGTAACAGGGGTAAAGATGTATTTACAAGTGGAAATGATGTGGGTGTAATAGGTTGAACTAGTTGATACGAGTGTACAACCATTTGTGGTTGGATACACAGAGTGGGCTATCATTGAAAAACATTCATTTCGACATTAGGTTGACCAAAAAGTGACGGATTATTGTCATAGTGGGTGATAGTGGGTGAACAAAGGTTGCCCCCCAGCATGAGGAGGATAAAAAGATGAAAAATATTGCTCTCCAAATGCAAGGAGTCCAGTTGATATAGTACTAGATGGAATAGACCCAGAAGGACTAGCTTGATACTACTCTGATGATGTGTATAAAGAATCAAGTCGTTCAGTACTCAGTATAGGTTTACTAGTTAAAATACCAGATGATGACATTGGTAAATTCCATGGATTTGAAGATGCACCAGAGAAAATTCTAGATAAATATTTATAACCTGATGGGACCATAGGGCCACCATGAAAATATGACTCTGGTGAAGTTGTAAATATCGACGGGGTAGCAAGGGCAGGTACTGACGTAATTGGAACAAATGGCCCAATCGAAGATGTTGGTTCAGGCATGGTTACTTGACCAAATGTATACCCTTTTGGATCGACGAGAGTTTGAAAAGGAACATGATAAACAAAAGCAGATGGTGATGATTGAGGAAAAGACTCATACAGGTGAAGGTCCTCCCCAAAATGAGTTGGAGTTAAAGGTGTCTTGTCTTGTGGGATTTCTTCAATCGCAATTAAACCAGGTGGAAGTATTTCACCGTCAGACCCAAAGTATATTTTAGGAGGTTGAATGTGTGATATGGGAGACCCAATGGCTACAGAAATTTGTGGGATGACCAATGCAGGAACAACTTCTGGTTGTTCGACTTTGGGATTCAGATTTATTGGCAAAAATGAGACAGGATCTAGATCAACTTCTGGTTGAACAACGTCAGGTCTAGGAGGTATGGTCTCACTAGCTGTGAGGATTCCATTTCGACAATAGTAGACGACAATAGTAGACGAACCTAGATGTGTAGAAAAAAACTGAGCTAACTTTGGTATATGGGAATTTGATGCTTCACCAAAGGTACAAATAGTACTTGATTTGGTAGAGTGTTGTCGCCTTTGCCGACCAACAGTAACTTCTAGTGGTAAAGTTGGTTTTAATGCTAATATACGCGAATGACGGGGGAAAGGATTTTGTTCTTCCACGATTACTGATTTATTTTAACCAAAAACAAATAAACAAAATAAAATGGTAATGTTAGGCAAAAGGTTTACCAAGAAATTGTGAACTGCAGAATACCTCCTGGCGAACCAATAAGTACGAGCAGGAAATCTCCCCGAATGTTGTGTTCGGTGTATCACAATTTACAGGGTGGCCAACTCGGTTCATTATGGATGGATAGCACCTAAAATTTTCCTCCCGAATATACCCAAAGGTATGTGGAGGCCCAAGTCTATATTAGCGTTGTCTGATGTGAAACCGCACAGTGAGAGCACAACTTTATACTTTTCGTACTGTAACATCACTTGATATACCTAAAGTACGTTGATGAGCTATGATATACTTACATACGTGGAGTGAGGTATCACACTTGAAATGTATCGCAGACAATTAACAACAACTGCTATGGTTTACGACATCGGAACACGTCTCTAACCTAGACCTTCTAAATGTTATCGTTATGGTTCCAATGCTTTGTTAGGTAAATTGAGATAAATTTTAAGTTGATCTTGTTTATCAATTTGCCTTTCAAGGTTCACCGTGATGATGTATTGGAAATTCCTAAAATGCAAACTAAAATGATAAGCAATCTTTCACTTTTAGTTTTTCAATGAAAATCCTAGCTACTAGAGGGAAAGCGCAATCAATTTGAGAGCAAACAAATCAAAGAGCACAAACTAAATGCAGCTTTCTTAATTTTTCCTTTTGCAAAACACACAATCCACTACATGCAAATGAAGGTTTTTATTTTCAATTCCTTTAACGTTATGAATGTAGAAAAGAAACTAAGTGCATTAAATCAATAAAAACAAATGCCTTTTACTTTTGAGGAATGAAGAATTAAACAACAATTTCTCTTTTGAAGGAAAAATGAGGAATTAAACAATAATTTCTCCTATCAGGAAACGAATAATTTACGAAAATTTCCTTTTCAAAAGCAGATGGATCTAATGCAACAATTAAAATACTTTGAAATTAATTCGTTAATGATAAATAAAAACACTTTAAATAAAAATTGAACAAATTTTTCTTTCAAAGGAGGAAGGAGTAAGTAAGGTCACTGGTCAATCTGAGGTATCAGGATCTTTTAAACATATCAAACAACAAATTGAAAACAAAATGCAATCACAAATTCAATGGAATTTGGATGGTTTTATTAGGCAACGCAGTCTCTAAGGAGAGACAGTGTGTTGCAACACAGGTCTGAAAGGGAGACAGTGTTATGCAAAGCACTGTGTCCTGTCCAATAGTGCATTGGGCGCAGTGTATAAGGAAAAATACAACTGTTTAACACACTTCTAATGCAAATTTGGATTTCAAAAAGCCTAATCTTTATGAGTAAATGCTACTGTGTTATTAAAAAGAGAAAATCAAAAGAAAATACACTAAGGATGAAGGGTAAACTCCCCAGCAGATTTTCCAATTTGTTATGAAAAATTATGGATTACGGACAAAACATTCTTCCCTAGATGTAGTTCTCATCTAGAACAACAGGTTAAATAATTTGCAACTACTTTTCCTAACTGTAAGTAGACGCACCGAATATATCAAATAACTTACTTGGAGTCCAAGCGCTTCCTATTCTCCTTCTGTCGCTCTTGCTGTAGCTTCAAATCCAAGCTAGATGTCCAAAAATATTTCATGCAAGAATGAACACTAAAGAACAAAAGATAGCAATAATACAGATGTCTATTCAAGTTATTTAGTTAAATCAATAAAACATAAACCATATACATCAGCTAAGAATTCATAATATGGAAAACATGAGCTTATACAGATACATATGTGGGAAAGTAAGCAGCAATATTTATTAATGGATAGAAGGGAAGGTTACAACCTAGTGATTGATTTAGTGTCACCATCTCTAGTAACATCCCAGCCTCATTACAATGCGCATCTCTCCAGCAGCATGTCACTCAAATCAATTCCTCAATTGAAATTCCACCAACATTTCTCTACTCAAATTCTTCCTCCTCAAGCACTAGGATCTGTGCTCAATTTATAGATGAGCTGAAGGTACTTTTACAATCAATGACTTTCTAATAATAGGCAAGGCATGTTCCCAATCTTGTAGATGTCAAATGGACACATGGATTTGAATTTTGACACATGTGAACTCTTCTAGAAGGCACTAGCCAAGTGGAGATTCTGGAACAATGATAATTTCTCTCCCAATGTGACCAATGCACCCTTGAATGTTGGGAAGTGCTTTGTAGAGCACCCTTGAGTGGGGTTACTTTCATATGCAACACACTTAGTCCCTTTAGAGGCAGCGTTGGTGAGCTCTCATATGATATATTATAAACTTCAAATCTTGTAAACCTTTGCATATGAAAGTCATGGATGATTTGTCTTGTTTTTTGTCTTAGGGCATATAACAACTGAAATGATAGGGGATGATAGACCCTATTCATTGGCCCTGGAGATGATGTCCAATTAACGAGGTCATTGGGAATGATGCCCAAATTGACCTATAACAATGGTGAATCATCCCCCATGGTTGACATCATCATATTCAATCTTATTGGTTCTTATAAAGCTTATTTTGGTTGTACATTTTTCTTAGGAGGCCCATTTTAGACCTCGAAATTCCCCTAATGCAAACACTTTAATTCTATGACCAAAAGACTTGTCACAAAATATGCTCTAGTGTCACAATGAATTCTCAAACCTACCATTACTTTGGATTCATTGATGGAGCATCGCGATGGTCTCAAAGTTTAGCAGCAGCTACCTGGGTCATCTATCACCCTAACTGATCTCCATTTTTCACCAATGGTGTATGCATCGTCTCAACGACAAACACTCAGGTAGAATATGACACCGTCATCAGACTTATGTGCGACACCCTAAATCAAGGCATCTGTGATTTGCATATCTACCTCGGTTCCCAGTTAGTGGTGTCACAGTTAAACCAAGAGTTTTAGGTATGGGATTCACATTTGTTTAGAAACTATTTGCGTGCAAAAATATTAAGTCATCAATTTGATCACATTACATTCACACATGTACCAAGAAATCAAAACCAAATAGCTGATTGCATAGCTAACAATATCCTAAACTGGAATGCATCTCGGATAAACCACCATACATAAAAAACAAAAAACATAAAAAAATATATAGATATCCATCAGCACAACACATAATCCATAAAAAAATATCAACAGGAGACACACCATGTAGAGCCATAAAAAATATCTCTCATACATACCAAAAAATATGTGTCTGAGTACAAAAATTATCGTGTCTCTGACCCATAATTCAGCTCAAAGATACACATATACAAGTAAAAAAAAATAAGGGAAGCATCATCATAACAGGTGCTTTACCTGTGTAAAATAAGCCTCTAGGGTTGTGCCCCTCCAAGTGGGGCACTTTGACCCACGACTGCTCCCTGTACCATCACTAGGGCTGTTGTCAAAACAGAGATCGCCACCCAGTGCAAAGTCAGTTGATAGCCCCTCTCCTGGGCCATCAATGTCTCTAGCCATGTATCATCGAGGTCATTCACAAAACCTCATGTAGGCATCCCCTGGGTCAAGTGGTCCACTCGACCCCATGCATCCTCCAAAACCCGAGCCTTGACCTATAGAGGATCCATCTGCTCTGTCACCTCTGTGACACGAGCCTCCACCGCCTTGATGCAAGCGATCTCTGCATCGCACTTGGTAGCAGCTGAGCTACTACCCTCCTCTGAGGGACCAGCCTCCCTGCTAGGTGCTCCACCTTGAGGCTACATCAGAGCCCTTCCCTGTCCCCTGGCTACGCGTGGAATACCTCGAGGCCTCTGGATCGAATCATGTCCCACCAACTGAGCCACAAGATGCTCGACCTTGAAAACATCTGCAAGAGTAAGAAAGTTATGCCAGTGTCATCATAATACATATATAAAGCAAATAAATACTCAAGTAAATGCATAATAAAACATAAAAACATACTTGTTGGCCCCCATGCATACCACACAGGAAGACCCATGTCAAGGTCTCCACGAAAGTCCATCCCTGCATAAGGGAAATGCAAAAAAATCTAATGATTTGCCTCAAACCAAGCCTTTGTAGTGGCATTCCAATAGTGCCCCACCTGACCTCACCCACTACGAGGCATTACAGAGGCCCACCTCCTCATGCGATGCTCTCGAGGACCCCCAGCATCCACAGCTACCATAGGCCTCAGAAACACCACTCACTCATACATAATGCTACACAAAATAATAGCATATTTCAACAACTTAGATCCATCACGAACCTTGGAGAACTGAGCCAACATCCCGTCACAGCAGTGACAGGCGAAATAAAAAACGTGATCGGTCCTCAGCTAGTGCAGAACACTAATTTGTGGGCCTGACGCCTGATTGGGCGCAGATGACCCCGTAAATCTCACAATAGATTCTAGAGTACACCGTTCAGTTAGGTAAATCACCAAGGCTATCTAAACACACCCCTTTGTGAAAGGCATCCAACCATAATGGCTCACTGAGAATCGTTGAAGATCCACTCTCCTAGGGGGAAGCGAGTACGGAAGTGCCTCACCCTAAGGTAGTAGCCTGGTAACAAAATAGATATATGTCTCGGGATGGATAGTCAGGTCGCACCCCCGTAGCACCATGACCTTGTGTCGCCTGTTCCAGCATCAGATCAGGTAACGCAGTAGATGATCCTATGATCGTAAGAGATCATTCTCCATGAACTTGAGAAGACCCCATTGCGCCAACTACTGGCGTGCATGGGCATCAGCTGCTAAAGCGACCCGAATATCATGCCAATCCCTCTCCCTCTACAACATCCTGTCATCAAACATGCACACATCAATGAAATTAAAAGCACCCAAAATTTGACAAATTTTCCAAAAAAATTCAAAAAATTTCTTTGGCTCTCTGCACGCCTGTTTCTCAGACAGGCGCGAGATATGTGCGCCTGTTTCTCTCACAGATGCGGAAATGGAGCGTTTAAGGTTATTACAAGTGCGATAATTTTGCGCAAAGACCTTAGTTTTGTGAAAAAATTACACGTCTGTGCCTTGATCGCCCACGTGGTCAAGGAAAAAATTTTCTAGGTTCTATAAAAACCTAATCTGTACAGACTTTGGCCTAGGCATACTACGAAAATTAAAGTATAGAACATCATGGGGCCTACCTGGCTCAAGAAGCGCGAGTCCTGGGTACTAAGACTGACCGCAACAACAAGAACAGCTCTACAAAAGCCTTTGATCCCTCAAAACCTCAAAACACTCAAATGTCGCCAATGAACTCAAATGAGCCATATTGGCCTATATGTCACCCTTTTTTAGATTGTTTAGAGGACCATAACGAGAGCTCAGAAGGCCCAATTTCAGAACCGAAAGTAACACATTGATCACCACCTCATAACGCCCAAAGAAGGCTCCACACATTCTCACCTCTGAAAAAATAAATTTTCAGTGCCAACAGGTATGCCCTCTCTCATCTTCTTTTCATTCAGCATATTTTTTTCAATAATATTTGAATGAAGAAGATTCTTTCACTTGGGGTATTTTATTGCAGGTATTTGGCAAACCATCCATCGCTCCATCCACTGAAAGTACCAGAGTAGGTATCATTCTACCCTCAGCATGACAGATTCCAAAAAAAAAAAACTGCATATCCTGAAATCATTTCTCCATAAGAAATTAACCATAGGTTCCAATCACCCAACCATGTTTATCATTTCCCCACCTTGCACATGATAAAAATCCTTGTTGGTCAGTAGAGCCTCCCCTCCATGGCACCTGTCACTCAAAGTAGAACATATATCAGAAAAACCATGACGTCATGGCCATACCACTTCAGTCTAGGAAGCACTTCATGCCCATTCACCCACTATGCATCAACTCAAGTTTTACCATATCAAAATAAAACCCCTTTCCTGGACTACAAGTTTTTTCAATCATATCAAAAGTGCACCATTTCACCTCGTATTTGGCCTACCATACCTCCATCAGCATAGCCCATCTACAATATTTTCCATCTGCTTCATTGCCCCCACACAAGAGACCAACCAATGGGGCCCCCACCCTCAGCAAAAACACCCTCCTCACATCATCAGTGAGCGAGCACTTTCATGTTTTGGGGCACCTGTCTCTATGTTTTGTACAAAAAAATCCCATTATTTAATTATTTTGGTAAGTGTACAAAGACTGCAAACGGTAAAAAATGTCCCCTACTCATCCATCCATGTTTCTCCCAAGGTAGCAGTCCCCGGTCACCCTTGGTCAGAGTATCATACCTTCCATGCATAAGCCACCATGACATTCATAACAAACATATACCCACCCTGGACGTCCTACCAACTCTAGGGATTTCCCCATCAAAAATAGTTATGACTGTCGCCAAGCTTCTTTTTATACTCCGACCTTAGGCCACTAAATCCCCATCATCAGCTTTCAGTCACCCCTCACCATCATGCATATGTTAAACCTATAAAATCCAAGATCTTGATCCCTTGCATCAGTGACTCTCTCGTTTGGTTGAGGCTTCCTTTTTTTCGACTTCAACTCCTATTTTCCAAAAAGGAAGCGGTACCTTGGATTACCCCTCACCACAATAGGGGCATCCTTGTGTTGCACTATGGGAATCATCATTTCCCACAGATGTCATCGATCCTCTTGAAATTCAACTACAACAAAATCTTTCATGTCAATATGGTATCGTACATTACAACCATTGCACTTTGATAAAATTCATCGAAGACTCATGCCATTATAAGAATATATTTAAGCAATGCTTACATGGTAAAGTCCTAATCATACACCCATGCGTACAATGATAATTTATATGCCATACAAAGCTTATGCATGTGGGCACTACATTCCACCTACTGTCAAAGAAAAAATGCCCCTGAGGGCATCAACAATTGTCATCATCAACCAAATCAGCAGATCACTACCATACTAGTGACATAGACAGAATCTGTATCTGTCAGATAGATGTGTTTAGCTAACCAAAGCATCATGAGCATGGTACACTCCTTCCTCGTAGAAATTTTTTATTTATTGTATCATACTATTTCTTGCAGGGTTCCCATAGGACATGGTCACTCTTCGACCCGTTGTAAGGCATTTCAAACTTTTTGCTACACGTAGGTCTCTCTCTCTCCACACAATACACAAAAAAGAAACTATAATGTATTTAGGCTATACATTTCTTCCTAGACCTCACACATTAGGGGGAAACTGTTATCACTGGAAAATTAGACAAGAAAAGATGACATTATTAAATGTGAGGCAAAAGGATTTACAGGGCTGAGGCACATTAGAGAATCTGAATTTTTTTTAAAATCTCTAAGGTCTAGAGGAAAAATCAAATTATGCACTCAAGACACTGAAAAAATGCGCCTTTGCACACATTTTTCTTTGATAAGCGCGCCTTTGCGCGGCTTTCCCTCAAAAAGTCGCGCAAACCTAAGAGTGGCGGACGTCACTTTCTGGGACCACAAGGCACACTCTAGGAAAATGATCCCACACTTGAGGTCGCCCAAGGACAGCTGCCTAAGCCTCCTTAGGACCTCGAGGGAGCAAACAAAGGAATCAAGTGGCACACGATGGAATCAATCCCCTCTCTTGGGTCATCATCCATCAATGTACCAAGAGAGGGAAGGAGAATTTGAATTCATCTATAAAAGGCCACCAAGAGATGAACAAATGGAGAGCACAATGTTATCATGGTCAAAATTGCTTTGAAGCAATCCAATAGTGTGCAATTTCTAGTAGAATTAGAGAGGGGATTCGGTTTTTGGACATCTAAAAACCTCAATCCTTTGGAGTAGAGAGAGATACCTTGCACCAAGCAGCTAGAAGGTAAAAACTTCCTTGCATCAGGTCTTAGAACTCCATAGTTCTAAGGGCCCCTTGGCAAGTATGCAAACATACTATCTTTCTTCCTAACTGTTAGCATTGGTATTTACATCCCACCCATCCTGCCTTATTTTACTCTACTTTCACCTCATCTTCGTCATTATCATTGACCTTGATTGATTTTTTTAACCATTTTTCCCAAGGATGCCCAAGTCATCATTTTTCACAAGCACTAAACCCTAATTTACTCTCCCACTGAGCTATGGTTTGCTATGGAAACAGAGACATTTGAGTAGAGGAGGCATAAGGAAGGTAATATCAGTAAGTATGAGGCCATTCCAACTCATAAGATCATGTCTCCATCATTTTTTAAGAAATTATTATCACTATAAAAATTTTTTGAAACTTGGTCAGTTACACTTGTTCCTAAGTCATAATGCTAGATAGGGTTAGAGTCATTTTTATATTTTTAAAGGTCTATATCATGGGTTAAAAGTCTCATTCCATCACCAAACAATGTTCATTAACCTTGTTACATTCTTCAAAGATCTTATGCCACGTTTTGAAACCCATTTTTAAAGTTTTTTTTCAAAAATTTGATGAATAAGCCACGAAACCAGGTTTTCGTAGCGTGCTCAGTGTAAAAAGTTGATTTTTCACTACGAAAACGCTGGTGATTTCGTAGCGCAAAAACCCAAATTTTTAAATCATGCGCTACGAAATCGGGGATTCTCAGTTTTGCATTTGAGCTGTCACATCTGTCAAATACAGTTAAATTCCTCATCATTAGGTGTCATCCACGAGTTATCCTTCACGCATGCAACCATTCATTATAATTATTAGGGGTCATTTGTCATCGATTAGGGATCAGTTGTCATTGGTCCTTTCAAATTTGAAAACAGTTGGCTGTTTTCGACTTCATTTGTCTCATGCAAGACAATAATGCATGCATGCTTATGTTTTGAAGAAGAAATTAGTGGTGAAAGACCTGAGTTTACTGAAACAAATTCAAGTGAGGTTGTAAAGTTTTCAAGTGAGGCTATGAAACTATATTTCAAGCGAGGCAGAACTGAAACAAATTCAAGTGAGGCTGAACTCATTTACCAAGCGAGCCAGTTCATTCAACAGGAAGCTCTGATTGCTAATTTGCTAATTTGTTGAAGACACAGGGTTTTCAGAGGGATTATCACAGATTTCTAAAGATACAAGGTTTTCAATAAGAAAATGGCTGAAGAAAGAAGGAGTCATAGGTCTGGTCATTGCCTAAGAACAGAACCTGAAGGTGTGGAAGCCCTTACAAAAGACAAGTATGTTGAAGAAGCCTTTAAGAAAGTACGTTGCTGGAGATTTTGTGAAAAACTTCAAGGAGGGCACACTCAAGTCACCAAATAATTTGCCATAAACTTCACAGGATCAAACTCAAAGATTGGATTCCTCAATTTACCAATTTCCCCTGAAGTGATATCAACAGTTACAGAAATTCCGAGAGGAGAAGATAGGTGGTTTAAAAACTTCAAGTTTGACATGGTACCCTGCAAAATCTTTCTAAAACCAAAGTTTACAGAGGTTGACTTGAACAAAGTTGTGCCAAGAAGTTATGTCAAAGATACATTTTCCAATCTGCTTTACAATATTCAGAGGTACTTCACCTGCGAAGGGAGATACCACAAGGTGTATACCTATCACTATAAACTCTTGTTTCATTTCACAGGGATGAAATCTCTAGATTTACCTTTATATCTTTTCAGAAGTTTGGCTAAGATGTCTGATAAGGTACAAATGAAATTTGAGTCATGTGAAACCTCATTATTTCACCATGGATTATTCAAGTTAATAGTCTTACATCAGCTGCAGAAAGAAAATAGAGATTGGGTTGAATTCCTTTTTTTGACTAGAATTGGGATTGAAGGAACAGGTGTTAGTCCTCAAGCTAAAGAAAAAACTCCATCAAAGATTACTGCCCCTGTAGAAACAAATTCAAGAAGATTTGTTAAGCTCAAGCCTTGGAAACAAGTTAAAAAACCAACGATAAGAACAACATTGAATATCCAATATACTCCTAAATCCGCACAGAAGAAGAAAACTCTGGTTAAGGAGACAATTCTAGAATAGTCAACTAGTAAAACAGATCAAAAGAAGTTGACTAGGAGTCAAAGGTTAAAGGAAAAGGGTAAGGTTGTAGTTATAGAGAGGTCAAGAGGTAATTTGAATGATATACTTTAAGCTATTGACATTGAAGAGTCTCCCCTAGTACAAGCAGACTTCATCAAAATGGATACAGGTGGCAGCAAATCAAAGAAATTGAAGACATCCAAAATGTTAGATTTTTAGGATGAAGTGGCAGAGTTTATCTTTAAGCCTAGAAAACCCTCAAGTAGGCACTCCAAGAAGTTAAAACATTTATACATGGAGATAGATCAAAAAGGAGGTGAAAGTGCTAATGTTTTTGAAGAAACTACAAATACATCATTTTCAATGCCTAAAGAAGATAGAAATAGGGCTTTCAATATTCAGAAGGAAAAGAGAAACTATGAAGATGTCAAAGACAAACTCAGATTTTCAAATAATGAGATTGATAAGTTGAAGAAAAAGGTGAGAGTGCATGCAAAAGAAAGGGCAAACTTTGAAAGGATGAAAGGACTGTGGGAGATGGAGAAAAATCCAAACCCTGAATTAATTGATAGTCAAGCTCAATTCTTCATATGGACCCTACCTGCAATCAAAGAAGAAAAATTCATTAGGATGGTCAATACCAAGCTAAGGGAAAACAATAGAAGGCTTAAGAGGAGATTAGAAGACCTGGAAATTCAGCTAGCACAGTTTGAAGATCAGCCACAACTAAAATAAGTGCAAACAATAAGTGTCATCCTTTAACAAATTTTTGAGTTTATGTGGTAATATCTCATTTTTGGAGCTGTTTAAAGTTGATGTTTATGGGTTACGAAAGTTGATATACACTTGGAAATATAGTATTAAAGGGTTGAAAACTAGAATTTTGGAAGGAAGCTGTCAAAAGTGAACACTCAGCAGTTTCGTAGTGCGCTACGAAACTGCTGTAGGATGTTGTTTGAAGAAGTTTTGCAATTTTCAAAGGTGAAAAGGGTTTGATTTTGAGCTTTGATGCTGGTGGGAGGTATATGTAGAATATTAATGAAGATCCAGGAGGTTTGGCACGTAAAAATGGAGGTTTGAAGAATGATTTTAAAAGGAAAAGTTTGCGCTACGAAAACATCATACTCAACAGTTTCGTAGCACAACAGTATTGACAGTTTTTTCACCATTTTGGAGGTTCGAGATTTGCACAGCTGGAAGGTCGAATTCAAATGAAGGTTATAAGACATTTTCCACATGTTTCGAGCACCATTTCTTCAACAGTTGGTTTGAATGGACATAAATGAGGCATTGAGCTATTATACAGGGAACATGCTCCTATTTTGCAGGAATGGATAAGAAGCAGGTTGATGGGGTCTACAACATCATGGTCGAAGTCTAGAATAAATAGCTATCAAGCATAGTTTATAATGATTAGATAAGGTTGTTAAGATATAATAAATAGTGTTTTAGTCCTAGTTTTATTAGGACGGTAAGACAGACAGTTTAACTGTCAGTTTGTAAATGAAGTTTGTTTAGAAGTTGATAGGTGTCAAATTCGAATTTCTTCTCAAATGTTTGGAAGGAATCCAAGGATATAATGACCACTCTATAAGAGGGAAGAAATAGAATTGCATAGGGTTGGAATTTTCATTGAACAAGCATACTTTTTGTGATATCAGAGAACTGTGTTATTATCTTAATACATAGAGTTTTGTTTCATCACTCAGGATTCAGAAAGGGTTATGGATGTTTGATTGTCTCATGATGTTTCTCTTTAAATTACTTGCAGTGGCATGAATGTATGTTACTTAGAATTCACTGAAGGTGCTCTAACTTCCTTCATATGTTCATGAACTATGTTTATTCTCTTTCCTACTGTTCTATTGATGCATCTAAACTCTGAAATACCCTGACTTCCATATGAAACTGATATTTATGTTTTTTGAAAGCACATTTGACTCTATTTACCCAATAGATGTTTGTTGATTAGTAGTACAACCAATTATTCAGTTTATTCAATTTATTCACAGAGTTAGCCATCTGATATTTATTTGCAAATCATTAACCTATTGAGAGAGCCCTCACAAGTTGAGGAGGCGAAGCCTCAACTAAAAGTTTGGTTTGAAATAGTTACTGAGGGTCTCCTTGACTAGAAGCCTATCAAGGTCTGATTTTGAGATAAGAGAAATCATTCCAAGGGTCAAGTCATTTTCCACTCATACGTCTAGTTTTACTTCAAACTATGTTTCTAACCAAAAATACATGCATTTAGCAAACGTGAGAGAGGATTTTGTCCATCATAAGTCAAGGAATAAAAATCTCCTTCCGTTTTTACACAGGTGTCATGGTTTGGGAGAAATGTTAAAAATATAAGTGCCACAAGAGTGTTGCTACACTTCTGGAGTGACCTTCGGAAACTCAAATTTTCTCCTATATGGAGTGTCCAAATTACTTTCTTGATAAGTCAAATGACAATTATACTGGAAGATATTTCCTATGAGCTATCATGAGCTCAATTTGAAGTTGAGGAAGTGCTCCAAATGTTGCCTGCAATAGCACTCTACATTTATGCACCCTTATTCTACAAGTTTTGATTAGTCTTGGGATAATCCATTTTTGAGAAGGAAAATAAACTCCAATAAGAAAATTGGTATATTTGGAGAGTAGACAGGATATTATTTCCAACAAGCTATCCTAGGCCGAATTTGGACACCAGGAAGGCCTCCAAATGTGGTCTTCAAAAAGGTGATGTAGTGGCATTGCGCCTTTGTCATTGGCGTTGCGCGTTTGCCTGAAAACACTATAAATTTTCTAAAGGCGTTGTGCGTTTGCCAGTGGTGTTGTGCATTTACCCAGTTTCTTCAAAAATTGCCTGCAAGGCCTCAAAACCTGAAAAATTCACCTTCAATCCTTTAGCAATGATTCATCATGACTCAAACAAGCTAGTAAGTTACCATTTGCTTCACTCATCTTCATCAAATGTCATTTTTGATGCATAAGTTTGTTTAGAAGAAATTTGGTGTTTTATTCTAATGAAAAACCCTATTTTCCCTCAAAAACTAATTTACACTTAAATTTTACTCCCTAAACCTTCATAACCCTTCCCTCATTTCAGTCTACCCTTTCCCAAACCCCTACAGTGCCATTCCCTTTCCCTAAACCTTCCTTTCCTTAAAACCCTAAGCCTTAGGTACACTATTTACCTAGGCTCCAAATTCCCTACACTTGTGATAAATCCCTTATACCAAAACCCTATATATCCCTACTCCTTGTCACATTCCCTAGTCCTACAAAATCACATTCCACCTCATCACACCTCCCTAGGGTTTTGACAATAAGGCACCTATGGAAGAAGAAAGAAAGGAGAGGAATAAAAATAGAGGAGGAAGATAAATTGTAGGAGCAAGACAGACAACAAATAATTACATATAAAGGAGGAAGGAAAACACTACTGCAAGAGACAAAATTGCAAGGGCAAAGCTTAGACAAGCCAATGCAAAAATTGAAGTCTCGACCAAGCAAGAGGAGAAAAGGAGACTAGAAATACTTTTTGAGGTAACAATCCATGCCTAAAAAACATAATAAATCATCTTCCCACCAATTTTGACAAGTTTTGGCCAAATTTTGCAAATTTTGTGAAATTTTGTGTTTTTTAGGATATTTTAGCAGAGTCAAAGTGTCAAACGCGCAACACCTAGGACGTTGTGCTATTTTTTGGGGCATATAAGGAGAAAATGGCCACCACCAGTAGAATAATAATGATGAGGACATCAAACCTATGAATTTCCTAAGCATTTTGAGGCAAACTGGTAAGTGAAAAAGGAAAAAAACCATCAAAAAACCATGTTTCTGCCTCATTTTTTGCCTGGTCACTGCACGTTTACCAGTCTTGGGATAAGTGATTTTTGATAGGAAAAATGGGATTTATTTTACAAATTGAAGGTATTTATAGAAATTATACTTGAAGGGCTTTCCAACAAGCCATCTTGGAGCAAATGTGGACACTGGGAAGGCACCCAAATTCAGCCTTGAACAGAGAGGGCGTGTTTGAATAGGAAAGGGCGTGTTTGGCAATCTTTTGAAATTTTCTGAGTATCACTCCAGTTTTGATTTTTATCTTGGGAAATGTTGATTTAACCTATGTAAATGATGAAACTAAATGTAATTATCATGTTTTTAGTATTTACTATGGTAAATACATTAGGTAAATCAAGAAAATGAGGTGTAATGAATCAGTTCACTTGAGATAGGAATGAGTCACTTGGACCATCCTATTCTGTAGCTATCAGTTCATATTTTTGTGTAATTTCTTCCTCACCTCATGGATTCAACCCCTGAGGATGAGTGAAAGTGTTTTTCATGTCTATTTAGCTCATTTATTCACACTACTGAAGGGTTGGAATCAGTTTGATTTTTTCTAGTTGATCAAGGAAACTTGTACTTAGTTTTGGCCAAGCTAATAAAGAGGAGTTGTAGCTACATTTATAGGATACCTGTGGTATTGAATGTCTTTCATTTTTTATTCTTCAGTATCATATGTTTGAAAGTATTGTGTTCATTTTCACTTTCATTTCTATATTATAATCTTTTACAAGTTAGAAATTCAGAATACATGTCTACCATGCTCTGTTTTGGGTAACTGATCATATTTTGGTCATTATCTTATGTCTGAGAAAATACATCTCTTATGCTTTTCTCAGCCTTCTTACAGTTTCAAAACCATTTCATAACCATTCCATTCAAGTGATTTTCATTGTACCTACCTTTCCCCATAAATCCCTCCAACCCTAACTCATTTTCCCTGACCTAGCTTTCCTTGACCTTATTCCTTCATCCAGTGATTTTCCCAACCAAAAAAATTCAAAACAACCCTCAGCACTATTAGCCACCTATAAAAATTTTCATATCAAATGGTGGCTAAAATATTTTTTAGCATTTAAGAAACAATTCATGACCAAATTGTTAGTTCTTAAAGTCTTATGATGATCTCTATCCTTGAGTTAATCTTCACTGTTTTTTCCCTCATAATCCTAAAAAACTGCTGTTTGCCAAGAGAAGACTGCTTAAAACCTCATTTTCCATCATTTTTACCCCTCTTTTCATTCATAAAACAACTCCATTTCCCCCTTTTTTCACCTTTATTCCCTTCATAAAATCCCTCAAAATGCCTCCATTTAAACCTCCAAACCTTCCTAAATCCCCTTTTTAACCTTATACAACCCTTTATCCGGTTTAAAAATGCCTCCTTTCATCTACCGGAACCCCTTTCTAAGCCTTAAAAACCCTGTTTTTTTGGCCTAAAATCACCCTTTAACACTTTAGGGCTTAAGCCCCTTTCGGCTTAGCCCTTAACCCTTTCCTCCGCATGTAACTCGTGCCTACGACCAAGCGCTAAGGCCTAATTGCAATCACAATAAACTCTTTCCCGAAATCCCCGATACGATGACCCTATCTCCTCCGCTCCCTCTTCTAATCTTAACTGTCTAATCGTAGAATCCAACGATTGGGATTAAACCATTTCTCTACCCATAACCCCTCTCCATTACCCCTCTGATTGAGTATTGACCATCGATCTTACTCCCAAATCCGACGACCAGTGCTTAATCACATCGCATAAGTCTCAAAGTGCCATCCCCTTGTCTCCTCTGATTTGCGGTCCCCGATTCAAATCTAACAGTCCATTCAGAAAGATCTAACATCCAGTGATTAATCGCATCGCGCTCACCCCTCACACAATTCTCCACCATCCTGACCTCCGATTAAATCTCCGCCGTTGATTTTCTCAAAACCAACGGTCCATATTGCTTCCGCTCTTCAAACCCCACCACTATTCTCATCCGTGCAACTTCCCCCGTCGTGTGCTATCCACACCGTTGGATCTGCACCCATTAATCCAACGGCTTAGATTTTTTCCCGACCCCAAGCCATTGCCCCTCACCTTTTCTCCCAAAACATTACCAATTCATCTGAACCGTCGAATATTCTAATCTGATGGCTCTTGTTCAACTTCACCACCAACTTTTTCACCCACCCTCTGTTTTCCCAAATGACCCCATCATGTGATCTCGACCATTGGTTGTTTTGATCCAACGACCACGATTTAATCTCACACCCGAGATCTCCAAAGCAGCCTTTTAACCTATTTTTCACGGATTTTCTTAATTTTTGTTTGTTTTTTGTAGGTTATTAAGGTTTTTTCCACAGTTTTAAAATGAAACAAAAGCCAGGGATGATGATCCCTAGGCCATTTATTCATGAAGAAGATGAATCCACAAAATTCAAACTATGATTCCACCTGTGCCTCATGAGCATTTGTGAAGTGAAAAAACCTCTGCGCGCCTATAAAACAACAAAAAACACAGTAAACATCAAACAGCCGAAGAGTATCAGTGTCAAAGGATAAAATCAAAGTAGAAATGAAGAATTAATGATTTTAAAACATAGTATAAAGGGATTAAGGCACAAACTCACTAAATCAAAGGCCTAATCCGCAGTTGTTAAAGGATAAAGACTGGAAATGAAGATCAAGGCCTAATTAGGCCTAAAACACAGACCGACAATAGATTAAAGGTGTTTTAAGGAAAAACAAAGAGAAATATCAGTAAAGGAGGCCTCCACTACCACATCAAAGGCCAATTGAATCCTCTCCATCTACCAAAGTGCCACCTGCATCTTTCAATAAATCAGTAGAAGGTAGAGTTATTGCCTCAGTCAGTGATATTTTTCTTAAAGACAACTAGAGTTATTGCTAACCTACCTAAGGGTTTTAAAGTCAACAAAATCTGCCCAACATGCTTAATACTTAATGAAAATCAATTGATTTAGAGGAAATATCAGAAAGCTTCTCCATTGAGCCCCTCAAAGGCCGGGAAGCATTAAACTGTATTAATTGAGCCTAGAGATCTTTTCTCTCATCCCACCTCCTCATTTATTCTATAAATACTTCTGTAGAAGATGAGATAAAGGTTGGTCTCTGGATATCTGTTGCATGTAAATAGTTTTCTGAAGCTGCTGTAGCCCTATTTGTAATTAAGGATACATAAGCTGAGATGAGAAGTTTGAAGCTGTAGAGACCCACTGGACTTGATGATTGTAACTGGTTTGAACATAAAATACAAGCTGATTTATGGGATCCTGGTCTATGTCAATGGTGATGTGTTTCTTATTGTAAATTGTTTTTTTTTTTTTGTTTCCATTCTGTCCACTTTTCTCTGATAAAGAACAACAAATATAGAGCTAGGATTTACTCTTACAAGTACCCTACTCTCACTGATAAGATTTATCTTTATGTTTTCCTCCTTTGTGTATTTAAGAATGATTTAATACAGTCCAAGCGGTTAAGGAATGTTGGTGTTCCCACATCTTACTGTCTAAACTTTAAACGTCATTCTTGAATGTTATTTTCATTACTGGCTAAGTAGAGTTGGACTAGGAAAGTTTATGGTTTGCCCCGTCTTCTAGTTTTTCCTCCAAAGGTTGTTTGAAAGTTTCCTTGAGAGTATGTTGAAAGCAGGCTAGTTTTGAAGTACTTACCTGATCTTAGACTGCTTTTATGTTTATTATGAATGTTTCTCCTTTTTTAATATGCTGAAAGTAGGATAGTTTCAAAATACTTACTTGATCTTAAGCTATTCTAAGTGTTTTAAATGTTTTCTATTGAAAGTACATCAGAAGCAGGATAGTTTCAAAGTACTTACTTGATCTTAGATTACTTTTATGTCCTTTCTTAAGTGCATGCCAAAAGCAGGATAGTTTCAAAGTACTTACTTGATCTTAGGCTGCTCTTTGTTCTTCATCTGTTTGATTTCCCTTTCTTATTGTTTCATTCCATAAAATCAACTTAAAGATATCCTTTAACATAGATGACTTGCCCCATGGACCACTCTTGAACCTTGCTGTTTCAATTAAATCCTCTTATGACTCCATAGCCCAATGGATTGAAGCTGTTCCTTGCCTATCTTATCAGCTGAACCATTATTTCACCTACTTTCACCTTCATCATATCCTTGCCCAACCAAAACCAAACAAAACCCTTGTTCTTAATAACTAGCCTAATATCACACTAAAAGGCTTAAAAGATAAATCAATATTTGCACTTATAGAGAGATCCCTCTCTGGATTTAGGAGGGCTAGATCCTAGAATACCAAAGTGGTTCATATGTTGGATTTGCAGTTTGTATTTTCCAATCTTGCAAATTACAAAGACCCCAACAGGCACTCTATATCTAGCCTAAAAACTCTAATTTCTCCAGCCCTCCTGACTGTGAACATTTTGGAGAGAGCCCTCTCTGGCTTAATAGAGCTAGCTATCAAGTCAAAATCTTGGTTTGTGGTTACCTCTATTGGGATTCCTTCCTCAGCCTTGGGAATCTGGCGAAGTGATAACACTAACAACAAGCAATAAGAGGGGACATTGATGCCACCATTAGCATTATTGTTGTGTTTGAATCTTTATGAGCTTTCATGTTTATGTTTAGTTTATTCTTGTTTCTCTCTACATATTCATACTATATCATTGTTTAGTGTGTTTAATGTTTTATAGCATGTTCACTAACCTGCTAACTCTTTTGTTTATCTGCATGTGAACAAAGCTTAGAGGCAACAACCACTCCTCTTTAGCAACTGTGGATTGGTACACTTGTGCACCAAAACCACCACCACAGCTGTCATGTTTAACAATCTTGAAGAATGTTTTATGTTCAAAGATGAATTAGACTATGAATGGAAGGAGAATGAGTTTGAGATAGATAGTATGCCAGAGATAGAATCAAAATTTCTCATTCTTGAGGAATTTACAGCAAACACTCAGGTAGCATAAGGTCATACTTCCCTATGCCTTCCTATGGATCAACAACCAAGTACTATTTCATATCAAAATGAAGGGTGTGCTTGTGTTTTTGTTAGATATTAAGACAAGGCAAAATTTCAGATTTTTGAAGACACTTTCACTGATTTTCTACAGTTAGCAGGGATGATTTATTTTCTTGTTTTCATGGACCAAAAGCACATGTTCAGTAGACACTTGGAATGGCCTAGTTTTTGTTTTTCCGCCTGCTCAAGGACAATGCGAGCATTATTCAACTATGTAGCCATTTTTTGGATTGGTTACAATGGAAGGAACATTTCACATGATTGTACATATGTCTTCAACAGGTAGGTGGTTATCATCGGGATTTGAAGCCCTCAAGTCTTGGTGATATGCTGCCATCAATAAGTTTTGTAAGTTTTTGTTTCAGTCAGAGTCGGTTCAGTTTTTCAGTTTGTTTTTAGTTTTGAGCCGAGTCTTTTTATTTTTGACTCAATGCCCAGAGGTTAGGCTACTTGGTCTATGATTTTCTTGAAACCTCCAAGGAGCTGCCATCCCCAGTTGGAGATAATGTTAGTGTTAGTCAGTTTTTCCTGTCACCAGTGATAAAATGGGCTCTTTCAAAATGTTTATTCGGGTGTTGAGTCAAATTTTCATGGTTTTAGTAGGTCTTAAAATAAAAATTTGGTCATTGGCTAGTGTGTCTAGGTCTATTAATTCTCCTTTAAAAAATTTCAAGTGCTTGTCATTGCCATATTTCAACTGGATGAGTCATCACTGCAAAGTCTCCATATTCATTTTAGTCATGCCATCATGGTCTTCATTCATCTCAATGTCTCCATTAGGTCATTAGGGTTTCAGTCATCAAAATTTTTTCATTTCATGCATAAATCCGACAAATAGGGAGTGGTAATAGGTAAATTTGTTCTATGAATTTGGTTTCAAAATTTAATTTATGTTTCATATTATGTAATAAGTTTCAAATTCTAAAGCCACATAATTTTTCATTTCATGCATAAATCCGACAAATAGGGAGTGGTAATAGGTAAATTTGTTCTATGAATTTGGTTTCAAAATTTAATTTATGTTTCATATTATGTAATAAGTTTCAAATTGTGCCACATAAGAAACAGTTACAAAGCCATGAAATGAAACACAGTGGGATAGTGGGACATCCCACTAATATGAGGAAAGGTGACCGTCACAAGCTATTAAAGACCATTTCAAGCTCATTTTCTCACTCACTTCATTGAAGAAGAGTTCTCTCTCACCTACCAAAGCAATTTCAAGTCAAAGACAATCCAGATGTATTTTTTCCTTCTAGTAGTCATCCTACTAGCCCTAGTTCACCATCAACACCATCAACACCATATAGACATGTGTAGGTTGGCTCACCTAGAACAGTTTCAGTGAGGAGGAATATTGAGGTCACTTAGACATACCAGAGAGGCAGAAGGCTTGTGTTTTCTCCTCAAATTTAGGAAGGGACCAAGCCCACATCAGCAGAACAGGGATTACATTTACAACACAGGACATCTTTTCATGGTGAGGAGATCATCCATCATGAAATTGACATAGTAGACTTGGAGGCCACTGAAGAGCATGAAAACCTATGAAATATCATCAAGGACAAATATTCTTAGATAAAAGAACTCAAGCACAACTTGGCAAGGGCTAATTTCATAATTTCCTTCCTAGAGCAAGAGAATAATCAGTTGAAGGTAAAGCAGTTGTCTTTAGAAAAGAATCGATTTCAAGCTAGTATGCAAGATGTGAAAGGAAAAGAAGTGGTTTAAAATGAATATTTAGATAAGCATGAAGAGCAGGTGACAAAGAAAAGGCCAAGGACCATGGGTCTCCGAGGGGCACCTCAGAAAGAAAGAGAGCAAAATCCACTAGATGAAGAGTTGAAATTTGAAGAAAGGATAGCCATGGAAATCAATGAAAATAGGGAGTTTTGGATTGATAAATTCAATATTAACTTGGAGAAGCTCCTTGAAAAGGCCAACGGAGAAAACAAGTTTCAAAAACACATGGCTTCCCACTTACACAAGGAATCAACAAAGTCAAAGTCAAACAATTGCAAGCAAAACTAAGCGAAACCCTAATTAGTCAAAAGGAGAAGGGTAACTTGGAGCTACTTGCTAATGCTTCCATAGAATAATAAAATACCTTGCCAGGAATTTCTGGACCAATTTTAAAATTTTTTGGGGCAATTTTTGGTTTTTATAAGTTTTTGGTCAAAATTGGCAATTTTGAAAACTAGTCTTACAGGCAAAAACACAGTGTGGGCCACGTTGCGCTTTTGTTGGGGAGGTCCAATGGTTGCATTATCTACATTGGCAGATTCCTGTTTATGTGTAATTTAATCCTAGTCAGCAGTGGAGCCATGTCATCCACTTTTGGAGGGTTAAAATGCCCAAAAACTAGAAAACAATGACCCTTTTGCCCTCTTTTTGGAGGCCACACTGCGCTTTCTGAGTGATTTAACATCCTATCATGTAGCATACATCCAGGGCTATCCATAGCAACTTTCAGATTATCATTTTAACACCTATAAGACCTTCAAATTCCCCTTTTCCCAAGCACACTACGCTTTCTCCAGAATTCGCTCTTTTTTCTCCAGTATGCATTATTCATAGGCAGTTTGACCCAATTTGAATTTTTACATGTGTAATTGATGAATGGTGATGATTTTGTGATGTAATGAAGTGTAATTGAGCTGGTAAATAGTTAAATAGGGTAGATACATGTTTGTTAATGTAATTTTTGGTCAAATGTATCTAGTTTCCTTTAATGAGGTGAATTGGTTGACCTTTCCTAGACATCAGGGTTTTGTTGAGCATATCATGTAATTAGCTCCACAACTCATGAATTCGATCCCTGAGAGAGGGGAGATGTTGTTTTGTTCTATATCTATCATTTCCAGAGTCATTTTGATTGGTTGGACATCAGAGGATTGTAACTTTTGTAGCTTGTACTTTCACTTTCATATTCATAAATCAAAGGATGCAGTTGCAGTGTAATATTCCTAAATTAGCATGCAACTAATAGGAATATTAACTTTTCTTTTAATATCTAGTTAAATGAATAAATGGGCAAGGAGGTTCATAAGTTGCTTAAGTAGGCATAAAATCCCTCATAATGTGAAAAGGGATCATGTTAATAACTAGATCAAACATCCTCATCTGTGAACGGGGTCTAAAATGTGTGGAAAAAGTCAAGTTTGACCAAGTCAACAACATTATTTTATGAGGAGTGGATCCTAAATAAAGACAGCTCAATGTGAATGAATATCAATCGAGCTAGTCAAAATTAAGACACCTTAAGTGTGAAAAGAGACAATGGATGAAGATCATGTCAAGGTTGACTAAATCCAACAACACTGTAAAAGGATGAGTGGGACTAATGGAGACAGTGTAATTTTAATGGAGGAGCCTTTGCATGGAAGCAACCTCATAATGGGGTGGGACCCTTGGTGAGGAAGCTCATCAACTATATAATAAAGGGAATGGTAGCCATATGGGCATGATTGAAGATTATATTTTGTATGTGGTCTGTTTAGACTTCTCTGCATGATTTGGACGTTTAGCTAAGTTTTTTGCACTGTTTAGTTGAAGGGTTTTCTCATGCGGGAATTCCCAACTCTTGCTTGGAGATCTTGTTTAGGAAATATGAGGAGAGAATTTGGTGCTATATTTCCCACTACCTGGTGTTAGACCGAGCAGTCACCTTCAGCAACAGCGTAGTCCCTTTCAGAAACTGCATTATTTCTTAAGGTATTGCAGTGGAGGGGTTTAATCCCTTGTATTTTGAGCTAGTTTCTCTGAAAGAGGTTCATTCTTCTTCCCAGAAAGCTAGTAGGAGGAGCTACAACCATTTCTTTGAATGATAAACCATTATTATGTAGAGCTTCATCCATACAGCATGATTCATCCATAGATCTGCAACATCTGCTTCTTGTATTTCATGTTTATCAAGAAACCCTTGCCGGGTCCTCTTGGATTTCTATAAAAGAGGCTAGATCTTTGTTTTTGGGACACATTGATTAATATAAAGAATATCTATTTTTTCTCTCATATTTCTGAGCACAAATCCTTAATAAACTGTGCTGTCACTTTATGTAGTAATTCTGTGTTGCAGTAGTCTTGGGGTTTCAGTGATTTTGGGTTGTTTTGAGCATGGGAGGCCTCTCTAACTAGGCTATAATGATTTGTTTCTGATTTTCTTTCATATTTGGTTGCTATAATGTCAGATCTAATGGATCCATGGGCTGCATTTTTCTGTTAATGCCTATATTTTTGAAAAAATTGTTTTTCATGCATGTATTGCTGAGTTTTCCCATTTGGGAATATTACATGCAGCTATTATCTAGGAATTCATGTGAAGTGAGTTTATTATCATGAATTTTCTTTTTTATAGTCTTTAATGAATAATATATATCTCATATTTCCATATCTTGTATCTTCAGTGGCTTTCCTTACAGTTTATAGGCAGAATTATATATATTTAGCTCTGTTTATATGGAAATGTCATTTTGTGTTTCATGCTTATAGTTTAATGAATTAATGATTAAACATGTTCATTAAATCCCTCTACTTTTCAAACCCTCCACCATACCTATAAAACCCTAAAGCCATCATAGATTCACTACTACCTTGCTCCTTTATATCTTTGTAGATGTACACCCTTTGATACCCAGACCTAGCTACTTGGTTTCATCCTTCGTCCAAAATAAAACCCAAAAACACTCAAAACCTATCAAAACCTATCATATCTAGCCTACTATCCTTCATATCATAGTAAATCCTTGAATTTGATCTCATAGAGAGAGCCCTCTCAGCCTGGTAGGGCTAGATACTAGGTCAAAGTGGTATGTGGTTACCTTTGTCAGTCTCATTTTCAGCATTCAGAGAACTGGTGTAGTGCTAACATAACACACACCCAATAATTTTTCCTTAATAAGGTCCAAGTTTCAAATTATGAAACCTCCTAGATAAAACATTATACAAAAAAATTTGAACTGACTTGTTTGAGATTGATTTCAGGAGTATTTAGGGAGCCTAAATTCCTTGGAGCATATCTTTGAAAATATAAGGAACAAAGATTCACAATTTGAACAAAATGTTACTCCAAATTTATCCATAATATTCTCCATGTTTCATCATCTAAAACCTCCCATATAAATTTATAGTGTAAATGCCACAATGACTTGTTTGAAGTAGAAAAAACCTAGGATCATGAGCTTTGATACCAAATTTTATGGACCTTGTGCCTTAAAAATAATAAGAAACCAATAACTACGGTCCTCTTCAAGGGGGAAACCTTCTTTTACAATGAGTGCAATATAGAAGACAATATTTGATGATTGTAAGACTAGGGCTCATATATATATATATATATATATATATATATATATATATATATATATATATATATATATAGCAGGAAAAAAAAGGTACAATCATAATAAAATGGGACCATGAAAGGTTCTAACCTACATAACAATATAAGAATAGAAATGTAATTACTCAAGATATATGTCTTAATAATGGGTTTTAATGTTAACATGGGTTTACATAGGCCTTAACATGTAGTAACGTACATGCTATTACTCAACCCACCTATACCAAGAATGTGTATAAGTCATGAATTCCTAGCTATATAAGTTCCTCAAATTCTATAAAAATATCAATTAAACATTGTAATTCCTATGATTTCTTTGTTTTTTTTTCTATGCCTTCGAAAAAAGGGGAAAAGACTATATTGCTAAGTATATTTTGCAAGTAAAATGGTGAGATTTAAAAGTATATATTGTATTTTTTTCATTTCAATCTATTTTCTAATGTTTTAAAATGAATTTGCTAATCGAATTCAACGTGAAATACATGTAATCAAACAAAAAAAATCACATTAGGTAGGACATACTTACTAGTTACAGTAATCCTCAGTATTTATATTTTCTACAAGATGTTCAGATGACTCAATGGTCTTTAATCCTCCATATTTATCTTTTCTATAGGTCTTTGCAATATTTTCAAATGACTTATGGACTTTGCAATTGAATATCCAATTCCCCATAACAAGTATTATAGCATGGATTCTCAAATATTTATTCTACAATTGATGTTGTATATTAAATTCTAGATTTGTGTTATCTTACCATTACATTGTTTTATAGGTTTGAGGTGCCCATGTTTGTGTGTTAAGTGTTTATTTCCACCACTTTCTAACAATTAGAGAAAAATTTTGGGATGGAAATTTATCTTAAAGTTTAGAAACCTTGGTGAATCTCACTAGTCCCAAATATGCATAATGTAAAATGTTTGTTAATATCCTCTTAAAAATATTCAATTTTCAAAATTTATATATATGGTATTTATAATTTTTTGTCAATTTCAAAGGTAAAATAATACTGTAAAATAATTTTATACTATAAAATTTGGAAAAAAAATTCTTAGAATAAATGGAAATTGGTGAATCATTTTTTTGAAAAAACATAAAAAATTAGCCCCCCTCACAATATTAACACCTAAAATTTTCAAGTTACTAAAAATGCAGTAGATCTGCCCATAAAATTCATATAATGGTGCCTCTACCGCCTTTTAACAACATGGCCCAACATGGAGGTGTTTTGTAATGGTTGTCAATTGATGTTCTACAATAGAAAACACTTAGTTTTAAAGAATCCATACCCGTTATAACAACATCAAATTATTGTTGGGGTTGTACACCCTTGCAAAGAAGTAGTCAAAGCCAACTTCACCTACAAATGAAATTCTAAAATGGGATCTTCTCCTTTTCCACTTTATGAGAGCATAGCTCCAAATGCAATTTTATACTGGGATGTCCTAATTACTATTATTAAATGTTGTACTGTCCCATAAATATATTTGTGATTTACCATTTTTTATTTAGAAAAATATAAAATACATTGATGGAAATTATTTTTAAAAGGCTACATGGAATATTTATTTTTATTAATTTGTATCATTTTGTTTGAACAACAACTAATTAATATTTTCATAAACAAAAAATAATTAATCTTTTCATATGTTCCAACTAATCCAAAATTCAAAATTTCATTTTATGATTTTTTTTTTTTTTTCATTTACAGTATTCTCATAAATTTTTTATTTTACTATTATTATTATTATTATTGAGAATATTTGGGGAATTGGTAACTTCGATAGGTCAATTACCACTATTACACTAAATACAACTATTCGTAAATTTCATTAACAAGCCAGTTACAAAATTTCTCTAGAGACTTGAATCCACGCCATTGAGGAAGCAAATTATTCAGAAAACCACTCGAGTTGAGATCCTTTGACAATTTTAAAAAACATTATAATAAATTATAGAAAATCTAAAAAAATAAAAAATAAAAAATTAACTGTGTATTGAAAATGTTGACTAGAGATCTATATCTACACTCCCTATTATGGCAGGGTCTATAATGCACTAATGTGTACTCATACGTATTTCTTAATGTTTCTCCTTGTAACCTCAATATGTTTTAAGAAAAGTTTCGAAAAATTCTATCCAAATATTTGTTAGCTTCATATTTATCATACCAATTTTCAACACCACCATCCCCACCATATTTATTATAACAATTTTCAATACCATCCCCCTTGTGATTTTAGGTGGTCACAATCTTCACTTGTTTAGTTAATGAAATTTGAAACTTCAAGATTCTGTACAATCTTGTAGTGTTTGTATCTAAAATGGTGTGGACATTATAATCATTTAAGTAAATGAAACTAACAAAATATACAATAGAGGTAAATATCTAATAGTAGAAAAAAGTCACAAGATTAAAAATCAAAATCAATGGAGGAAAATTTCTCCAAAAAAATTTCACTTTTGTTTGTAGTTTCAAAACAATTAGGTTACTACCTAAGAGGGAAATATAGCATGTGATAGTCATTTTCTTATCCCCCATTTCCAAATATGGGACTATATAAACAACCCATCCTAGAGGGAAGCAGATAAAGTGAAAATATTGTTGCGACGATTATTAAAGCATATAGTAATTGACATATATTAAGTGAATTACTTCATTTATGGTGAATTTATCATTATAATTCCAAATAATTATGGGAATCGAATATTGTGTGTTGAATACAAAGCTTTTAATAATATTACCCTCAAGAATCAATACTTTTTTCCTAGGATTGATGACTTAATAGAGCAACTACTACTACGACAAGCTAAATACTTTACCAAGTTGCATTTCAACTTGGTATACTACTAGGTATGAGTAAAAGAAGAAGACACCTAAAAAATGAATGTGTATCAACTACAAAGCTCTTAATAATATTACCCTCAATAATCAGTACTTTTTTCCTAGGGTTGATGACTTCATAGAGAAACTACAACTACGACAAAGCTAAATACTTTACCAAGTTGGATCTCAACTTGGTATACTTCTAGTTATGAGTAAAAGAAGAAGACACCTAAAAAATGAAAGTGTATTAACTACAAAGCTCTTAATAATATTACCCTCAAGAATCAATACTTTTTCCGAGGGTCGTGTTGAAGGCCGGAGAGTGACTTCCTCAACATTAGGGATTCCACCCGGTCGGGAGCTTAAAGAAACTCCTTGCTACTCCTTTTCTATTGAAATGGTGGGTCCGACTAGAGATATATGAACCAATTTCCCGTATAATAAATGAGTTTATAAAAAATTGGAATAAAATAAACACAAATGGGGTGATCTATTCTAATGATAACATAAATAAAAATAATTCTAACTACTTCCTAGGATTGACTTATTTATATGATTACAGAGTAAGATTTCATAATCATGAAACAATATAGATCATTTGCATATTAAATGAATGTAAGCACATTAAAGAAACTAAATCAATGTAATTGATTTATTTGATGAAGAACATTAACCATACAAAAGTTTTCAAAGGCACTTGTCTAACAGCATATCATTCAATACATTTTATCAATAGTAATAAGAATATATATCATTTCAATACTTATTAGAAAGAGACAAATAGATAGAAACAAGTTTGTTAAAATATCATAAACATAAAATGATTAATACACAGATAACAGTACCCATTTCATCATAGCTTAGTTCTAACAAGATAGGCTCTAGGCTCAGAATTTCAATTAGATACTTCTGTTCAAACAATAGTGTAAGTTACAAAAGCCTCCTTCTCAAAAATCTAGACCCCTTTCTAAATGCATGAAAGGGGTTTAAATACTAATTAATATTAAAAAAATAGAAGAATTATGAAACAAGTCTTCTTAATATAATATAAACTATAAAATAAAAGCTAGGAAATTAAAATGTAGAAGTTATAACAGTCTCAAGACTGTTTCTTAGATCCACTCTCTAGTTGTTCCTTGAGCTGGCAAGCTTTGATCATATATTCGATTTAGGGGGGATGCATTGGCTGCATTCTCATCTGGCCCTTGGATATTGCATCATTGAGTGCTGGAAGAAGTTTAACTGTTGTGTTGGAAAGACACCCCAACACTCCCTATTGACTGTAAGCCTTGATCAACAAATACCAGTAAATTCCAATATTTACCTTTGTCAAGTTTTCTATGTCAAGATATTTCTTGCTTGATGTTTCTTGCCAATATTGTTTCAAAAGGCTAACTTTAGGCATAGTGTCTTTTGGAATTTTCTGGATAAGATTAGCTTGTAGAAGAGAATCTTTTATATACTCGGAGAAGTTAAATGATGTGTTTTTAGTTCTAATGATAGCTAATTCTCCACTTTTCATTTTCGTGTCCCAGTCTCCAAATATTATATCCTTTATTCATTCTTCAAGGTGAGGAAGATCAGCCACTCTCCCTTGCACTTTGCCTTGCCAATATATATACTTTGACACTTTATCATCAAGTTCTTCATAATAAATTCTCAAATCAGAAATTTGAGTGACTAACTAATCACTTATTTTAATCTGCTCTTGAATATGTTTGTACATTGGATAGAAAATTGTCTATTGGTTTACCAACAATGTTTCCAATTTTGTTTCTTCTTTCTATACCTCATTAAGTTCTGGATTCTCCTGGAGGTTTTGAATGTTCTGCTGTAATTGATGGAATATTAAATCCTTCTCTTTAATTTCATTCTCAAGTTTTAGTTTGAGACCTTCAAACTCTAGTTGCAGACTATTAATACTTGATTGAAACTCCTACTCTATCCTTTTTTTTTCATTAAAGAAACTTTGCTCCATTTGAGCCATTTTCTGATCTTTCTCCATGATTAATGACTCAATATTTGTTGCCTTATGAATATTTTTGTTTGCATAAGCACCTGCAAACTAAGATAATCAGCTAAATTCTTTTCTTGGAGTTGATTGTGTTCCTTTCCAGAGAACTTGCATTGATGTTGTGTCCATAGGCATTTATGGAGAATATTCAATCTTTCATTTCTTCTTCGACCTAGATACAACAAATTTATGCTTTGGACTGTAAAATACATCCAAAGGAGGTATTTCCTCAATCTTCAAAATTATTTTTGCTGTTGGAAAAGTAGGGATAATCTCCATGTCTTGGATTGATGTTTCTTCTTATCTCTCTTCTGTATCAGTGCTCTTTGGTTTCTGATTTTGCTAAATAGAAATTTTGGAAACCTCTGTAGTAAATGATATTTTTTGAATTTCTCTTTGATCTTCAGAACCATTTAGATTAGAGGAAACTTTTAGAACACTTGATTCCCCTACATGAATTTTAGTTCTTAGAGAATCTTGAGTAGGAAGAGTTTCTATCAAAATAGCATTTTGATTAGCGGGACTATTAGTATCAAATAATGCTTTTTCAAAACTTTCCTAGTCTTGATTAAATATCACTTCTTGTGGAACATCCACGATTTCTGGTTCTACTACTCGTACTGGTACCTGAAATGGAGGAATTAAAATCGAAATTTGTTCTACTTCTAGCATTCGAACTTGAACTGGAGGAATTGGAATTTGTTTTGGCATTGGCCTGTGGAACATGTAGTCTCGAAAATAAGAATTCTTCTATTCAAGATATTTTTTGAATTGTATCAATTCTTCTATAATTAAATTCACAGTTTCTATTTGCAAAACCCTTGATAATTCTAGAATTGATTAAAACACATTGTCAAATTTATCACCTTCGCTTGCAAATCCCTGCAGCTTAACTTGATTCGTTATTTCTCTAGAAACACCGTATGCATCATAACTTCTGTTGGGTAAAATTGGGAAGTTAAAGGGTTTTAAGCAATCAATTTCAAGATAGGCATGCTTGAAATTTTCGAGAGTATATGACCCACATGAAATAGGAAAAATTGGCCAAATTGTCTTTTTGGCCTCTTTCAGAAATTTAGTCAACCCATTACCTATGATTTGATAAGAAATCTCTTTGGCCAATAATTTATCTAGTATATATAAGGGTAGGACATGAGGGCAAGCATGAATTTCAAAAACTCAGATGTATGTGAAAAAATCTTCACCAAACCATCTTCCTATAGACTTGAGATTTCTATTGGCTTCATGGGTGACTCTAAAGATTTTCCTTTAAAAAATGACTTGAAAAACTGGGAGCATTATATCATTACATATTTTAAACATATGAGAGTGGTATTTTGATTCCCATGGGAATTATAATTGTACAAAGATGGGGGTTTTAACTTCTCTGGTCCATTTTTATCCTAATTGTTAGGGTCCTATAAGTATAGGATTCATAATTTTGAATTGACTATTGATAGTCTTGTAAAATATGTACATGCCTTTATTTCTGCATGTTGTTTTCCCATATTTTGAAAAAATAAGAAAATCAAAAAATCAAAAAGAGGGTAAAAAGTCCTAAAAGAAAGATCAAAGGACTTAAAAAAAATACATAGACCCCAAAAGAAAAAGATGAAAATAAAACATGAAAGTGTGCAAGTCCAAATGCCACTCCTTTTTACTTTTGCTAAATGATTATGGCAGAGTGTCAATAAATTCCATAATCCATGATGAGTTAAACTGTTTAAACATGACTTGTCATGTTTTCAATTTCCATGTTTTATATAGTGAACAAAGATTAGTCAGACAATTTAATCCTGACTAATCAGTAGATAGGTAGAGAATAATGAGGAGCTCATCAATTTAATCTGAGTCCTCGGATGAAATAAGGTAGAATTAGATAGTTTTTAAGCTTTCAAAAGAATAAAATGTTTCAAGGTAGCAAGCTTAAATGCACCTGCAAAAAGGAAGAAAAAATGTTAGAGTAATGTTGGGTAGGTAGAAAGAAGTGGGAAAAATCATGTAATATTCATCACCGGGCAGAAAATCACTAATTTCCCTTCCCTTGTAAGTCTTCAATATTCTACACTTCCAGTCAAAGAGGCTCAGAGCATTTCTCTAACTTATGTTGAGACCATACCCAAGGCTTAGTGACTGGATAGTGGAAAATGTTGAATTCTCATGATAAAATCCCCTTCACCAATATTCATTCATCATTCATACATTTAATTAATTTTCATAAGTAGAGACTCTTTCTTACTTAATGAAACATAAAACCCCATTTGATTAACTTCCTTCATTCAGAAAACATACAAAAACCCTCAAAAATACTTTATCCTAAGTAATTGGTGAAATCATGAAATGACAAGCTTTGCTTTAGTTATGCAATTTACTTAGTCATTTAGTGTATTTTTGTGTATTCCACTCACTTTGTCATATTAACTTTTGACTTATGCTATTAATTCCCTAAAATTACCTTATCCTACCTATATAATTCCCTTTATGTTAAATATTCCCCAAAAACCCATTATTATAAGATTTTAAGCCAAATTTATTATCCACATGCTGAAATAAAACCCAAAAAATACCCCCTTTGGCCTAGAACTAACCTTAATCAAATACCCTACCCCCTATGGTTATAGAACCCTCCGTGGTCTAAAAACTATATAATAAAATTAAAAAAATACAAATAGGCTTTCAAGTGTATCATATGTATTTGGAAATTAAACATACTCCCCTGCCTTTTACATTTATCCAAAGTTTAGTTCAAACAAAATTTAAACTCTAAAACCTTTGCAATACATGATAAGCCTTTAACTCAAGGTCCCATCCCGGTTAACTAAATATTTGTTTGATGTTTCACTTTAGCCTTTCCTGCAATATTATTTCCACTATGTAAAGCCTTATGCAATACATAAGTTAACCTAGGGTTAAATTATATAGCCCCGCGCCTCATGCGCCTCCAACCATAGATATAAACCCTATTTTGTAAGAAAACTTTGATTAAAGTAAATATTTTACAAAGTTTTCATTACATATATCAACTACCTAGCACATATCATTTGCCCCGGCCCCACATACCTTTCAACCGCACCTTCCCATTTAATCTTTGCCTTTCGCTCTCGATTATCAGATCCAACAACGCAGGATTGATTTCACGTCCATAACTTGATCGCCCGTTCAAATCCCAAACGAACGCGAAATGGGTGGTTTTGCCATTCCCACCTCCTGCGACGTGGCAGAAAACCATTCGATCACGTTCGTTTCAGCAAAAAATACTTACCACCAAGATCCAACACGAAAACCACTTCTGGTTACACATTTTAAAATCCAAACTGCCTCCCGCCTTTGTTTATTCCACAGGATAAAAACCATTGAAACATAATTTTGATTGTTTAGTTGCGCATTCCTGACTGTAAAGAGCTCCGCCTGAATACATCAAGCCTATCGACTGTGCTAAAATCCCTGAAACACGATTTTATCCGTGGAAAGTCCCTATTTTCACGAAAGATATCCTGTTTGAAGACTATAAAAACCATTTCTCTACACCAGGACCCATTCGCAGGAACAAACAAAAGCTTCAGAAACCCTTTAAAGTGTCAAATTACCTGCATATTGAGGCATTTTTCATTAGTTTAAAACACTGCATAGTCAATTCTGAACCATCCTTAAGCAAAACAAGTTTTCAATTATAAAAAATCATTGTGGAAATTGCCCAAAAACGCCCAAAATAAGCCAAACCCTGGCAAATTTTTTCCAGGAAACCTTATTTCCGCTGTAAGCCTTTTTAAGCCAATTTCCTCAGTTGTGTCCACTTAAAATCAATTTTAAAAAATAGAGAGGAGGTTGAAGCCCAAATATATCCTGAAAACACCCTTTTATAGTCCAAATTATTTATAAAACCCTCATTTTTTGTCTTAAACCAGTTTGCATATCTCAGATACCTAATTGAGCAAAGATATCACTTGAAGCTTATCCTTAGCTTATAAATTGATAAATTTATGCTCTGTTTAAAGAAAACAACTCTTGCAAACAGTTTAAGCTTGCATTAGTTACTCAAAACAAATGAATAAGAAACAGATGACATCTAAAGCTGGGGGTTCTAAGCCTATTAAACCTGGTGGATACAAGCCTCCCAAATCTAAAGCATCAAAAGCAATCAAATCTACTCTTGCACTTACTACTAAACCCACTGTGTCTGTAAATCCCCTTCAGCCACCAGTGCCTACTGTAGAAATTCTTCCATTGACTAATATGGATTACAAGATTGCTGACCCTGTGGTAGAATTTAATCTATTGGACATACACAATTGGTGCTATGATAAATACCTTGACCAAGATGAAATTCCTATTTGGGAAACTCAGTTGCCCCAATATGTAGTTCCTTTGACTCATCCTAGACAAGATCTTGTTAGACTGTGTTAAAAGGATTATGAACCAGACCAAAGGACTATTGTAAATACAGACAAGGAGGTCCTTTTTACAATCACAGCAGAATCCATAAATCAAATGCTGCAGTTACCATCTAATCCTTGTTTAGTCCCCCTTTCTATTGAATATTTAACCCAGTCGTACTTAAGCCTGGATTTCCCAAAGAAGTTTATGATATTTCAGGACTTTATGCCTTCCCATGTTGACATCCCTCAGTTGAACCCTCCTTATTCAACTGCCAAATTTCCTTAAGGGTCAAGGCATATTATTTCCATGTTATCTTTTATACTAGGATATTTCCCAGATGGATTCACTGATGAATCCATTCTTGGCTTTCTATCCACTTTATCTCTAGGTCAACCCCCTACACTCATTTTTTATTATGCCAGTTTTATAGCAAACAATATTCATCACCAGCTTATCAAACTACCCACTGAAGGGGTTTTAAGATACTCTTCCTACTTGTTTCATTTGTTTTTATTCTTCCAAGCTGATAATTTTCCAATTGCTTTGCAAAAGATGGAATTTGAGGGTAAGCCTTTGTCTATTATCTTCCAGAATTCCTTGCTGAGGAAAGAAAATAGTGAATTCACTTATACAGACTTCTTAGACCTTTTCCTCCATACAACAATGAATATTTTGTACAAATCAAAGCAACCCAGGGTCAATGAAGAAATGAAGAGGATATTACAACTATCAGAATAGAGAAAAATGGGAGACTGGTTTCTTTATGAAAAACACACAGAGATAAGAATTTTTGGCTCAAACTTATTACCTTATAAGTTGCCAAAATACATGTGCATGAGAGTTTTTGCATTGGAATACTTAAGGAAAATTCTAAATTCTGACTCCATCAACTTCTTAGCTTCCAGGAAAAAGACCCAATTCAAGCTTAAAAATCAAGTTGGGCCTTTCATCATAAATAATAAAGAAGCATAAAAGTAAATCACCAAGATACTAGCAGGGTTTAAATTTCAGGAGAGATTTCCTTGGAACTATGATCCTCAAGGGATCTTGAGTAATTTAAGGGTTAAATGCAAACTTACACCATTTATACATGAAACTAAGCTAGAAATTGAGAATTTTGCAAATCAGGCAGAATGGATAGAGAAA
Source organism: Pinus albicaulis (assembly GCA_034641835.2). Classification (NCBI taxonomy): domain Eukaryota; kingdom Viridiplantae; phylum Streptophyta; class Pinopsida; order Pinales; family Pinaceae; genus Pinus; species Pinus albicaulis. Next base: position 1,364,194,705 of record CM076572.1, read on the forward strand.
ACTCTGATAGATACTATAGTCAATGCAGAGCCAGCAGAAAAAATGGATACTACACAAGCTATGGTAGTTACAAAATAGCCTGAAACTTCAACAAAAAGAGGCAGAGATGAAGGAACTTATACAGCTGAGACCACCATAGAGACAAAGTTCAAGCTCATTTATAACAAGAGGCCTAAAATTACAACAGTTGAAAAAGAAAAAGTGATTGAAATAGAAGATACAAATGAGCTAGAGGTAAATAATGATGAAGCTACATAAATAATCATTGAAACTCTTGCAGAGATTGGAAAAGATAAAACAACAAGTTAAAATGATACTTAGATGATTGAGAAAAAAATATGGATGCTTCTTCCTCAGAGACAGCTGAGGAAAAAGACCTAGATATCAAGGAAAAATATAAACAGATAAAGCAGAAAAATGAGGAAATTAAATCAAAGATATATTCTCAATTCCTCTAGCAAAAACCAAGAAATCAGAATAGGCTACTGACAGCCTTTGACTATTCTACAAAAAAAATGATTATGTCATTTCTACAACCAACTACTTCGGCACCTAAGACAATGGCAGGCTATAAAAAGGTTGAGTTTGAAGTAGATACTGAAATTGTGCATGAGCTAGACCAAATTGAATTCCACAGACATAGCTATGAAATTTTATATTCAACTATGGTTACAAAGGCTATGAGTGCTACTAAGTTGCAGAATACTATTATTAACATGTAGGATCAAATGAAGCTAGACAAAGGCTCTTTGTATGCTAAAGACCTAAGGATTAAAGTCTTAGAGGATTTGATCTTACAGGTGGGATATGATCCCTCAAATGTGCAGGCAACTGAATTATTGATTAAGAAAAAGAATGAAGATATTGTAGCTTTGAGAAACAGCTGAAGCTTCCTCAAAGTGAACACCCACAGGCCAAAGAAATACTTTAGGATCAAACAGAAAAAAAAGAGAAGATCCAGTTGATCCATAACTTGATCGCCCATTCAAAGCCCAAACAGACGCGAAATGGGTGGTTTTTCCATTCCCGCCTCCTGCGACGTGGCGGAAAACCATTCGATCACGTTCGTTTTAGCAAAAACTGCTTACCACCAAGATCCAACGCAAAAACCACTTTCGGTTACGCATTTCAAAATCCAAACTACCTCCCACCTTTGATGAAACTGGCATTCAATGCATTAATGGTGATTAATTCCATAGGTTAAAAACCTTTGAAACATCATTTTGATTGTTTAGTTGTGCATTCCTGACTATAAAGAGCTCTGCCTGACTACATCAAGCCTCCTGACTGTGCTAAAATACCTGAAATAGGATTTTGTCAGTGGAAAATCCCTATTTTCACCACAGATCTCCTGTTTGAAGACTATAAAAGCCATTTCTCTACACGAGGACCCGTCCGCAGAAACAAACAAAAACTTCAGAAACCATTTCAAGTGTCAAATTACCTGCAAATTGAGGTATTTTTCATTATTTTAAAACCCTGCACAGTCAATTCTGAACCGTCCTTAAGCAAAACAAGCTTTCAATTATAAAAATTCACTGTGGAAATTGCCCGAAAATTCCCAAAACAAGCCAAACCCTGGCCAATTTTTTCCAGGAAACCTTATTTCCGCTGTAAGCCTTTTTAAGCCAATTTCCTCAGTTGTGTCCACTTAAAATCAATTTCAAAAAACAAAGAGGAGGTTGAAGCCCAAATATATCCTGAAAACACCTTTTTATAGTCCAAATTATTTAAAAAACCCTCGTTTTCTGTCTTAAACCAGTTTTCATATCTCAGATACCTAATTGAGCAAAGATATCATTTGAAGCTTATCCTTAGCATATAAATTGATAAATTTATCCTTTGTTTAAAGAAAACAACACTTGCAAATAGTTTAAGCTTTCATTAGTTACTCAAAACAAATGACTAAGAAACAGATGACATCTAAAGCTGGGGGTTCTAAGCCTATTAAACCTGGTGGATCCAAGCCTCCCAAATCTAAAGCATCAAAAGCCATCAAATCTACTCCTGCACTTACTGCTAAAACCACTGTGTATGTAAATCCCCTTCAGCCACCAATGCCTACTGTAGAAATTCTTCCATTGACTAATATGGATTACAAGATTGCTGACCCTGTGGTAGAATTTAATCTATTGGACATACACAATTGGTGCTATGATAAATACCTTGACCAAGATGAAATTCCTATTTGGGAAACTCAATTGCCCCAATATGTAGTTCCTTTGACTCATCCTAGACAATATCTTGTTAGACTGTGTCAAAAGGATTATGAACCAGACCAAAGGACTATTGTAAATACAGACAAGGAGGTCCTTTTTACAATCACGGCAGAATCCATAAATCAAATGCTGCAGTTACCATCTAATCCTTGTTTAGTCCCCCTTTCTATTGAATATTTAACCCAGTTGTACTTAAGCCTGGATTTCCCAAAGAAGTTTATGATATTTCAGGACTTTATGCCTTCCCATGTTGACATCCCTCAGTTGAACCCTCCTTATTCAACTACCAAATTTTTTTAAGGGTCAAGGCATATTATTTCCATGTTATCTTTTATACTGGGATATTTCCCAGATGGATTCACTGATGAATCCATTCTTGGCTTTCTATCCACTTTATCTCCAGGTCAACCCCCTACACTCATTTTTTATTATGCCAGTTTTATAGCAGATAACATTCATCACCAGCTTACCAAACTACCCATTGAAGGGTTTTTCAGATACTCTTCCTACTTGTTTCATTTGTTTCTATTCTTCCAAGCTGATAATTTTCCAATTGCTTTGCAAAATATGTACTTGGAGGGTAAGCCTTTGTCTATTGTCTTTTGGACTTCCTTTCTGAGGAAAGAAAACAATGAATTCACTTATACAGACTTCTCAGAACTTTTCCTGCATACAACAATGAATATTTTGTACAAATCAGAGCAGCCCATTGTCAATGAAGAAATGAAGAGGATATTACAACTATCAAAACAGAGAAAAATGGGAGACTGGTTTCTTTATGAAAAACACACAGAGATAATAATGTTTGGCTCAAACGTATTACCTTATAAGTTTCCAAAATACATGTGCATGAGAGTTTTTGCATTGGAATACTTAAGGAAAATTCTAAATTCTGACTCCATCAACTTCTTATCTGCCAGGCAAAAGACCCAATTCAAGCTTAAAAATCAAGTTGGGCCTTTCATCATAAATAACAGAGAAGCAGAAAAGGAAATCATCAAGATACTAGCAGGGTTTAAATTTCAGGAGAGCTTTCCTTGGAACTATGATCCTCAAGGGATCTTGAGTAATTTAAGGGTTAAATGCAAACTTACACCATTTATACATGAAACTAAGCTAGAAATTGAGAATTTTGAAAATCAAGTAGAATGGTTAGAGAAAACTTTGATAGATACTACAGTCAATGCAGAGCCAACAAAAAAAATGGATACTACACAAGCTATGGTAGTTGCAAAACATCCTGAAACTTCAACAAAAAGAGGCAAAGATGAAGGAACTTATACAGCTAAGACCACCACAGAGACAAAGTTCAAGCTCATTTATAACAAGAGGCCTAAAATTACTACAGTTGAAAGTGAAAAAGTGATTGAAATAGAAGATACAAATGAGCCAGAGGTAAATAATGATGAAGCTACAGAAATAATCAATGAAACTCTTGTAGAGATTGGAAAAGATCAAACAACAGGTAAAAATGATACTCAGATGATTGAAAAACAAAATATGGAAGCTTCTTCCTCATAGACAGCTAAGGAAAAACACCTATATATCAAGGAAAAATATAAACAGATAAAGCAGAAAAATGAGGAAATTAAATCAGAGATATATTCTCAATTCCTCAAGAAAAAGCCAGGAAATAAGAATAGGCTACTCATAGCCTTTGAATATTATACAAAAAAAATGATTATGTCATTTCTGCAACCAACTACTTCAACACCTAAGACAGTGGCAGACTATAAAAAGGTTGAGTTTGAAGTAGATACTGAAAATGTGCATGAGCTAGACCAAATTGAATTCCATATACATAGCTCGAAAATGTTATGTTTAACTGTGGTGACAAAGGCTATGAGTGCTACTAAGTTGCAGAATACCATTATTAACGTGTGGGATCAAATGAAGTTGGACAAAGTCTCTTTATATGCTAAATACCTAAGGATTAAAGCCTTAGAAGATTTGATTTTACAGGTGGGATATGATCCCTCAAATGTGCAGGAAGCTAAATTATTGATTAAGAAAAAGAATGAAGATATTACATCTTTGAGGAAAAAACTGAAGCTTCCTCAAAGTGAACACCCATAGACCAAAGAAATACTTCAGGATCAAACAGAAAAAGAAGAGATGATCCAGTTGATCCTCAAACTAACTGCTCAGATTAAAGAAATGGAGACTCAAATGGATAAACTTGTTAAGGAGAAAGAGACCGTGAATGAAACTAATGCTCCTATTATTCCTACAGTGATACCAGTGATTACCATGGCTGTGGTTTCTACTTTGGGAGAAAAATTAGCACCTAATGATCCATTGGCAATTGCAGTGCCAGTGCATTCAGCTACTACATCAGCCACAGATTCTTCCACAACACAGGTACAACAATCAGATGGAGCAGGTCAAATAGTGAAATCTATGGAGGAATTTTCCTTGAAAACTAATGAGATAAATAGCTTGAAAAATATGATTCAAAGTCTTGAAGCCACCAACAAAACAACATTGATAACTACTAAAAACCATGAGCAGAAGGCCATCAGACTTGAAGACCAAATGAAGAATTTACAAAAGGAGTTAACATTTACTGAAAAGATTTCATACATCAAGAATCATATTTGGACAAATATTATTGAGGCCATACATTCTCAATGGCCTTCAATTCAGGTCATCTATGAGCAGAGATACTTGTTGTTAGCAGCCCAAACTGAATTCAGAAAACCAAGGATGAGTTAGCTGATAAGCCATCACAGGCTTTAAAACTCATCACTTTCTTGAACTGTAAGAACAAAGCAGAGTTGGAGGAGTTACAGGTACAGGATAGAACTGAAACAATATTACAAATCAAGAAGGTTGTGACCAAGAAAAATTTGATGAACAACCTAGAGGAAAAATGTGAAGCTTTGAACATTTCCATTACTAATTTTTTGGAAAAATACACTATTTTGAAGCAGAGAGGCCTGCCAGATATTCATGTCTTCAATGACAAACTAATGGTCCAAAAATATTATGATAAGAAGATAAGGGAGTTTGCAAAAGAACAAGTCAACAAACCACTACCACTGGGCACTCCTACAGGAAAGGTCATCCTTCAATATTTTGAAGACTTGTTTTTTCTACAGCATGAGATTAGGCATCTTTTTGTTTTCAAACCTACCTTTGCCAAGTACACAGATGCCGTTGAGAACTTTAGAAAGCTAAAAAATGTGAAAATTCCAAATGTAGAGCAATGGCAAGCATTCACAGATTTAATGTAACAGTGAAAAGGTAAAACAGTGAAGAAAAATGCACTAAAAACAGTCAAACAAAAACAGTGAAACAAAGAGACAGTCAGCTGATTTTTTACTATAGTAAGACATATTTTTCAACAGTAAAGAGTGAAATATTAGTCAAAGTGTATCAGTGTTTAAAGAAGCAGTGTTAAAGAGTATTAGAGGAAATTTTGTCACACAAGGCAACTCAAACAAAGATATTTCCTAAACAGCCAGCAAGCAGGACAGATATTCAATAAAAAGCTCCTTGTTAGATAAAGTTGTTCTATATATTTTGGATAAGAGGACAGCTTGCCGATTTGTTAAGCAATTGTCCCTCTTATTTTGTAAAGATATTTTATATTTCCTAAATATATTCCTACCTTTCTCTAGGATATTTGTAAACAACATTTTGTATAAATACTTCTGTATTAGAAGTGTTAAGTGTGGAATAAAATTGCTAAAGCTAAAGTGGCATCATAATTCAGGATTCTTGCGATAAGTTGAAGAGTGAAGCACATCTCTTCTTGTCATTGTTTCTTTTTTGAGTTTCATGCAATTCATTATGTGTTTGATCTATCTTAATGTGTAACTAGGAATATTACTACAGGACTAGCCTTTTGCTCCCTGTTTTTAACTAAGTTACCATTTAAATGTTTTCTGCTGATTTCCGGTGTTAAGAATTCTTCATTGCTCCTACTCTTGTTTGACCCTTGCCTCCTCCTTCCATTTTTTGGATCAAAGGATCCTTCATTGCCCTTTATCCCGATCATACCATTTCATCAAAAACCTTTCCCCAAATCTCTGAGGTTTATCTACCTTGCCCTAAATACATTTGTACCCTTTTTGCCTTGCCTTCTAGTACTGCTATCTAGACTTAGACTCCATATCCCAATGGACAAGTATATCTCTCTCTAGTTTAATCCTAAGTGATTTTTACCCACCAAAACCTTTAAAACAAAACCAATTGTTCTATCATAACTAGCCTAAAAACATAAATCAAAACAAAGATAAATCTTAAAGAGAGAGCCCTCTCTGAATTCTAGGAAGGCTAGATCCTAGGATTTGAAGTAGGTTTATGGTTACCTCCAGTATTCTTAGACTAAAAATCTCAAATCCCACAACTTAAGAAATTACTAGAGTGATAACACTAATGACGGAAATTCAGTAGAAAAATAGACAACATCTAGGATAAATGAACACATATAAAAAGGAGTAACTGTATTGGATGGAAGATTACGATTTTCTCTGTAAAAAGTGATACATCTAATCAAATTATTACACAGAATATTAGCCCAATCAAGAATATAGCCATCACAGGAAACTTCTATCACGGTTGTCCAATCTTCCTTAAATTTGGTTGTATTTGAAGGCCCAAAAAGACGACACATCATTGCAGCAATTTGTGAGAAAGGGTTTTTAAGAGAAACTACTGAGTACATACCCTTATCGTTGCATTTATGTCAATTAGGATCATTTCTCCAATCCTTAATCTTATTTTCAGGTGCTCATTCTCTCGCATGAATTCTTAGACAAAATATTTATCGTATCTTTTATGGGGCTCGGGAAATTTATACATTTCATCCAAATCCGCAGGCCTGAGAGAACCAATAATTGTTCTTCTTTTGGTAGCAAACTATCTATATCAGATGTCCACATGATCTAACACCCATCTTACTAAGTTAGTGTATGGCATCATTTTAGGACGTGCAACAATTCTGTGTAGAAAAGAGTTAGTTGCGTTGGACCATGAGTCTAAATCCGAGGATGTAGAATCATCAGCTACAACTTTTCTGTTCAAAATTAATTGTGGATTTTCATTCTCAAACAACTTATAAATCCCTTCTTAGCTTGAGGAACCAATTTCTGGGTTTCATGTTGTGCCTGAGACTAGAGGATCCATCTCGTGATCTTCTTCTTGTTGAACAACTAACTAAGGTGGGGTGGCGAACTTCCTTCGTGATTTAATCAGCCTCGACATCCTTTTATGCCTAAGTTTATGGAATTATCCTGTTGAAAAAAACCAGAGAGCGTAAGCTGAAATCACGTCAATTGCTATTAATTTTCGTATCACCTTAACTCATGCATAATGGGAATCCTTGGCATTAAATCTAAAATAATTATAAAATTGTTTACAAAACTCGAGATCATAAAACACCTAAATTATCATTAAATTGATAGCATGGGCTTCATGTGAATTTGACATTTGTTATCTTATCGGGATCTGTAAATCAGCTTTTTCATGATTAGCAAGTTTTGACATTTCGTAGCAATATGCGACATGCGATAATGCGATATTGCGATGGATTTTCAGTTGGATGAAGAAATGAAATATTGGCATATGTCATATAACCGATTGTGATATTGGTATTCATTACATAACGTACTTCACAACTTCGCATATCGGTGTTTCAGGATTTTGCATATCGATGTTTTAGGATTTCTCATATTGGTGTTTTCTATTTCGGCGATTTACACTTCAGCAATTTATTTCCTGCTTCTTATACTCTTAGTCCTTTACAGGGAAAATTTTAGGGGCGAATTTTAAGGGGTTTTAAATTTTGGTAGGGCGAATGTTTTATATAAAACCCATTTTATATATTTTTATATAGTTAGGTCTATAATTATTTTAAAAATAATTAATTCTTAAATGTTAGCCCACCAAAATAAATGCGCTTAAAACTTAAACCATGGAATTCGCCTCCCGATTTTCTAGTTTGGAGCTTATTTCAATGGCATTGGCCTGGATTTACTGGGTCAGGGGGAGGGATTGGAGTGATTCACCCCCATTTTCACTGGTTAGGGCTTGGAAGTTGGATGTGCAACAAAGATTTAATGGCATTCGCCCGAATTTACTGGGTCGCGGGAGGGAGTAGAGTGATTCACCCCCATTTCAACTAGTTGGGGCTTGGAAGGGGCTTGGAAGTTGACTGTTGGAGGTGCATGGTGCCAGATTATATGCAGGATCCCAAGATTTGGTTCCGACGTTGCATGCATTGACGAGGGCAAGGGCATTAGGGAAACAAGAATCAAGTTCTAGTTCCGGAGAGGTAGCAAGAATCGAGTTCCAATTAGGGATTTAGAGTACCAAGATGGTCCATTTCCCCGGTGCCATGGAGTTAAACCCGCGAGGAGGAGTTTGGACATGCAACTGTAATTATATATATTTTTTATAATTTTGCTAAGTCCGGACTCCGAATACTTCAAGTGTGCTGATGATTGCTTTGTCCTTTGACAAGTCTAACAACAACGCTCTGTAATTATTAATTTTTAATAAATTTTCCAGTTCAAATGCTTCAAAGTGTGCTAGTGAATGCTGGTGATTTCTTCGACAAGTCTAACAATGTTGGTAAGTGGTGAATGCAGATGCTCTGTGATTGAATTGTGGGTGATTTGTAAGAGGTATCCCAAAATCCAGAAGTTTACACTTGTTGTAGCCTTCTTTTAAGCTCTCAATCGCTAGAAATCCAAATTGTTTACACTTTTGATTTGCTCGACGCTTATAGACTGTGTAGGTTTTGTGAATATTGTATGAGTTGTGCTAGTTTCACTAGTTAGCATAAGAGATCGATTACATTGGTTTCATACTAGTTTGATTGAATACCGAAACATATGTCAGAGCTGTTACCCTTCGATATTCCCCTGGTTTTATTGGATCTAGAGTCTACATATTCTAATGACCTAAAAAAATATACAGAAACATGAGATCCTAGTTGTTACACAACATTTTGTCACCATCCCTGCAATCCCTCATCCCGTACATTGGAGGACTATTCCCATGACTTGTGAGCAGTAAAATGTCCTGAAAACACCTTGATGGCATCCTTCTGCATAAGGACAAGAATTCTCCTGAAGAAAAATTCCTCTGGAAAACCCTAAAAACATAGGTTTGGGTATTGGCGCGGGTAGCCAGTTCATCCCTCGCACCACTGAGGAAATTTAACACTAAGAGGTGCGCCAACTGGCGCTCTGTCCCTGTGTTTACCCCGTGCCAAGCCTTTTAAGGAATTTTTTTTTAACAATAGAAGGCAGGAGTTGAATTCTAACAACTTCCGAATGGATCACCAGAATGGGGTTGGGTTGTTTGCCTCTAGATCTCCCTGATTAGGAAGTGGTTTTTGACCTCTCATGGAACCTTCCTAAGAGATAGGGCTCTCTCCTATGATTATAGGGAGCCTAACCTCCCCTTCTCCTTCTATAAAAGCCTGCCCTCTCCATTTTCTAGCTAGCTGAACTTTTGGGGAAGGAAATTATAGCTAAGTGACGATCAAGAGCAGAGCTAAGGAGAACCCTATGAGAGAGAGAGTTCTGTCGAATCCCTGACGAGCTTGTGAGACACGCTTCGTTGGAACCCTATCGAAGGAATATCACGACGTCAGAGCACCGGTTGTAATCATTCTCTCATTTTTTTTAATATACATGAATCTGCTATTGGTTCCATGATTGTGTTGTTTATCATTTAATGCAATTTCATTCGTTCCTCTCTGATTGATCGATAGTTATGAAAGTGTGACATATTATTTTTCATGTTGTCATTTCTCTTTGCATGTGTGCAAGTTTCTGAGTGTAGCAAGCTCATGGATCGTGACCTCTCCAACTAGGAACGGAAGCGCCACTTCTTCTTTGACAACAACAGCGAAGGAACCACGGTAAGAGATCTATCGCGATCCTGTCTTTTATAACTAGGAACCAATAACTTTGCTTGTTTCGATTATTGCTAGACCCACCCTAGGGCTAGTGGGATCGCCTCTGTCTGCAGAGGGGATTTACCGCCTCAACAATTTGGTGACCCCGCTTGGGATCAGTGGGGTTAGTCCTTCCTCCTTTGGGTTTTTTTTTGGCTTTTGATTGATTTATTTACTTTTCTGGTTCACCTTCCTTGGTGTTAAAACCTTGTTCAGCCACCAGAAGACCAAATATAGTATTAGTTTGTCATTTTTTATCATTTTACTAGGGTAAACCAGCTTGGCGCGGTTTTGCTCCTGACAGTCACGCCGAATGGTGCTTGTTGCTGGTTAGGCACTCATGCCAACCCCTATTTGGCACAGATTACAACCAAACAGGCGCGCCAACCCTGCTTGGTGTGGAGCGATAAAAAGGTGTCTTTTTAACTCCTAATTACCTTCACATTAATTATCAACCCAGGGACGACTTTTTATTTCAAGAGTGTACTCAGTCTGAGGCGGCTATTTACTCAAGAGTAATGCTTTGCAGTATAGTGCTTAGAATCCAAAAGTAAATGAAAGCTGGAAATAAAAATCTACTTACAGCAAAGCACTTTAAGACTTAAATCATACATTCGGAAAAATAAGCAATGTATCAGTCAAGGGTCCAGTAACAATAACTCATCCCTTTGGAAACTGATGTAACCAAAAGTAATCAAGGAACAGATCATTAATCTGGGGACTAGACAGCAAATACCAATGCCCACTACAGTTTCAGATCGTTCTTCACACCAAAGCAAAGATAATGCGAATAACAGGAAATGGAACAGCAGATAAGGAATGGAACAGTGACTAGGAAATTATAATAGCAGTTGAATTTAATAAGAAACAACCCTTTAGTCTACAAGAATAAATGCAATAATTATGTCCTACAGAAATCAGATAGCAATCCCCTATCTTTAAAGATGAATCGAACAACACGCAGAAATAGAACACCATTAACTAATAATGAATCTGAAACAACGATGGAAATTCAAATACAAATGCATAATAACTTAACACACGGCACACCTCAATAGCAATCTGATCTTGGTAATCCACTTGTTAGTCTTAGTTATAAATAATACGATTGTCTTTTAGAATGGAGCAGCAACGTTTATAAATTCAACAATCTCAAGGAAATATAGTTTCTAAGATGAATTCAATAATACCAATGGTCAAATGTTACAACACAGAAATTCCATAATTGAATAGCAACGGTATCCTGTAAAAACCATTTATATCAGCACTTAAAGAAACAGCAATGCGTTGCAAAATCGATATGATATTTCTGTCTCAGAAAATGAGATTACGTGACAGAGCTGTGATGTAAAATAATAGAACATACCAGATTACCAAATAAAACTGATAAGCAAACCACGCATAAAACAAAAGAATATAATATACAGTAGCAGCAGCGTACTCCACCAGAGGCCGGGCCCTTCGCCGCCAGCGGACGCTGCTGGGTTACTTCAGAATGAAAAGAATGAACAGCAACTCCCAAATCAGGTATTAATCATTAAATGGTAAAATCATTACAACAGCTGAAGCTTTGAGACTTACAGCATGAAACAATCCTTTCTTCCTCCTATCTTCTCATGAATTCTTAATCCTAAATCTCTAATTCTAAATCCTCAATTCCATCATTTTTCCATCCCCCAAATCATCCTCTAGTCATCCCCATCTCTGATCTCTGTTTTCATTTAAATAGAGAAAGATCAGAGAGAAGTCACAATAAAGATAAGTACATCATAATTTCTATTACAAAATTAGATTGTTTTCAACCAATTGATCAACAAGAAGATATATTTCCATCCAGCTTTCAACAAGAGCAAGACGAATTTGGCTTTGCAGCTGAGATTTGGAGGACGGCCGCAACAATAAATCTGAGAAAATCGTGCTCAAAGAACCCTGCGTTTCTCTCAGTACAAGCCGAATTTGGGCAAACCGTTCTTTGCTAAAGTTAATTGGGTCTATTCTGGAAAAAACCCATGTTCCGGATTTTCCAGATTCTGCTTCATTTGCTCGAAATCTCAACCGCAAAACCGTCACTTCTTATTCCAGCGAATTTCTGAGTTGGCACTTTTAATGATCAAATGTTCAATCTGGAAATTATCTTGGAGGCTAAAAATGGTGAATAATGTTACAACTGATTTATTAAAACTATCATTGATAAAATCATGCATAATCATCAATTTATTAGAAATAAAGGAGAATAAATAACATGCATTCATAAGAGCATAAATCATTATAAAATGGATTTATGTAATAAATTATAATAAATGACATGATGACGAATAATAGAAATGGGTGGAATAAGCGTTCAAAAGTGATAATAATAATGGTATATTAACGACCCAACACTTGGTTTTAGGGTTTTCCTGTTCTTGGGCTTTCTGAGCTTGAATTTTGGTCCTGGTTCATTTTTTGTGATTTCTTGAGTGCTTTGAAGTCATTTTTTACTGTGTTTAGCCCCTGTCCTCCGGTTGTTCGCCCTTTTCTATCAGTTTTTCATTCTAGCCCTAGGGCTTCTAGGTGCTTCAGTGTGTTGAGCCTCCCGTGGGATTTTTGGGTCTTTGCTTTCCTGGTCAACTTTGTTTTTTCTTCTTTGCATTCATCTTGCTGGATTCCATTGAATCATTGCATTAATTGAGTGATTGTCCTCTCTTTCGTTCAGTTTCCCTTTGTGTTTCTCCAAGCCTAGATTACACGGTTTGTTTGAGTCTCTTTCGAGATTCTTCTTCACTTGTGTTGTTTCAGTTCTCTCTTTGTCATTTCTCAAATTGATGTTTTCATTAATTTTTCATTAATTTAGTGCATTTGCTCTAATATATTGAAAAATACAAAAACAATATCTTTTGCATTTGTTTTGGCGTAGTGAAAATTGAAAGCTCTTTCGCATTACTAGTGTTATATAAATCTAGAGAGAAGGTTTCTAGTTTCATTAGCTTGCATTAGAAACAGTAGTGGATGTTTTTGTGTGTTCATTTTATTGTCATTTGAAAGCTCTCAACTCTCCTGTAGATAGCTTTTCATTGAAAAAAATGATATTTTGTGGCATGTAGTTTGCATCTAGAGGTTCTATGAGATCCAACATTCGATAAGGCCTTGAAATTAAAACGTAAATTGAAGATCAACTTTAAAATTTACTGAATTAACCTAAGGCAACATTGAACCATTAACGAAATATCTAGTAGTCTAAGGTAGAGACGTCTTCCGGCGTCTTTAAGCCTAGCAGCTGTTGCTTGCCATCTGGCTATAGACAGTGCTAGTATGGACTTGTGCTCCCCATATTGTCGAGTATATAAAGGGAGACCCCATTAGGTTGCAATCCTTTATCTGTAGGAAGTCGAGTCTTCCGCCTTTTACCCATGATACACTGGACACAACATTCAGGGAGATTACCTGCATGTACATCAAGTCCTTGGTTGATTTCTATTTCATCTTTACCAAGGTGTATATGGCAGTTCACGGATATCTAGTACACCCATTTACCTAGATTACGAGAGCATTCGTTTTGATCTTTACTGACTCCTTAAACTTGAAAAGATCATCAAGCGATTGTCCTTTCACGCTTGTTTCCAAACTGAAAGTGATAGAGTCATCTTTTACTCATTTCTAGACTCTTAAAACATGAAACAGTAAAATTTCTGGTTTCAATGTGGTAAAATTAATCACCTACGATCACACGCCCATTTAGAGATTGATTTTTCGGCCTTTTTTTTTTTGCCTTGGTTTGCCCGTGCGTCTTTGTTTTTGATCTCTTCCTCTTTTTTGCTATAGTCAAAGTGGCGGAACCATCAGTTTTGTCTACTGGTAGTCCTTATAAAAACGATTCATTAGAGGTCTCCTAGTCCTCTGTTGAGTATCAGCAGCCCATTGTATCTGAGTTTCTCGACTGGGGACCGGTTATATCTGAACTTCCGTTTGGAGGATCAGTTGACTTCAATTGGCCCTTGTCCAATGCTTGGTTTGGATTTGGAGTAGGGGAAAACTTCCCTCCTCTTACACCAGGATCACCTTTTTTGGCTGGTGTCATACCTCCTAGTCCTTGTCGTTTTTTAGAAGATCTTACAGCAGGGTTAGTTATGGACTCATCCAATCCTTCTCCTAGTGAGGGAATTCCTACTTCTGGTGAAGATTACCATCTTTTTCCCGAAGACATCCCCGAATCTTCTGTCATGTATTCACCTAGTCCTACGCTCCCAGCTAGATATAGGTCTTTAAGTCAGGTCATGGCCACTATTTCCTGTATGGGAATATCGACTCCATCCACGAATCCGACCATTCCCTCGTTGGGGATGTCACCGTCGACACCTGTCATGGCATCTCCTTTTGTCACATCAACACCTGTTAGACCTACTTTCCGCGTGGCTACGTCTACGCCTGTTGTCACTACTCAGTCAACTAGGGCCTCGTCAATTCCTGAAGACATTTATATAGGTTCCGCCATTCCCGAGAACATTTCTCCCGAGGAGTATCGACTGTCTTTACAACCTTCGATCTCTGAGGTTGGTCAGTCCTCTCAAGACCTTAATCATCCTTAATTTTCCCATCATGGAGTGGATGGTGCCCCAATTTACATATTTCCATATCAATATGATGAGCAAGGCTACCCATTTCGTTTTCCTGCTCATGAGGCTTATCAGTATATTAACGGTTTTCTATCTACCCAGCCTGGGCAACCTTCTAATCAACAAGGGAAACCCTTTCAGGGACAACCTTTGTTTCAGCAAGGATATGCTTCTGGCCCACAAGGACAACCCTTCTAGGGACAACCTTTGGCCCAGCCAGGTTATGCGTACAACCCGCAAGGACAAACCTTACAAGGACAACCTTCGGGCCCGTAGGGATTACTTTACGGCCCGCAAGGGCAGTCTTACAACCCTCAAGGTCAACCTCTGCAGCCTCACCCTGTGGTCCAACCAGGGCAACCTCAAGGACCAGCAGGGCAAACGGGGTATCAACCTAGACCACTATATGGTCCTGGGGGGAAATCCCATCCTTCTCAACCTTTGGTGCAACCTCAACAGCCTCATTTTCCAATTGGTAAAAATGTTGCACAGCCAGGGCCATCTTATGGTCTTGTCACAGGTCAACCTGGTTATCAGGCAAAACCTGGCCCACTCCCGCCATCAGGCCAACCTGCTCACCCAGGGCAACCTGGTGGCCCTCATCAACTAGGTCAACCTGTTCAACCAGGGCAACCTGCATAGCCAGGTCAACCTGTTCAACCGGGACAACCTACATAGCCTGTTAACCCTGCTCAGCAGCCAATCTATTCTATGCCACAACCGAATCCACCTGTGCGCCCGACTTATCCGACTTAGCAGAGCCCCACTTACCAGCAGCCCATTTGACCCCAAGGCGGCTATTACTTTCAAGGTCAGTCTCGACCGGTTTACAACCCGCCTCAAGATTCTGGTTATTACCCTCAACAGCCAGGCTATACTTATACTCTGCATCGCAATCCATACACTGCTCAATCGGGGCCTACGTATAATCAGAATCAATACCCTGGTTATCAACCCCTGTATTCTGGTTATCATCCGCCATATCAACCTCATTATCCAGCTTATACCCCCTATGGTTAGAATCCTCGAGGACAGAACCAATGGGGGCAGAGTTATGCTCAACCAGGATGGAGTACAGGTACAGGTCCTTATTGAGGACCTGGCATGCCTTTTAATCCTCAATTACCTTTTCTCACCACGTTGGAGTTACCGGACGTGTCCAAATTGACCAATGATCCGATTCTTCATAATCCATATTGGCCTCCGGTTCCGAAGAAGGTGCCTGGTGATTGTCCTAAGTTTGATGGAAAATCTGGTGAAGACCCCCAAGCACATGTCATGACATACCACTTATGGCGTTCTTCTAATTCTTTGATAGATGACTCGATTCGTCTAGGTTTTTTCCAGCACACTCTCATCGGTGCTGCTACTAAATGGTATATAGAGTTGCCCCGTGGTATTTTTCAAGATTTTAATACTCTAGCCATGGCATTCCTAATGCATTTCCAGTTATTGGTTTGTTATGAAGCTGGGACGCATCTCCTGACATCTTTGAAACAGGACAAAGCCACTCATATTTCAGATCACATTCACGAGTGGAGACGTCGTCGTCATTTGATCAAGTTTGACATTCCTGATCAGCTTCTAACTCACTGGTTCACCACCTCCTTTGTCAACAAGATTTCATAAGACATTGCTATGGGGGCATGTGTAACCGAGGAACAAGCCATTGCACATGCCTAGTACCTTGATTTAGTGTACTCTTAGTTCGACACATTATACGATATATTGACTGATGCCTCGTCACCAAGGACCTCTAAAGTGCCGGCTACCCCATCAGTAGACAGTGTTATTGGTTCCGTCTCTCAGACTTCTTGCAAGTCTTCCAATGGGAAGCAGAAATCAAATTCTTCCAATAATTCTGCTCCTCAGAATACTCCATATTCTGGTAAGACCGCGGAGGTCAACGCCGTTCAGGCCAATCCTGTGGACAAGACTTACAAAGGGAAGAAGAAGGGCAAAGGCAAAGCCAAATCCGATTCCCCAAAACCAGAATCATCCAAACCACGTGCTGATGATGGTTCACAGCGAAAACTGAAGTACCCTTGCTTGATATGTGATGAAGACCACTACACCAAAGATTGTCCTAGACGATCCGAGGTTAGTCAACTTCTTAAGGGCTCTAAAGGAACTCCAGTAGTTCTTAAGGAACCTTTTCCAACTCAGCAGACCCAGATGTTCGAGCAACCTTTGCCATCTGCACCATTTGGGTCTCAGGTTTTCATGATGAATGGTGTTGCACCTGTTTCTATTGCCACTCGGTCGAAGGATTATGCCGGGTCACGCCAGGCAGCTGGGAAGGAAGTCGTCGATGGCCCTCCTCCCCCACCTGCCTTTGGTCCTCTTGAGATTGAAAGGCCCAATGTCGAACCCATTGTACGGCCACCTTCCAAAGGTGTTCTCCGAAAGCATTCCTATAATCCAGATGCCCGTGCTACTCAGCATTACAGCATTGTTGAGGATTTGGCACAAGCGCCTTCCGCGATGTCCGCGTTGGAAGTACTTCAGAGTTGTTTGTCTCAACGGAAAGCTTTGTTATCTACAATTGACGGAATTGATCCTGCCAATTCTAGCCTTCTCACCTTCAATCTAGAGAATTTTGTCCCTCGACTTCCACACCAGATCGCGCTTATTATACAAGTCGGTATTAACGGCCTCAATATTCACAGAGCCGTTGTGGACAAAGGTGCCTGTACCTGCGTTATGTCATCTGTTTTCTGGAAGGCCATTGGCTCTCCAGCCTTCACTTCATCTCCTAATGCCCTCGAGGCATTTGATGGAATGGAATCAAAACCCTTGGGTGTTCTCACGAGTCTACCGATTACATTGCAAGGTAAGACAGTCAAGGTCGAAGTGGAAGTTGTTGATGCCAAACTCAACTACAATCTTCTACTCGGTCATAGTTGGACCCACGCCATGTTGTGCATTCCGTCCACCCTCTTTCAACTTCTGAAGTTTCCACATGAGGGCAAGATTATTACTGTCAATTAGTTGTATTTCTTTACCTCATCCTCTGAGAACAATGTACCGTACGTGGATCAAATTCATAATCCCCCCGACAGTATAGGACCTGGTCTTTTCAAGGACCCCGTTCTCATGGGTATTTTTCCCATTCCACCACCCATTAGGGGAATTTTGAGGTCTAAAATGGGCCTCCTAAGGAAATTATAAAATAATAGTGGAAAAAATAAAATAAGATTTGATGACATCATCAAATTTTAGAGGGAAAAATGAAAAAATTACTTTTTCAACTCATATTTTCAACTTATCTCTCAAAGTTTTTACTCAAATTTCGAGCAGGAGTACTCATTGGATGCAAAATTTAATTCCTCATCCAAGGAGTACCCATGTTGCATACTTTTTATGGGTCCTACTACACGAAAAATGAGAAATACATGAAAAGCGTGATTGTAATCACGTTTTTTTTATGTATTTCTCATTTTTCGTGTAGCAGAGTCCATCAAAAGTATGAAACATGGATACTTCTTGGATGAGGAATTAAATTTTGCATCCAACGAGTACTCCCACTCGAAATTTGAGTAAAAAATTTGGGAGATAAGTTGAAAATACGAGTTGAAAAAGTAGTTTTATTATTTTATTATTTTTTAATATTTTTACCCTTTAACTTAAAAAATGGTGTATCATCCCCCATGGTTGACATCATCAACTTGAATCCTATTGGTTCTTATAAAGTTTATTTTTGTTGTACATTTTTCTTAGGAGGCCCATTTTAGACCTCAAAATTCCCCTAATGGAACACCGTTCAAGTCAATATGATCTCTAGGTCGGATGACCCATGGATCATCCCTTCTCCTAAACAGGTTGCCTCTTTTGGAGAATCGATGCCTCTGACCCCAGTTGAAATCAATTATTGCAAGATCGTTGCCGCATCAGATCCTCCTCCTGCTGGTAATGCTCCTTTGAGCATGGCTCTTGATTTTTATTCTCAATCCCCTTGGCTCGGCGATGCAAATTCCCCTGATCCTTTGAGAGAATTTTTTCCGTCTGACGAAGATATCGTGGAGACTATGTCTCTCAAAGATCTGCCGTGGAGTGATGGACATCATCGTTCCTCGTTCATGCCTAGCCTGGGGGTAATGTCTAATTATCTCGAGCATTTTGCATCTCAAGTTCCCTCTCTGCCTCTCCAAATGCCAATATTGACTCATGAAGTATTTTTGGAAGGAAATCTGAGTAATATTACCCAAAAGATGCCTATTGACATCTCTGTTAAACCGGGGGTCGTTGAGAACATCCATGTGGGAGTCACTTGTTCTCCCAATGAGATTCAAGTGTACACTAGTCTCTTCCGCGAATTCCATGATGTTTTCGCGTGGTCTTATGAAGAGATGCCTGGAATCGATCTCAGTATCGTCGTGCACAAAATTCCCACCTATCCCGGTGCGAAGCCAGTGTGCCAGCATTTGCATCCAGTGCATCCTCGAAAAGCTGCTGCTATAAAAGTTGAAGTTGAGAAACTTCTTAAAGCGGGCTTCATATATCCGATCCCTCTGACAGAGTGGGTTTCCAATATTGTCCCTGTGGATAAGAAGCAGGGCACAATTCGAGTCTATGTTGACTATCAGGATATCAATCGGGCTTGCCCTAAGGACAACTATCCCACCACCTTTATAGATCAGATCATCGACGATTGTGCAGGGAGTGAGATCTTTTCCCTTATGGACGACTTTTAGGGTTATAATCAAATCAATATCCTTCCATCTGATCAACATAAGACCACTTTCATCTGTCCATGGGGAACATTCGCCTATAAGAAGCTCCCTTTCGGCTTTAAAAACGTTGGGGCTACCTTCCAGCGTGCCATGTCTTACGCCCTTCAAGACATATGTAATGTTGTTCAGCCATACCTGGATGACCTTTCGGCTCATTCAGCTCTACGCGAAGACCATCCAAAACATCTCCACAGCAGACGTTACAACATCAAGCTTAATCCTCACAAGTGCGTCTTCTGCGTTGACTCTAGTCAAATTTTGGGATTCATTGTCTCTAAGGATGGAATTCACCTTGATCCTCTTAAGGTCGAGGCTATTGTTAATCTCCCTTCCCCATCCTCATTGCATCAACTTCAGAGTCTTCAGGGGAAAGCGAATTTCTTACGTCGCTTCATCCTAAACTATGCGGAGGTAGCTAAAGGGTTCATGCGACTTCTAAAGTAGGACGTCCCTTTCTGTTGGGATGAGATTGCTCAACAATATTTTGATAACCTTAAAATGTTGCTTGTCAACGCTCCATTAATACGTCCTCCAAATTATCATCACGACTTTACCCTCTATTTGGCTGCCGCATTCAATACAATTGCCATGGTTCTGGTGCAGGATGACGATGACGGTAACGAACACGTGATTTATTATCTGTCTCAGAACCTCCTCGACACTGAAACGCGCTATGTGTACGTCGAGAAGTTAGCGTTGGCTGTGGTCCAGGACATTCAGCGATTTCGCCATTACATCCTGTTGCGCACGGTAACCGTGATTTCCAATTGCAACCCCATGACTTACATTTTATCTTGAAAATTGTTGGGGGGAAAGTACTCGAAGTGGATTGTGATCCTCCAAGAGTTTGATTTGGAGTTCACCTCTGCCAAATCAAAGAAATCACTAGTTTTTTCTGATCTCATTTGTTCTCTCCCTACCAACTCTGTTCCGTCTCAATTCGAGGATCAAATCCCAGATGAAAATCTCTTTTTAATCAGCACTCTCGATCCCTGGTATGGTGATATCATCGTGTACCTTCATACATCCACCTTCCGGTCCGAGTTGATGAAGGATGCTCGACGTTGCGTTCGACATCAATCGCAACCATATCGCATTGTCAGAGATACCCTATATCATGTTGGAGTCGATGTTGTACTCTGTCGGTGTTTGACCTTAGAGGAGGCTAAGAAATTTCTAAATGACTATCACAGTGGTGCCTGTGGTGGTCACATGTACGGTCATGCTACCGCATAGAAGATCCTTTGTGCAGGCTATTTCTAGCCATCTATATTTAAATACTGTATTGTTGCAGTATGAAAGTGTCATAAGTGCCATATTTTCCAACGCAAGATGCGAGCGCCGCCTCTCCCATTACATCCTGTCATTACCGTAGGCCCTTTTGCCAAATGGGGCATTGATTTTATGACGTGTAACCCTCACTCAGCCGGGGGGAATTCTTATGTCATCGTTGCCGTAGATTATTTCACCAAGTGGGCCGAAGCAATGCCTACACTGGCTGCAGACGGTAAGACAGCTGCATAATTCATTTTCAACCATGTGATCACCCGTCTCGACGTTCCTCAAGCCATCGTCACTGATCATGGCTCTCATTTTCGGGACTACATGATGGTAGAGCTGACATCTAAGTTGGGCTTGCGTCACGACAGCTCAATGCCATATTACCCCCAGGCAAATGGCCAGGTTGAAGCCATGAACAAGGTGCTTGTCACGATGCTTCAACGAACAATTGGTATACACAAATAAAGTTGGCACCTCCAATTGTTTTCAGCTCTCTCTGCCTATCAAATGTTAGTGAAGAGTGTGACCGGATTCACACCATTTCAGTTGGTGTATGGCCTAAAATCTACTCTTCTGGTTGAATGTGAGATCCCTTCACTGAAATTGGCTGTGGAATTACTGCCCGATACTTCCCTGGAGGAAGAACGTCTCCTATATCTCGAGAGATTGGACGAAACTCTCCGCTTGGCGGCCTTAGTCATTGAGGCACAAAAAAAGCAGGTTAAAGCTCATTTTGATCAAACGGTTTCTCCGCGCTCTTTTATCGAAGGGGACCTCGTCCTCTTGTATGATCAAGCCCATGACAAGCTTGGGGCAGGAAAATTCCAACTTATGTGGCATGGGCCCTATAATGTTAAATGTGTATTGAAAAATGGGGCTTATGAGCTGATCGATTATGAAGGCCTTCCTTTGGCGTAGCCCAGAAATGGGTTGTACCTAAAGAAATATTATGCTTGAATCATTCTTGCGTAGTATATGTACATAGGTAATTTTTTCATTTTTGTGCATGTGTGGTGTGGTGTGCTTTGTAAGCATTTTTCTACTGATTGGGTCTTCCTGGTTGTGCAGATGTCCATTAGTCCTTATGTCAGTTTCACGGATGGTACCTCCTGTAGTACCAGCAACCTGTCTTCGGCAACCTGGGTAATTTACAATCCTGCTGGTGAGTTAGTTAATTTACAAGGTGTTTGTCTAGGGTCTGCTACAAATAATGTTGCAGAATATAGTGTCGTTTTGGAATTATTAAACAAGGTTGTAAACTTCGGTATTTGCGCATTACTTGTACATCTAGATTCACAGCTTGTGGTTTTACAGCTCAATGGTCACTATTCATTTAGAAACCCATGAATTTTGAGACTATATCTACATATTCATTTACTTGAGAGAAATTTTGATTACATTACATATCAACACATACCAAGACGAATGAATACACTAACAGATGCAGTAGCCAACATGGTATTAGATAGACATTTACGCAATTTATAAAAAACATCATCATATGTAAACAAGATCCATGTAGAAAATAGATGTATATATATATGTCGAGTGTTTGCAACGTGTGCATCATGTAAAACCAAAAATATACATGTTTGTTTCAATTACATCCGGAGACAATATCTCTCTCAAAAAATATGCATATAAAAAGCCTAAGCGACTAATCGGCATGGTGCTCATGGTAGCACGTCACTGCTCGCACCAACCGCCTCAGTAAGCGGTGGAGTCAACTCGGCACCCCTACGGTGTGCCTCTGATAAGCGAAGGGAACATCAACAAGACAAGCATAGTTCGGAACTCCGCGAGCAATCCCCTCCAGGTTCTGCACAAGCTTGTCCCCCTCACCCTCCTCACCTTGAGGGTCATAAGCGAGAGGGGTCCTCCTCACCACTGGTCACATTTCGGTGGGCCTCTCTGGGCCGACATCTGCATACATATAGGATTAGCTGTTAGAACATGCATGTATACCAAAAAATCATAAAACTCATAAAATTAAAAAAGAGTCTTACCAAGCTTCTCATCCCAGTCCTCTCCTTCTGAGAGCAGAAGGTCTGGGTCTCCAGTGAAATCAGTGCCCGCATAGGGCCAGTCCTCTACGACGATCAGCTATCGTTGGAGCCATCCAAAGAACTCGGGCCGCCATGACATCTACTGGTCGCCCCCTGCCTTGGGCATCAATGCTGCCCATCGAGCCATCCATGGCTCTCTCAATGGTGGATCCGAGACCACCACCCCCTGGCCCTAGAAGATAGGTATTCATTCCAGGAAGAACGATACCAAAATGGACCCATATCTAAACTGTTTCAATTTGGTATTTTTGAATTTTGTCAGTTGTCGTTTGATGTTCATAGTCACGATTGTGGCCCAGTCAAACACTGTTGGGTTCATGCATTCTGACGCGAGAAGGAGCTGTGTCTTGGTAGCTTCGTGTGGTGCCTGTGACCCCGCAGCCCACGTAATAGTATGTAGCACTACTCTAAGTGCTAAATCAAGAATGGTCTGAATGTATACCTTTCTACTACCTGACCCTTTTTGTGCCCCTTCTCACACCCTTTCCATGACCATTGTCATGTTTTCACTTGAGTGCTTGGTGCCAGTCAAGATAGGAACTGGACCCCTACGCGACAATCCAGTGATGAAGTATATGTTGGACACTTCGAGCTCAAGTACTTGATCTCGAAGTTTAAACTTCTCCTCGTCCTCATCCCAGATACTTATCAGATATTGCAGTAATTCGGGATGAGCCCGGAGACCTGGCATTAGGAAGAATTTCTTCAAACCACAATTTCAGAGAGCATTCATGCACTGCTCATTCCCCATTGCCAACTCATCCTCCTCACTGTGCTCTCTTTCCTTCCATTCGATCACCATTTTTATTGTGTACCTGCATCAATTTGGTCATAAAAACATTGTAAGATCCCTTAGGCACTTAAAACAACAATTAATTGACTCAATTTTTTTTAAATTTGAGCAGAATATTAGGTTGCGCGGTTGGCGTGGCTGTTTTGCTGACAGTCGCGCCACCTAGCGCGACCCTTGTATGAAAAAGGGTCGGTTAGCGCGAGTCTGTGCCGGATACCCACGCCAACCGTAGAGGCCCTATATTTTCAATTCCTCCCCTCAGGGATACCAAATTACAGTTAAAAGCTATGAAATATGGCTTAAAATATGGCTAATGGAAGAGGCTCTTACTTGAGGAAGACGGGATCCGGATTCGTGCACTGGATTGTTCACAATCGTCACCACAAGATCACAACAAAAATGGCTCACTATCGCTCTGCAAAGAGCGACAGGTTTCCACGCAATTAAGACGATGACACGAGTTGTATTTTATACTTTTTCAGACTCAGTAAAAACACGAAAAAGTCACTACTAGAGTCACCTTTCAGCTCTTTTTTGACTCTCTAAAACTGAAAATATCGTTGAGTCGCTTGTCATTTTGAGCTCGTTAAATTGGCTGTGAAGCGACATCTACCCAGTATACGTTTACCCCTTTTTCGGGCTGGGATATATTATTTATGGAAAAGGAATACCCTAGCCTATCGCGACTAGGAGGTTCTCTCAGACATAGTTTTCTACCTTTTCGAATCTGTGGGACTACCTACGAAAAGGGACTACTGGAGTTTTCTTTTCTGTTGTCTTTTCAAACTCTCTAAACATGAAAATACGTCAAGTTCTTCCTTTGTCAGACTCGTTAAAAACCAATGAAATCGGACTCTGTCATAATGACATCACTCGAGTTCCTCCTCCCTAGGGCTCGTTAAATGTACTAGGTTGGATTTGTCCAAGGGACAAACTTATATCGCAAGCACATTCTATCCCCTTCAAGCTTGTTTTCAAAAATAATTGGGGTACTCGCCAGAAATGGTGGGGGAAAATAGAACTAGTATTATAGTCGTGTCGGTAGTATGTCGCTCTTGAACATGGCACTTGTCTGCATTCATGTCAGGTTGGGGACATCTCATCTCGTTATCTGCTTGCCTCCATGGGTTTGGGTAATCTCTTTTGACTGCTCATCTGCTCTTTCCCACGTCACCATGACCTCAGATCCTTTGATGTCAAATACTTCCAATTCCAATGTCGTGCCGCCGATATGTTCAAGAGAAGTTGGCCTCTACAGTTTTCAACCTCCCTCTGATTCTCTATTGGTCTTGATTCACAAAAATTATGTTCCCCTGTCTCATGTTGATGATGTGGGAAACATTATGGCCCACCTTCGATCAAGGTCTCTTCCTGTCGACTTCAGTTCATTATCCAGGAAGTTGGTCTAGAGACTCCCTTCAGGTACCTTGGAGCCTGCATGCCTCAATGGCAGGTTCTTCGCATTCGACGCAAGGTTTTCATTATTGGCCTTCGATCGAATGATTCTACGGGTGTTCGACGCCAGCTCACTATTCACATTTCGTGGATTGTACCTCTTTTACCTTGAGAGCCATCATCATTATTGGTGGTTTCTCTCGTGTCTGTTAATGGCTTTCATTATTGGCTGGTAATCAAACTATGTTCTTGCATGTTTGACTTCATCTCACATATTCGCATGCTCGAACTTCTACTCTGTTTGGGTAGAGATGGAGTGAAAGACCCTAGATTTTGTCTGATAAACATCTAGGCTGCGGTTTATTTGTGGATTATTATCATTTATTAAATGACTCATTCGATTGGATGGTTGCGACCATACCTGAGTCTACTTGTCTATCCTTATTTACTGGATGGCTGCGTCCATACCTTGGATCCTAGTTTTTGTACACTGTATTATGGATGGTTGTGCCCATACCACATATCATGTATTAGAGGTATCAGTTGTATCTGTATTTGCAGGTTTTCTGACGGCAGTGTTTTCAGTTGGGCACGTTCTCATAAAGAATTTCACCCCTCCCTCTCTCTCGGACCTCATGCTTTAGGGGGCATCTGTTACACAGCATTTTTTCACCGTCCCTGCAATCCCTCATCCTGTACATTGGAGGAATATTCCCGTGACCTGTGAGTAGTAAAATTTCCTAAAAACACCTTGATGGCATCCTTCTACATAAGGACAAGAATTCTCCTGAAGAAAAATTCCTCTAGAAAACCCTAGAAACATAACTTTGGGAATTAGCGCGGGTAGCCAGTTCATCCCTCGCACCAATGAGGAAATTTAACACTAAGAGGCACGCCAAATGGCGCTCTGTCCCTATGTTTACCCTGCGCCAAGCCTTTTAAGGAATGTTTTTTAACAATAGAAGGCGGGAGTTGAATTCTAACAACTTCAGAACAGATCACCAGAATGGGGTTGGGTTGTTTGCCTCCAGATCTCACTGATTAGGAAGTGGTTTTCCACCTCTTATGGAACCTTCCTAAGAGATAGGGCTCTCCCCCATGATTATAGGGAGCCTAACCTCCCCTTCTCCTTCTATAAAAGCCTGCCGTATCCATTTGCTAGCTAGCTGAACTTTTGGGGAAGGAAATTATAGCTAAGTGACGATCAAGAGTAGAGCTAAGGAGAACCCTGTGAGAGAGAGAGTTCTGTCGATTCCCTGACAAGCTTGTGAGAGACGCCCCACTGGAACCCTGTTGAAGGAAGATCATGACGTCAGAGCACCAATTGTAATCATTCTCTTGTTTTTTTTAATATACATGACTCTGCTATTGGTTCCATGATTGTGTTTTTTATCATTTAATGCAATTTCATTCGTTCCTCTCTGACTGATCGATAGTTATGAAAGTGTGAAATACTACGTTGCATGTTGTCACTTCTCTTTGTGTGTGTGTAGGTATTTGAGTGCAGCAAGCTCACGGATCGTGACCTATCTAGCTAGGAACGGAAGCGCCACTTATTCTTCGACAACAGCAGCAAAGGAACCACGGTAGGCGATCTATCGCGATCCTGTATTTTATATCTAGGAACCAATAACTTTGCTTGTTCCGATTGTTGCTATACCCACCCTAGGGCTAGTGGGATTGCCTCTATCCGCAGAGGGGATTTACCGCCTCAACATCAGTGTTTCCTCTGGTTGGACAGTTGAGTAGTAGCTTCTTCCTTAAAATTTTGAGCTAGATGAGTTGTGGATAACTCTCTATGGGCTAATGGACCTTTTTGTCATTGTAGATAGAATGAAAGAGAGAAAGACTATTACTAAATATTTTCCAATTTAATATTTGTCAATTACAACAGGTTCATATGACATTGAAATGGTTTGGGCCAAAATTTAGATGAAAATCTGTGTAGCAATTGCATAAAGGGGCAGGATGCCATAGCTACACCAGAACTGAAATAGTATCCCACAGTCGGTAGCATGGAAATCTAATTTCAGTCAGCTCAAAATATCTTTGTAGCTTTTATGTGTCTCTAATAAGTATCTAATTAATTCTGCAATATATTTGTCTCGTTTTTTCAATGTCTTCAGCAACTTGTTTTAAGAGGTGTTTGATTATATAGTTTCTTCCAATGTGTCTACCCTATTGGTAAATATTTTTGTATTCATATATACTAGAGGCATATGTATGTTATGGAATGACATAAATGCTATTCTGAAATAGTGTTGAAATGTAAAATACTGAAAGATGTTAAGAAGCGAATTTCTTTAGAGTCGGGACAAGACAAATTGGTTCACTTCGTAACTTTACACCAATTCATGAAGCAAATAGGGAATTAATGCTACTCGACTATTTGTTGATGACCTTTCCTAGGGATTCAAAATTATAGAAAAGTTTAGTTGAAATGAATAATTTTAACCACTTTCGTCAAGTTTCCAAATAAGTTGAGAAGTCTCTGATATGGGTCATGGAAAAACATCTATGCATAGGATGCCCATCCATGAAGACATAATCTAATATTTCACTACCATCTCAAGAGCTAATAATCCAACCACTTATAAAATAGTACTTCAAGTGATGTTACACTTCATCTAGTTTCTATTCCAAAATCAATCACGTCATGAGAACTACTTTGGATCAACTGCAGGTTATTTTCAGTTTTGCAACATTTAGAACCGATTATTCCAATGTTCTCATCCCTAATATTCTTATATTCATCATTGAGCATTTTACTATAGAAGCCCCACTGCTTAAGTAAGCATTTTACGCTAGAAGCCCTACTTCTTAAGAAAGGGATTCATATAGTCTATCTAACTATTATTGTCTTGACTTCAGTTAGTGCCATGCGAATATCTAGGTAATGCATCTTTTCCTATGTTTATATTTTATCTTCAAATCATCAATGGTTGAATAAATTGATTTCTTCTCTCTAGTCTGCATGGTACTAGTCTTGTCATGCTTATATGTTATTTCTTCATCTTGGGATTTGACTTCATAGATCATCCTCATCTTTAGTGTAGTCAATTTAAACTGAGTCCCTAGCATCCTTTGGCCTTTGATTCTCTATTTTCTAGAGATCATCATCCACTTCTAAATGTTTGGCTTTGAATTTGAATCCACAACTTCATTTCCTTTCTCTCAAGCCCATTCTTCAAACATTTCCCTCTTTTGTCACTAAGGGGAGACTTGGTTGGTGAACTGGGGGTGTTGTTATTCACCCACCAATGTTCAAATCCTAACAGAGACATTCTACCC
This sequence comes from Pinus albicaulis, assembly GCA_034641835.2. Taxonomy (NCBI): domain Eukaryota; kingdom Viridiplantae; phylum Streptophyta; class Pinopsida; order Pinales; family Pinaceae; genus Pinus; species Pinus albicaulis. The sequence goes on from CM076572.1 coordinate 1,364,222,990, forward strand.
CCCTGCTATTTGTCTATAAAAGGTGCTACTTGCAACTTGAAAACATTCTCTTCTTTTAGTTGTTGAGCTAATGTATCATTCAATTTTGTTCATTTGTTCAGCTTGAAGTCAAATAACTTGTAAATAAGCTTACTTCTTTTGTCCTTCCTTTCAATTGATTTTTCAAAATAGGGGAGTCTAAACACTTACCCAAATCTATGTGTGTAGTTTTGCAATTTGGAAACAATGAATAAGCATGAGTGATGATCATTAATTAGTTGAATTTCTCCTAGTGACCACTGAAAACTAACTTGCATGGAGAACTATAGAGTAGATAAAGCGTGGTTTCCTTCAGCTTTACCAACTATTCCAATTTCTCATGTTTAATTTGTTAAACATGATCATTGAAAATATTTGCATTCACCTTCTCATTAGTGAAGGAATTGAGATGTCATAAATATGTGTCTACTAAAGTACTGTATTCCTTGGCTTACCATATCTGTAAATCCCTTCTCCATCTATGGGAAAATTTTCTATAAGGGATTCTAGAGAATCACAAATTCTTCATTGATTTCATCATCGTCCTTAGGATTATAAATTACCTACAATCTCCTTTTATGAGTATTGATGGTTGTAGGGGTAGCAAAAAACATTTCAAGAAGGTTTTCAAATGGGGTAGCAGTTTATGAAGTGGAGTATATATATATATATATATATATATATATATTTAAATACAGATTCCTTTAACTATTAAAGGAATGATATACATATGGCTTTAATATAAGAAAAAAGTGTTTCAAATGTAGCTTCCACAAACAAATCTAGGAGTCAAACAGAGATCACCAACTCACGTAATGTTTACATGTCTTGTCCATGAAAGAGACTACAGAAAACTACTTAAGTAAATAAATACTAAGAGTTGACCACACTAGTTACATAAGGAGGCTAGTCATGGTAATTCTCTAGGGTGGGGTTCTAATCCAAGATATGGGGATTGACACTAGGAAGCTAGAGTGGGTCCACCCATCTATAGGAAGTTAGGGAAGCTTGAGACCATATAGCCAAGGGATAACATCATTACCTGCTTGTTTCTTGGTGGACTATGTTGGAATTTGGGTAGCTCAAAGGAAGTTTTGAGCGGTGAAAAACCACCAAAAGGAGTTGGTTGGGCAAGTTACCCAAGTAGTTGGAGTTTTGACCCAAAGACGTGAGTTTGGACCCAAGACAATTATTTATTTATTCTAATTTAGAAACTGTCATAATCATAAAAACTGTCTTCAAGGGGTATAGTGCCTTTTATTAATGCCACGTGAAGAATTCTAATTGTAGACATCCTTCCTATCTGGTTATGTGGTGTACATGTCTTAATATATCAACTGCTTTCATCAAAATTTATTTGTAAAGATCTTCAAGACAGACACTTGCAACTTTTCTTGTCTCACTGAATTTTATCGGTTTGAGTTGTGTATACATATATACCAATCTTGACATTGAAAGTCTACATAGAACTTATACTACAAACTGCATCTTCTAAGGTCTCTGTATCCTTTATGCTTAGAAATAATCTGGGGAATATCAGTTTCTATGATTAAATCCTTTTAATATACTTATGCTTAGGAGGTGGTGTAATGGTGACTGATGTCACTTCTTATAGTCTTAAAAATAGTATTTTCTATATATATGCCTAGAATAAAGGGTCTTTAGCACCAAATTTGATGTGACATACTACTGTAATTTTAGTGAAATACTTTCTCCAAGATGATGACATGAAGGAGAGTGATGGCTCAGTTTATTTTATGCATAAAATGGGTTTCAATCCTCTTGAAACAACACATAACATAAATTTATGAAACAACACATAATTCAAATATTTTGGAGTGATTCCAAAGCATGTCAAGTGTGCTCATAAATTCAATATATATCCCAAGAAGTTTGGTATAGAGAGAGATTATTTTCCACCTATTCAGATTCTTCTAATGGAGATTAGACTAGGACCTTCATTGTTCTGCCTTAGGTTACCAAATTATCCTTTCGGTCCTCTAGAACAAAAAACATCTCTGCCATTTGTGCTAGTGTATGTGCCCAAAATAATTGAGCCTTAAGCATACATAATTTTATTTCCCCATCCAAAAAAATCCCATGGAGGTCTCATCTATATGTAAAATAGATAAGTCTTGCAATCTAACCCCTCACAAAAAAAAATATTTTCTAGTTCCTAAAATTAGTGTGTGTCCAGACTCCAGAACATAGATACCGTGTTTATTACAAGCACAACACTCTTTATGATTTGTATCATAACCTATACAATGCATCAGGGATATAATAATGGATCCATCTTTGGATCTTTGAAAATTTAATTCAAATTTCAAAGTATCTTCTCATAGTGAGACAAGGTATGCATTACTTGTATAAGCCCACAAAACCAAACTTTTAACACTTTCCATCACTGGTGAGTTTTGTTGGGAACAAAATTTTATGATTTTTAGAATAACCTTTACATGGGATAAAGGGTATGATAATGGATCCATCTCTGTCTCTCTGAAAATTCAGATAAAATTAACTTTTCATAGTGAAGCAAGGCATACATTTACTTGTATATGGCTAGAAATCCAAATTGTTGACACTTTCCATCACCGGAGAGGTTTGTCAGGAAGAGAAATTTCAATATAATGTTTTGAGAATCACTTTACCTCAGTGAAAAGAGAAATTGTCTGAATTTGTGATCTAAACATGGAGTGGACTGATTATAATTTTGTCCCATAATTTCTCATGGTTATGTATCCTTACTGGATGCAATTCAAAATGAATGCTTTCTATTGACTTTATTAAAGATTATTTTATAAACAATATAAAGCTATTTTGTTGTAGATTGGTTCCAGGGATTTTTTCTGCCAAGATAGACCTTAAAACCCATACAAAACAAATAAGAAGGCTAGACTTATGTCATAAAGGGGCGAAAACACTCAATGATAGCAGGGTGCGATAGAGACAACATAGAGTTTCATGGTTTGAAACTTAGATTTAAATTTTACACATAAGTGAATTTGGGTCTCTGTTATTTGAATGTGTCCAAATGTGATTGCATTTCTTATGCTTTGACCATCCAGGTGGTGTGAAAATGCACTGGAAGCAACTTATCCCCCTTAAAGCCATACAATTCATGTTTGAGGTGTTGGCGATGAAGGTGCACCAGCTGAAGATTCTCATCCCGGTTTACTAGGGATAGTCCGGGACACCTTGGATATGTCATTTTCAAGGTGCGATAGAGACAACATAGAGTTTCATGCTTTGAAACTTAGATTTAAATTTTACACATAAGTGAATTTGGGTCTCTGTTAGTTGAATGTGTCCAAATGTGACTGCATTTCTTATGCTTTGACTGTCCAGGTGGTGTGAAAATGCACTGGAAGCAACTTATCCCCCTTAAAGCCATAGAGTTCCCTTTTGAGGTGTTGGCGATGAAGTTGCACCAGCTGAAGATTCTCAACCTAGTTTACTAGGGATATTCTGGGACACCTTGGATATGTCATGTTTACATGATGTTAATATATGTTGAATGCATTTTTTTAGGAATTTATATTATCATGTTGTCAATCTTTGTACATTTGTCATTTGAAATGTGAAAACCCTAAATTGAAATTCCTATAAAAATCCTCGGTGTGGCCATAGAGTGAAGTTAATTGTTTGCTTGAAATATTTGTATGCAAGAAATATGAGGTATATTCATATTCAGATTCTTGATCAAGGTGATGTTGGGATATTGTCACTCATAAATTGTGGCTAACCTTAGGAATGATATTTTCTGGAGTGAATCTTTTATTGCAGTTGCTATTGGCATTAGGACTACTTTTGTGATAACTAACTTGTTCAATCATAGAACTAATCATGTGATTGGGGATATCAATCCATGGTTGTGAGATGAAGCCTTGGTAAGTTTTTCTTTGGTAGAATATGCCCCCATTGTTTAATGATGGTATATTCTATTGAACAATGAACTTTCTTTAAGTATATGTATCTAGGGGTACTACAAAACATTATTCAAGGAGATTGAGGTGTAGTCCCCATGCTCCCATTGGACTTAGTTAGACTAGGTATTATAATTGTAATTACGTTTTCACTATGTTTTTCCAATTTCATCCTATATATTTCATGGGGGGCTTGGTCACATGTGATCACCCACCTAAATATGTATTTTTATAATTATAATCTTAGGAGACTTGGTTAAAGATGATCACTCTCCACCAATGGTGTACCTCTATAAATAGATATTCCAATGAAGAGTATACCATAGGTGCACCTTGCAACAATATCCTCTTTACTTGCATGCTCGGTTTCTTGGGTTTCTCTCTTTCTTAGATGAAATTATTCACATTAATAATGTGTGCCTGTACCAATATCAGGGTCTCTTTAGCGCTTTGCAATTTCAAACTCATTGGGAATTTTCTTTCTTGGAATTCTCCTTTAGTTTCCCACTCCAAGTGGTTAGAGAAATTTATAGGCTTGTTGATACTTCCAATTCTTATATTTAGGCCATTAAAAACATGCATCATATTTTTGCTCAGGTTTCCCTCGTCCTTTTTGCATATCCACTTTTTTACAGTTTTTATTTTTGCAATTTTTCATAACTATTGTTTTTATTCGCAATTGGTGTAATCATTGGTCCTTTTGGCCTATTCTATGTTTTTTTGATACATACTATTGGTTTTTTGTCCATTTCACTTAATAAACCTATAGAAAGGGTCCATTCTATTTATTAAACAAGTGTAAAGATACCATTCCATTGATTTACCCTGCAAAGGGTCCATTCCAATGATCAAACCCATTAGATGATTTAACGCTTGCAATTTATTTTGCCCGTGCCTGTTCCATGCATGTAAAATAAAATCATTGGCCCACCTAGAAATGTGGCCCACTTGGTGTCTTAGTGTAAGAACACTCTTAAAAATCCTTAGCTCCTCATCAAGCTCATGAAATATTACTTGCAATGATTCCAAATTATTTTGACAATTGTTCATCTAGGAAAATTAAAGGAATTTTCACCTATGATTAAATCATAAATCATTAGGGACTTGGATGTTGTGTATATGTGAATTTTTTTCTAGCCTATGCTTAACAAATACCTCATAAGGAGGAGCTTCTCCTTCATTTGTCCTTGCAAGCCATTTAGTCGCTAAAACTGTCCTTGGAGCATGGCTGTTAATTAGCACAAGTCCTCCATCTTCTCTATGGAGGGTGTAAATGTCACTAGTAACTTATTAGTTGCCTTCCTCCTCACTTTTATCATGGAAAATGATAGAGGATATGTTTCAACTTCTTATAACCCATTCATCAAGGGAAAGATAAGTAAAAGAATCACTAGTAGTTGACTAGTTTTCTTCCTCACTTTGATCATGGAAAATGATAGAGGATATGTTTCAAATTCTTATAACCAATTCTTTACAGCTTAAGGGAGAGGTGTTTTGCAAAGGATGATTAAATTTATTGTAATACTTTGTTGTTTTGTTTAAATCTTTCAAGTGTTCATTAGGTGATTTGGAGATATGAATTAATTTAGTGGAAATTTTTATATATTTTACATTTGAATGATGTTATTTATTTTATAGATGATGAATCATGATGTTATTGTTTTGTGTATAATGATTTATTTTTTATTTTAGGCTTGGGCCTTGGCACAACATTTTAATAAAAAAAATCATAATGGTTTTTGTGAACATTACATTTATTTTACTTTGAAAGCTACTTAAAAATCTAGTAATTCTCAACTCTTGGAAACTATTGATGTAGGTTTCTAGATCGATTTGAAATTTTACTTCTGGAATATTCAATGAGATGTCAAAAGCTAATCCTGGGAAGAAACTATCAAGGAAAATAGATGTATTATCATACTTTAAAAAGCCTCAATCCAAGAATACACATTCTCTTCATGCTTCAAGATCCTTTGAACAATCTGTTACTGAGAGAGATGTTAAATCTTGTGAAAATTCATCTAATATCCACACGATGGATGAAAGAATAGGTTCCTCAAGTGATCAAGGTGAGATAAATTCAGTTTCAATAGAAATTAGTGATGAAAATGTTAAATATATTTCATTGGAAGGTGACACAAACCATTCACGAAAAAGGAAAAGAATGTCAGTGGATCGTAGGGAGAAAATTCCAAGATGATTGGGTCTCAAGTTTTCCATTTATTGAAGAAATACCTCCTACAAATGAGGATTTACGAGAAGTTAGATGTATTGCATGTAGTTGGAAAATTTGCAAGGTAGTGAAATTTCAGATGAAGCTAGATACATTACAAAAGCACGCAGGAAAGGTGTATGAAAAGAAAATTGTAAATGGTAAGAGAAATCTATTGTCAGATGGAAATATTTGGAGGAATGTCGACATATCCAATGTGTGGAAGAATACAAAAAATATTTAATAAGTAAGAAGAAAATTGAGGCAAGTGGAGGAACCATCACATCTCAATTTGAAAAGACGATGGAAAGAAGTTTGTTATCCAAGACGATACAATTGAGCATTTTATTTCACATCTTATGTAAAGGTCGTCCTATGACAGATTATCCATATCACATGAAATTTCTATCTTTTCTTCACGTGCCAAACTTTCCATCTTCTCATTGGTCCGTAACTAGTGGTTGGGAATGGGCAAGATATCTAGCTCAAGTAGAAAATGATGATTTGAAACAGGAGATTGCAAATGCTAGGTTTTTGGCATTGTCTTTGTATGAGGTTACGGCTATTGATAATACTTCATGGATCTGAATAAGAATTTATATGGTTAATGACCATATTAGGCATTCCTATCTACTTGGGATTAAAAATATGAGAGATACTTCTACAGCTGGAAATATTTATGAACTTGTTCTTATTACTTTAAAGGAAAGTGGTATGGATCATTTAATGATTGCAAAAAAGTTGGTATATGTTGGAGCAGATGGAGCATCGGTAATGCAAGGACAAAGGAAGGGTCTTTGTGTTAAACTAAAACTATCAGCTTCGCCATATATGCTTAATATTCATTGTATGGCTCATATGATGAATCTTGCATTTAAAATAGTAAGCAAGTTTCCATTAGTTTCAAAAGTTGAGGATCTTGTACGTGAGACTCATCCATACTTTTCTCATAGTCCCAAACGATATTTAGAGTTTCAAAAATTTGCAGATGGTGTTACGGATGGAAAAAACTACTGAAATGTGTTGATACAAGATGGATCTCATTAAATGGGCCAGCTCAAAGACTATTTAGTGAGTTCAAATCTTTGGTAGGGTTGATGTATGAAAATCGCTACAATGTAGACAAAGCTCAAGATCTTATTTTTCGACTAACTGATATAGAAACATTATTGACATTGGTTGTAATTATTCCTATGCTACATGAAATGAATGTCCTCATGAAAAAGTCTCAGAATCGCACAATGTATATTGCTGAATACACAAATGCGATAAAGTCAGCATGCCTTGCACTGGATAATTTGTATATGAGTCAGACTCTTTTACCAGTCCAGAGTTTACAAGTTGGACTAAGATCATCAATATAGAAAACACTAAAATTTTTTTACGTTTGATGAAAAATAGATAGTATGTATCATAGTGCGTGGGTATGTGGTCCCCTTTCATTATATTAGTAAGACGGTACAAATAACCAAATATTGCCTCGTGTCAAGAGACCAATTTGAAAATATTGTGATCTCAATGAGACAAAATTTGATAGAAATTTCAAGATCACTATCATCAGAGATAAGAGAACAATTTCCTCGAGATGAATTGTTGGAGGCCATGTGTGTGGTATACCCTCAATATTGGAACAATTGTCAATGTCCAAGAAATTTAAAAGTCAATTTTCAAAAGAGATTAAAATGTTTAGTAGACCACTTTTGCAAGAAAGTCTCGATACATGGAGAACAGATTGAAGGTATTTTAGATTCATCAAAATTGTATCAACAAGGTGGACGCTTTACTAAAACAATGTGGAAGAAATATCCTTTTTTGGAGAATCCTAATTGTTAGCGCTCAAATCTACCTTAGGCTGAAATAAGATAAACTCAAGGCTACATCAAACCAAGCTCAGCCTCATAGCTAGCCCTACGAGGACAGGAGAGGGCTCTCTCCGTCAATCTCGATAAAATGAGCAATAGGGTGCGAGATGACTCTGGAATGGGAACTGATTTTAGGCTAGTAAATGGATAGGGGAGTTTGATTTAGATTTTTGGGTTTTCGTTGGAGAAATGGGAAAAACAAATTTTGGGTCCGGGGATAAGGTAGCTCTGTTTCAGGAGATCCCTGTGGTAACAACTTAGCATTATGTTTTTCTCTGTTTTCATATGTTTCTTGTTATGTTTATTGCTTCATACATAATCATTCCTGTTGAATAATTTTAAGTGTGAAGGGCAGAATTCAGCTCGCTGCTCTGCCTTGGGAAAGTATTCAATTTCTATGTTTTCCTCCGTCTGAAAAGGATTCATGAATTCATGCCCTTTTCAGCTCCTTAAACATTCTTTGCACTCCATATAATTTCGAAATGAATGCTTAAGCTTTTGCCTATCTCGCCACTATGTTAGCGCTTGATTCTGCCTCAGGCTGAAGAAGGCAAAACTCAAGGCAACAGCAAACCAAGCTCAGCCTCGTAGCTAGCCCTACGAGGACAAGAGAGGGCTCTCTCCGGGTCTATCTCGGCAAAAGTCTTCAAAGGGGCTGAGATGACCGATAAGGAACATTGATTTTAGGCTAGTAAATTGATATGAAAAGGGGTTTTTAATAAATGTTTGGGTTTTCTGGGCTGTGTGGGGCAAAGACAGCAAGAGCAGAGATAAAATGAAAAACGCAGATTATCTTCTGAGGCAAGATAAGCATGAATTTTAACAATCAAATTGGAATTATATGGAGTGAAAGACCGCTGCGAGGTTGATAAGGGCAATAATTGAATCCTTATCAAACTGAAGAAAACATAGAAAATGAATACCTCCCAAAGCATAGCAGTAAACTGTATTATGCCTTTCTCACTTAAAGGTATTCAACAGAAAACGATTATGAAATGAAATGTAAAACATTACAAGCTACATATGAAACATAAGAAAAGACAAAATGTTAAATCCACACCACAAGAATCTCAAGAAACAGAGCTGTATTTCTTCATTAAATCCCTGTCAAAAACTGTACAATGAAACACTCTGTTCTTCACCACCAGCTCTCAGAACTCTCTCCCTTTCAAAATGATTTACAATGCATTAAATAAACTATCCTAGGAGAAAACAGATCGACCCAAAACAAGGGCGCTGTTTCACCTGAAGCCATGAAGATAGAAAAGAATTCTCGATCTGCTCTAAAGATAGAAAAGCCTCCCATTATTCCAGCTTGAGGATTTCTAATGACCCATGAAAACTAATCCTGGAGCGTAGACTAGCTAAAGACAAAAATAGGTAGTCGAACCTTTGAATGCCACTTTACAGAAATTGGGAGAGGTCCCCAATATTTTAATGCTAAAATATGGGTCAAACCGCCACATGTGCTCTTTAGATGAATTGAATGCCCACATATTGCAACGATTTCCACATTACATTTTCCATGTGCTTATCACCACATCACACATATACTGATACCTTTAATTCATCTGAAGAAGGTTCTATCATAAAACAACGACTTATATAAACAACTCAATGCGGCCATCAACTATCTGATGCGAATAGACCATTTTCCTGAAAATATTGTTTCCATTTCCACTTTACTCCATGACAACATACACTATCTGTTTTGAATACATGCATTAGAACTGGCAGTGATGATGTCCCACTGACGTCTGAGAAGATTCCTTTGACTCCATTAAGATGATAATAACAACTGGCTGTCATTGAAGGCATCTTTATGAACACAAGGCCCTGGGGAGCATGCTAATTTCAAATGTCCAGTAAAGTGTAGCTTTATAAAAATGGGCATGCTGTATTATAGCAAACACAAAACTCTGTTGACTTTTCTGGCAAAACAAATAATTTGGCTAAAGCCAGGATTTTCCACATCAACCAGAAACTAATAACAATCAAAGCCATTAGTGTGCAGATGTAAATATCTGAAACATATACCAATGCACATTGAACCAAGAAATTGATGATTTTACTGAGCCACGTCCCAGCGCCACATACTACCATCGTCACAGCAGCAGAGAATGGTACTTCCATCATGAGATATAGCCGTCTGTCTAATAGGATGTTTGCAATGTGGATGTGATAACCTGGCAATTAAATTAGGAGGGCTCGACTGTAATTCCCAAACATAAAATTTTCCTTCCTTGGTGCCAACTGCCATAGAATTATAGTGGAAATCGCATGAAAAATTGATAAACCAAATGTCACATTCTGGCACTGGATACTTCTGCAGGATGTCCACAACTCCATCACTAGTACTTTTCTCCTTGCTGTAAGGCTCCCACAAAACTACTTCATTGTCCACACTCTTTGATAGGATGAAACTGCCAAGCCATCTAGTGCAATCCACATAGTTTGAATGCACTGCAGCAATAAAAACAAGAAACTGCACATGCTTCATGGGGAATTTCGATGGCAAATTCGTCCAGGTAAATGACTTCTTAACCTAGGTCCAAAACTCTTTCATAGACCAGATCTTGACCGTGTTGTCCATGCCACAGCTTGCAATACGATATACATCTGAAGGATGAAAATCTACACTGAGAACTTCATTGCGATGTCCCCCAGCTCCAGCAAATATCAAAATGCATATTCTAGTTTGAACATTCCAGAGTCGTACAGATTCATCTTTGCTAGCAGATAAAATAAGGGAAGGTTTCAATGCTTGGGTCCTTATTTCATTCACAGAATCTCCATGGCCAACGAAACTCTTATGGACCTTTTCATTTGCAACATCAAGCACTCGAATTATACCATTGTGACCACCTGCAACTAACAATGGTGAACCATTCACATCGCATGCCCAACTTAATGTGTAAAATGATTCATCCTTATCATCGTCAACATATGCCTGCAAAACAGAAATAGCACCTCCTTCCAAGCATTGGTAAATGGTCACCTTTACAGGTCTACGAATATCACAGCCATTATAACACTTCTAAATCATTACGGATTGCCACCATATCTGCACAAGTGAGGACGCCGCCCTAGTTGACACACTATACAAACCAGCAAGAGATAGAAACTCTAATTCTCGGGCCTGTCTTTCCATAGTGATTATCATCTTCTGAGCTTGGCGTGCAGCCCACTGATTCAAAATTCCAGATTGTCGTTTTCTTACAGCAGAAGACTCTGTCGATTCGATACTACTGGATCTATGATGCCTGCGTGAATGCTTTGAAGAGCCTATAACTGACATTGATGATGATGGCGCGCTTGCAATTGAAGCGTATGGGCATGGAATTGGACGCAAGAGCAACAAATTTCTGAGCTCTGTTGCTGTGTGGGTAGCGCCCCTGCCCAATGGGTAGCACGCACCAAGTGGGTAGCGCGCACCACGTATGGGTAGCGCGCACTCCAAGCACTGTCCACGGCTATGAAAACATGGCTCCTGCTTTTCAATAACACAAACATGATTTCTGCCTTGAGATTTCCGAGCAAATGAAATTGTTTGTAAATATTTGGTGTAACCTTGTTTTCTAGATTGTGCACAGCTCCAAGCCATTGTGGCTTCATTACAGCTGAAGTATTTTTAACAATACCCACAGTAGTATTCTTATCATGTTCAAGTACCTTAACATCAGCTACTGCTTTTGACAAAGATAGTCTTCAGAATTTGTTTTTTCAATCATCATACCTTTTGTAATATGGTAGGATTCTTCTGGTCTGAAGAAGCACTTTTGTTGATAGGTCTACCAACTGAAACTGACAGAGACTGCCCTGTGTTTAATGAATACAACTGTGTCTCTCGTTTTAGAGAAGCCTCTCCAATTTGGGTCTGCAATTTTAAGTAAGTAGACAACCCTCTCCATTTCAGATAGGAGACTTTCCAATTTATGTTGAAACTGCATAGCCCGATCTTTCACTATTTGAGTGACTATAATCCCATAGAAAAAATTAGCACGAAACTCGAATGTCTCCGCACCCTGGAATATCATTAAGGGGACACCTTGTGATTCATGGATTCATGAGTTTCATCAGCTAGTTTCTGCAGTTAACCAGACTTTGAAAGCAGTGGAAACTTGTGCAACAAGAACTTTGTATCCTTAATTTCCACAACATAGCCAGTAGGCACTTCAACAGAAACTATCCTGCCAATGCTGCAGAGTTTGAAACACTTTGAAAAATTACGTATTCATCATAAAAACATATTTGATGACTTCTTCTTCAAAACAGGGTTTTGAAGAAGAATCAATCTCGCCTTATTTACGATGACATTCCTGAAATAAACACTTACTGAACCTTCCTCTGGCTTGCACATGTTATTGAAGCACTTCTGAAGACAAAGCCCTGAAATCCAGAATTAAAATGACTCTTTAATGACTGCAAATGAGGAGAAATGAACCTTGGTGAATTTGACTGCAGCGGGCTGACAAGACAGAGTCTAACACTAATGAAAACAGTGCTATAACAAGATTATGGACTACTTTAAGTGCTAGTCAATACCTGCAAGAAAACATATCAGAATATTTCAAATTAGCAGATTTGTGTCAAACCATGATTTTGGGATCAGTGGAGGATGAGAGAATGTTTAGTGCACTATCATTCTTGGATTCAAACTTGAGGAACAAGCTTGATAAACATGTGGATACATGTTTAATATTATTTGTAACAAAGTATGACGTTAACAATTTTCCATATGAAAGAGCATTAGCGCTTTAGCGATCAGATTGAGATAGAAGAAGAGAAAACAACATAACTAATTTATCTAATGAACTTGATGCAGAAAATAATGTTTTGGAGGCTCATAATGACAGTACATCTGGAGAAGATCATGTTCACAATGTAGAAAATGATGACCAAGATTAGAACTGGGAAATTGAAATACCGTAGGACTCTTATTTTGGTATACATGTTTCGTTGATCATGCAAGATTACTATATGTCAAATTCAGGTAAAAAAGGGTTCTATATTTTGTATTTTTCAATGTAACATTGCAGCTACATTTTTTTCATGCGTGTTATTTTAAGATTGATGTTTCATATTTAATCCTTAAATTGTTTGTTCCTTATTTGTGACAGGAAATGAAGTTGGATTCGATGAGGCTAGGACCTATTTCTTTTCACATAGATAGTGTCTGACTAGTATTAAATGATAAATAAGTAATTTAACAAGACTAATGCAAAGCATCAATGAGCTCATTCAAGTACATGAAACTACCTTGATGTCTAGCTCTGACATCTTGGAAAATTTTAATGGTAAATATGTTGCTTGTGTTTGGGGAATTTTGCTGAGTTTCGAGTTTTATATTTTCTTGGAAAATAGTTATTGATATTTGGAAAATGTGTGATTTTATATTGGTATTGGAAACGAAGCTGGTTTTGATCTTTGATTGGAAATGAAGTCGGATTTGATGAAGTTGGGACCTATTTCTTTTCACATAGATAGTGTCCTAGTATTAAATGATAAATAACTAATTTAAGAATTCTAATGCTAAGCAACAATGGGCTGATTCAAGTACATGAAATTGTGTTGATGTCTCGCGTTGATATCTTTGAAAATTTTAGTGGTTTGTTTGTTTCTTGTTTAGAGGATTTTGTTGAGTTTGAAATTTTTGGTTTATTTTGGTCAGATATTTTTAGTCCCTTGAATGCTTATGGTTCTCATATCATGCATAGATCGATAGATCTAGTTTTATTATTATAATCATTATTGTTTTCTTTATATATTTGGTGGTTTGAGGAAAGATATTTTATTTCCTTTCACTTTGTGGCATGATTTCGACATCTTCGCCTTTTAGAATATAGTAAAATATTTTTCTCATTATAGATTTTTCTTGGGAAAGAATTATTGATATTTGGAAAGGGAAATAAGCCCTGGGTAGCTAAAAGAAGAGAAAAACAATCTATGTACTAGGTTCCTGCGCATTCATCGTAGGAGACCTATTGGCATGAGACCGACATTCCTTTTATTCAATTACACTTTTGATGCCAAGGCGGAGCTGAGTTCGATGACCTAGGAAGAACAATGGTAGTTGATCATAATGCTAAGGAGATTAGAATGCTAGTTTCACAAACAGCTGACCATGCCACCAATGCTAGTGGAACCAAAGAAACCACATGAGCTTGTTATGATTATTTCTAGATTGCGCAAGGTGAAACTGAGGTTGTTTTGGGAAGCATGTAAGGTAGCAGTGGTTTCCTAACATTTAGTAGCAAGGTATTCTTATGTTGATTTCAGATTCTCAAAATATCTTGAAATCTGATGGTTACAAGAGGATCAATTGTTTGACCTTTCTAGTGATAGTCAGATTCCTAGATATTCCTGGAATCTGTAATCCTCATAAGTTCAGCAATCAGTACAATAGCATGTGTTTAGTTTTAAGAGGTAACATGTTTAAATCCAAAAGCATTGAATACCTCTTCCTAAATTCACATATGTATTCCTTAATAGATTTTAATATTCAAATAACTCTTTATTATTGTAATTAACTACAGGGAGACTTTTTTGGGTAGTTTGATTGTCTACTAGGTGTTCTATGTAAATGACTGATTGTATTAATGTTGTTTGTGTGCCAGAGTTCTTGATATGAAATGTGCACTCTCTTCAGGAATACAAAGGGCATGCAGAAAATTTTATTTGTTATCTTCTTCCTGGAACACCCTATTCACATGCTCAATATGCTCTAGGTGATCTCTTAGATTTTACTGGCATTGAAATATCATACACTTGCTCTCTCTTCTTATAAATTTAACACTATATGTTATTGTGTAAGTAGGAGGTCTTCTTTACACATTGCAGCATACTAATTTGCAATACGTTACATCTTATTCCTTCTTGCTCTTAACATATGAAAAATACTTGAGCTGCTCCAAACAAGTAGTAACTTGTGGTGGGACAGTGACAGTCACTCCTCACAAGCTAAGAGCACTTGCAAAACGCCAGGTATAGATTCATAATAGCCCAATGCTTAATTTTCCTATTATTTCAAAAAGTTATTAATGTATGCAGGATCTAAATTAATTTTGTGTTGATGAAGGTTGATTATATACTAGGAGATAATCCTATGAGGATGTCATACATGGTTCGATATGGTTTCCTCTATCCAAAACTTATTCATCACAGAGTCTCTTCTCTGCCTTCCAAGGCCAATCATCCTAAAACCATTCCCTGTGAAGAAGGCTTCCAATCTATGTACAGCAGTGCACCCAATCCCAACATCTTGGTGGGAGCAATGGTGGTAGGCCCAGACAACATGGATAGGTTTACTGATGTGAGAAACAATTATGATAAATCTGAACCTTCCACCTACATTAATGCACCCTTAGTGGGTTCCCTTGATTATCTTGCCCGAATACTGATGTTATACTTCTAAAATTTCTTCGTGCTAGAGATTTCAGGGTGAATGATGTATTCATCATGTTGCAGAATAGTGTGACATGGAGGAAGGCATTTGGAGCTGACAATATAGTTGAAGAGGATCTGAAATTTGATGAGAATATAAATTCAGTGGCCTTCATGCATTGTTATGATAAAGTGGGCCACTCTGTGTGCTACATTGCTTATGGGATTTTTTGAGACAAGGAGTTCTACCAGAATATCTTTGGGGACGATCAGAAGCTGAAGAAGTTTCTAATATGGAGGGTCCAAATTCTGGAGAACGACATCAAGCTTGGTGGTGTCAATTCCATGATTCAAATCATAGATCCTAAGAATATGCTGAAGAGAATTGAGAGCTGCATCAAACCAAATTCTTTCACTTTTTCAAGATAAACACCCAGAGATGGTAGCAAGAAAGGTATGTAACTGCTTAAAACACAATTTTTTTTGCCTTTTCCGAGCTTGCCTAGAACAATCTATCTGGATGACTATAAATGATCAAAAGGGTAATGTTAGATCTCCTCGTAGATCTAATGTTTTGAGAATTTTGGCACACCAAAAATTGGAATTTATGATGCATCTCTAGATAATTGTCACAATCCATATATATATATATATATATATAATATATATATATATATACATATATATATATATATATATATATATATATATATATATATATATATTCACTTAACAGGAATAAGTAATCCAAGATACCTTTGCCTAGATATGATCCTATGATTTGAAATGGAAGCATGACAGAGATGTGCCCTGGATTCCTCTTCTAATGGTTATTTTGATTTTTGATCAGTTTTGGGCACCCTGATCCGTGATTTGACACAAATATGATCAACTTTCTTGATTAATTGATTATAAACCGTGACAATGTCAGCATCCTTATAAGCTCTTAAGACATTCACATTTGGGGAATGAAATCTTCCAATTTCATTAAATATCTTAGTTCACACCTGAAGTTTGATCAACCTACAGTGGCATGTTTATTGTTTTGATATCCTACCTGGAATGACTGGTTATGATTGTACTAGAGCATACCTCTGATTAGTTTAAGTAATGACCTAAGTGAAGACATGTGTTACTGTCACTTGGCATATTTAAGTTGAAGAAGTGAAAGGGCATCAGAATTAAGATCTCATCATTTCCACAGTAGTTATGTTGTCAAGAAGTCTCACTGTATACAATAGCTTTATCTTATTGCAGTAGTAAGCCTCAAGGTTCATCATTTCCCTGCAGAAATTGCTTAAGACAATCATTGCAGTGTTTTTATACAAAACCCTTGTGACAATAACCTTTCGTATGACAATAATCCTAAAGTTTTCATGATAGTCCTCTTGTGGGCCTAATTGAAGTATACTTGTGGTGAGTAAGTTCCGAAGATCACACTATTTCACTAAGCACAAATATCTTCTAGAGTTTGTTGGCATGATATTATAGTCATTAACACTATCTTGAATGAGTGGTTTTCACAACACAACCAACAACCTGAAGGGATCCTAAAAGGCATCAACAAGCCTAAAACTTATGGTATACTGTTGATATCAAGAAGCTTCAGAAAAAAAAAAGGCATCATCAAACTTAAGCTATAATTCTCATTGACTCATGCAAAACAGATAATAGCAGGTAGGTTTCTTTAGATGCATTTGATCAATGTATGATACTAGCTAATATAACTTGACCAAAGACTTTAAGTTTGTTTGAACAGAGACGTTAGAGGCACCACTAAAAGTGATGATGAAAATAATCAATAAGATAGTAACTTTGAATTTAATGAATAAGAGAGCTTGATGAGTTGAGCAATAGAAATCAGATTGGCTAATCAACATAGTGTTTTTAGGCAGTGAAGTGTAGGAGGAGTGTAGGAGTAGTGACTATGGAAATTTGGAGCAATGGTGGTGGCAACTGCAGTTGTGAATGGTGGCAATAGTTGCAGAAGCAATGATGGTGTATGGTAGCCACCATTCACATCTTTGTCTAGCATTTGGATCAATGCAAGTTCATGCAGCACATTTATGTCTCAAGTTTTAGGAAGCGTGACAGAGATGTGCCCTGGATTCCTCTTCTAATGGCTATTTTGATCGTTGATCAGTTTGGGCACCATGATCCATGATTTGATACAAATATGATTTACTTTCTTGATGAATCGAGTATAAACCGTGACAATGTCAGCATCCCTATAGGCTCTTAAGACATTCACATTTGAGGAATGAAATCTTCCAATTTCATTAAATATCTTAGTTCACACCTAAAGTTTTATCAACCTACAGTGGCATGTTTATTGTTTTGATATCCTACCTTGAATGAATGGTTATGATTGTACTAGAGCATACCTCTGATTAGTTTAAGTAATGACATAAGTGAAGACATATATTACTTTCACTTGGCATATTTAAGTTGAAGAAGTGAAAGGACATCAGAATTAAGATCTCATCATTTCCACAGTAGTTGTGTTGTCAAGCAGTCTCACTGTATAAAATAGCTTTATCTTATTGTAGCAGTAAGCCTCAAGGTTCATCATTGCCCTGTATCAGTTGCTTAAGACTATCATTGCAGTGTTTTGAAACAACACCCTTGTGACAATAACCTTTTGTATGACAGTAATCCTAAAGTGTTCATCATAGTCCTCCTATGGGCCTAACTAAAGTATACTTGCAGTGAGTAAGTTCTAAAGATCATACAGTTTCGCTAAGCACAAAGATCTTCTAGAGTTTGCTGGCATGATATTATAGTCATTAACGTTGTCTTGAATGAGTGGTTTGCAGAACAAGGCCAACAACCTGAAGGGATCCTAAAAGGCATCAACAAGCCTAAACCTTGTGGTATATTTTTGATAGCAAGAAGCTTCAGAACAAAAAAGCATCATCACACTTAAAGTATAATTCTCATTGACACATGAAAAATAGAGAATAGTAAGCAGGTTTATTCAGATGCATTTGATCAATGTATGATACTAGCTGATATAACTTGACCAGAGACTTTAAATTTGTTTGAACAAAGAAATTAGAGGCATCACTAAGAGTGATGATGAAAATAATCAATAAGATAGTAACTTTGACTTTAATGACTAAGAGAGCTTGATGAGTTGAGAAATAGAAATCAGATTGGCTAATCAACATAGTGTTTTTAGGTAGTGAAGTTTAGGAGGAGTGTAGGAGCAGTGACTATGGAAATTTGGAGCAGTGGTGGTGGCAACTGCAGTTGTGAATGGTGGCAATAGTTTCAGGCACAATAATGGTGTATGGTAGCAGTCATTCACATCTTTGTCTAGTAGTTGGATCAATGCAAGTTCATGCAGCACATTTATGTCTCAAATTTTAGGAAGCATGATAGAGATGTGCCTTGGATTCCTCTTCTAATGGCTATTTTCATTGTTGATCAGTTTTGGGCACCCCGATCCGTGATTTGACACAAATATGATCGAATTTCTTGATGAATCAATTATAAACCATGACAATGTCAACATCCCTATAAGCTCTTAATACATTCGCATTTGAGGAATAAAATATTCCAATTTCATTAAATATCTTAGTTCACACCTGAAGTTTAATCAACCTACAGTGGCATGTTTATTGTTTTGATATCCTACCTTGAATGACTGGTTATGATTGTACTAGAGCATATCTCTGATCAGTTTAAGTAATGACCTAAGTGAAGACATGTGTTACTTTCACTTGGCATATTTAAGTTGAAGAAGTGAAAGGCATCAGAATTAAGATCTCATCATTTCCACAGTAGTTGTGTTGTCAAGCAGTCTCACTGTATACAATAGCTTTATCTTATTGTAGCAGTAAGCCTCAAGGTTCATCATTTCCCTACAGTAGTTACGTAAGACTATCATTGCAGTGTTTTGATACAACACCCTTCTGACAATAACCTTTTGTATGAAAATAATCCTAAAGTTTTCATGATAGTCCTCCTGTGGGCCTAACTGAAGTATACCTGCGGTGAGTAAGTTCTGAAGATCATACAGTTTCACTAAACACAAAGATCTTCTAGAGTTTACTGACATGATATTATAGTCATTAACATTGTCTTGAATGAGTGGTTTGCAGAACAAGGCCAACAACCTGAAGGGATCCTAAATGGAATCAACAAGCCTAAACCTTGTGGTAAACTGTTGATAGCAAGAAGCTTCAGAACAGAAATATATCATCACACTTAAGGTATAATTCTCATTGACACATGAAAAATAGAGAATAGTAGGAAGGTTGCTTCAGATGCATTCAATCAATGTGAGATACTAGCTGATATAAATTGACTAGAGACTATAAGTTTGTTTGAACAGAGACGTTAGAGGCACCACTGAGAGTGATGATGATAATAATCAATAATATAGTAACTTTGACTTTAATGACTAAAATAGCTTGATGAGTTGAGAAATAGAAATCAGATTGGCTAATCAGCATAGTGTTTTTACACAGTGAAGTGTAGGAGGAGTGTAGGAGTAGTGACTATGGACATTTGGAGCACTGGTTGTGGCAACTGTAGTTTTGAATGGTGGCAATAGTTGCAAGTGTAATAATGGTGTATGGTAGCAGCCATTCACATCTTTGTCTACCAGTTGGATCAATGCAAGTTCATGCAGCACCTTTATGTCTCAAGTTTTAGGAAGCATGACAGAGATGTGCCCTGGATTCCTCTTCTAATGGTTATTTTGATCGTTGATCAGTTTTGGGCACCTTGATCCGTGATTTGACACAAATATGATCGACTTTATTGATGAATCAAGTATAAACCGTGACAATGTCAGCATCCCTATAAGCTCTTAAGACATTCGCATTTGAGGAATGAAATATTCCAATTTCATTAAATATCCTAGTTCACACCTGAATTTTGATCAACCTACAGTGGCATGTTTATTGTTTTGATATCCTACCTTGAATGACTGGTTATGATTGTACTGGAGCATACCTCTTATCAGTTTAAGTAATGATCTAAGTGAAGACATGTGTTACTTTCACTTGGCATATTTAAGTTGAAGAAGTGAAAGGGCATCATAATTAAGATCTCATCATTTCCATAGTAGTTGTGTTGTCAAGCAGTCTCACTGTATACAATAGCTTTATCTTATTACAGCAGTAAGCCTCAAGGTTCATCATTGCCCTACAACAGTTTCTTAAGACCATCATTGCAGTGTTTTGATACAACACCCTTGTGACAATAACCTTTTGTATGACATAATCCTAAAGTGTTCATGATAGTCCTCCTGTGGGCCTAACTGACGTATACCTGCGGTGAGTAAGTTCTGAAGATCATACAGTTTCTCTAAGTGCAAAGATCTTCTAGAGTTTGTTGGCATGATATTATAGTCATTAACATTGTCTTGAATGAGTGGTTTGCAGAACAAGGCCAGCAACCTGAAGGGATCCTAAATGGCATCAATAAGCCTAAACCTTGTAGTATACTGTTGATAGCAAGAATCTTCAGAACAAAAAGGCATCATCACACTTAAGGTATAATTCTCATTGACACATGCAAAACAGAGAATACTAGGCAGGTTGCTTTAGATGTATTTGATCAATGTATGATACTAGCTGATATAACTTGACCAGAGACTTTAAGTTTGTTTGAACAGAGACGTTAGAGGCACCACTGAGAGTGATGATGAAAATAATCAATAAGATAGTAACTTTGACTTTAATGAGTAAGAGAGCTTGATGAGTTGAGCAATAGAAATTATATTGGCTAATCAGCATAGTGTTTTTAGGGAGTGAAGTGTAGGAGGAGTGTAGGAGTAGTGACTATGGAAATTTGGAGCAATGGTGGTGGAAATTGTAGTTGTGAATGGTGGCAATAGTTGCAGGCGCAATAATGGTGTATGGTAGCAGCCATTCACATCTTTGTCTAGTAGTTGGATCAATGCAAGTTCATCCAACACCTTTATGTTGTCACCTTTGGGTACCCCTTGGAAGTCTGGCAGCTAGGAGTAAAAAAGTGCATGGCACATTGGAGTAGTTCCTTGTAACAATCCTTATGAGCATGAAAATAGAGGTACCTTGAAGAAAGTTCATAACAAATTTTATGTCTTGACAAGCACGATAAGCAGAAGACCCTAATTTTGGCATCTTGGTTGGGTAATTGGGCTCTTTGATGCATTACGTTAGGAACTTATAAAGAATGGCCTTGTGGATATGGATTCCTGAATGCGAAGGACCCCTCCTCATCATGGATTGGGGAATTTGATGCATTGGTATCATTCATCTAACGTTGAAGGATAATGCAGTAGTTTTCGGATAATCTCATGAGACGATTTCTTCACTCGGGTTAAAGAAGGACCATGATGATTCTTAAGAATTTTCCTCTCTGACCTAAAGCAAGCTTCCTAGAAGTTGGTTGTTGCAGTTGCATCATGGAAAGTCTCATCTCTTGTATGAGGAGCTCGTGATTGAAGGCTAGATGATCACCTAAAGCAAGGCCTCAGAGGGAGCTATAAAATACCTGGCAAAATGACCCAATGACTTTTCTTGCCCAATGATTATTGATAAAAGAAAGTCATGACATCTAAGTATGATGACACTGATGATGGATTGATATATAACTCTGTTACCTTTGATGTTGCATGATTATGATTAATGTTTTTGGTACATGAACCTATGGGTCAATAATAGGAAGGGCGCAGGTTGCAGATAGCTTGATGATTATGGCAAGTGGACAAGATATGTCATTTTGATGATGTCTACCTATTAGATGATGACCCTCTTGTTTATCGATGTAAATTTAAGATGGAAGACCTAGACTTGATGTACTATTTTTTGTGCTTAAAGATCTGGTGAGATGGAGAAGTGTATATATATATTTTGGGATCCCTGGTGATTCTTGACAAACACCTACCATATCCCTCATTATAAAGATTTGAATCGATCTATGAATGAGCCTCATATATAAGATAGCTTCTTGTTGGGATATCTTTGTGATTATATTACCTATGGTCAGAGATACACTGCCAATTCCATGGATATTCTGATGATGGTGTGATGGGTGGAAAGAGCACAAGAAATCATAATTCCTCTATATTATTACAATCACCTATTTAGGGAAAACAAAACACAAGAAATACATAGTGGCTATTTATTATTTTCAAGATATTATAGAATTTCTATGAGAAATAAAGTTAAATATGTATACATTTTTGTCAACACAGGACATCATAGAAATATGGAAAGTGTTTTTTATTCGAAGCACATTGATGAAGCCATTATATCTAAGCACATTGATGAAGTTGTTCTAAACTATTATCAAAGTTGCCTTTGTAAGTTAAATAATTATGCTTATAATTCTTAATAATCATCTCACTATCACTATTATGTTTAGCAACACACATGAGTATTGTTTCTCAAGGCAGTGACATAGAGGAGCATCGTTTCTTAATGCAGTGATACAAAGGAGAATTACTTCTCAAGCCAATGACATGGGAGGATTTCCCACTCTAAGAAAGGACTTCTTATGCTTCCAAACCATATTGTTAAAGAATAATTTTTGGGGGTTTTTAGTCTCCTTTAGAACCTTAAACATTGATGCATTTTAAGTGTGAGTTGGATTGTGTGCTTATTATGTTGGTTTGGATTTTTATGCCTTGAATGTTGTGATGGAATCACCACTTCAAGATTGTTGGAACAGGGTTTCCTACAAGTTGTGAAACTGGTCCGATTTTGTATATTTTTTATTATAATTAGTCTAGCGCAAGGGTTTTCGGGTGGGAAAAAGCCTCGAAAGCATTGTAATGGGTTAAAGGGTAGACCTGGGGTCTAAAAACCATGGTTTGCGAACCATAGGAAAGATTAGGAAAGATTGTTATAAATAGAGGGACATTTTGGATTGTAAGTAGAAGACAATGATGAGCTGTTGATGTGAATTGTGGTTTAGTAGATCTGTTTTGGTTTTTGGGGAAAGGATTCCTGCTGGCTGTGTGCACGGAGATCCAGAGTCCTGCTGTGTGTGGACCCTGCTGCTGTGTGCGCAGGTTGGGATGGGTATTGTAAGAGGGACTTGATGAAATGATGAATAAGAAAGGTTGTTTGAGAACTGAATCTATGTGTACTATTTATGCGAGTCATTGGTAATTTTTGTATTATGTGTATTCTATATTCAGCTGCGAAAGTTCTGTGTAAGTGTGTTTATTGCATCTGGATCTGTTCTATTTTTTTTTATGCAATACTGTGCTACTGTCATAGAAGTATATAATTATCAAACATTGTAGTATAGTTGACCTTGTGCACGTGGATGCGAAAAGAGACCTATAGATCCTACTTAGAAAGAGGCGATATGGGCATCACAGGGCTGGATGCATCTCTGCTTGCCTTACCTACCCTTTCTCAGGGTATGGAAACCTGGTTCCAGCACCCACCCATACTACTTCGGGTGAGATTTTAACCTGCGCAAGTAGGTCACTGCCGAAAGGGCCAGTAGTATAGGGGTTTGTTGGCAAACCTTGAACACCGAACCTAGGTCAGGACCCCTTAAGCCAAAAAATGGTTCCATTGTTGGGACTTGGAGCATTTTGAGGAAGGGATTGGGTAATGACAAGAGAGTACTGGAAGCCTGAAAGGAAGGAAATTGAGGAGTGGTTTGAAAAGCAGATTCAGGAATTTGCGATAAAATAAAATCGTAGCACAAAGTTAATGGCGGAAAAGTGGAAAAATAGGTACATTCTTACAGAAAGCTACAAAATTTTCTTTGTGACATTTGCAATCAAGCTTCAAGAGTGGCTGGCTAGGCTTGTAGAATTCCAGAAGTGTTGGAAGGATGAATGAGTCACTTAGTGGACTCCAGAGCTGGTCCAGCAGCTAGAAAGGACTGATAATACCATCACTCGCACGGTGGATCATTGGGTGGACAGTGTGCTAGGAGGGTTTGTGATAAAATTTTCCATTGATCAGTTTGTCTCCTACTCTAAGGCTGAGCAGAGATTTTTTAAAGGATTCCGGGGAAAGTTTCTGAAGACATTACCGTTGCTGATTAAGATATTACTGCACGAGAAGAGTATTCTGTGTAGTCATATCGACTGAATGACCTCGGATCCCGACGATAGCGTGACACACAGTGGTAAATACTATCAGACCAACCTTGACGGGGGAAGATCTGCCCATAACCCTCTGCGAGAGATGGCTGCGCAAGACCCCCAGGCTACACTGTCGTCCAGGCCACACAAAGGTAAGAACTCACAATTACCACCACCTCCACCAGACAGTGATATGGCTGCACACCTGAAACTACCTACCTTCAAGGGGGTAGGGGATGAGGATATGGACCTATTTTGGTTTGTTGCAGATTCCGTATGGACTGCGCAAAATGTGACAAACGATATGGTGAAGAGGGCACAACTGTCCCTGGCATTCAAAGAAAGAGTGTTGGACTGGTATATGCGAAGCATCTCTCAGAACGGGAGTGCATCTATTCAAGATATTAAGGATGCTCTAAAGAAACAATTCTGAAAGCCAAAATCATACTCTCAGTTGGTAGCAGAAGTGAAGGACTTCAAGTAAGGTGCATCTAAGTCTGTATGGGAGGCTGATCAGCGACTAAAGAAAGAAATCAGGGAAGGAGGATTTGAATATGATGATAGACAACATACGGAATGGTTCATTGCTATGTTTTTGCCCCACCTACATACGCCAATGAGTCACCAAACCTTTGAGTCGCAGGAAAAATCTGTGGAATTCGTTATGAAACTAGAAGCTGCGCCGAGAGAAGATACTTCTTTATGAGTACAAAAAATTCAGGAGTAGCTTGGAGCTATGCACATGGAAATTCATAATCTACAAAAGGAATGAGGAAAAGGAGCCAACGCAGATCTATGGTGCATTCGCAGATCTATGGTGCATACGATGTCGGGTATCTGGCCATATGAAGGATCAGTGCCCTCTATTGGTAGATTACATGCAGGTAGGGGGACCTAGTCTGGTCCTCCCAGGATCGAGTGGGGAACCAATCCTATCATGACCAGGCTCGAACGGACCTGCACTATGGTGTGATGACTGTCGTGTAGTGGGGCTGCATGATACGATCCATTGCCCTCAGCTAGGTGCGTATGTCCCGGAACTGAAGCAACAATGGTGCAGGTTCTTCCGGTCGGTAGGACACGATGAGCAAAACTATCACACTTATGACCTGATGATAGATCACGGGAACTTGTATAGGGTTCAGTCAGACCCTGCGTCGCCTAAATCTCCTGCGAGCTTTGGTGGGTCTCCAGAAAGCGGCAGGGGAGGTCAGGGAGGAAGCGTAGGACAAGGACGTGGGCAGCTAATCTGTTATAACTGCGGGGAAGTAGGACACTTTGCAAGGGACTTCCCAAATCCTACAAGGAAATCTTGCAAATATTGTAGACAGCTGGACCATGTGGTTGAAGATTGCCCAATTTTAATAGCCAAAATGCATGAAAAGTAGCCCATCCCCACGCAGAATGTGCAAAGAGTTAAAGCCAAATTAAGGAACATAGACCCAAGTGTGAAAGTCATAACACACAGTGGGATGGTCACCTGGGGATGGAAGGAAGAGGCTGCCAAGGATCCTCTGACCTACTAAGAAGGATTGAACCTAAAGAAGGGACAAGAGACAATGGCCGTAGCTGACCAGGACCTCGCTCAGAAAGTAGCAGCTACTGCACAAGCACCGGCGCACCCCAAGACAGATGAGGGGGTTGAGCCCTTTCTGCAGGCATGTATGAAGCTACTACGTAAGCCAAATGCTGTATAGAACCTTGAGGAATTAATGAATAGCTATGCAGCGTGGCCCGATCCGACCCCTGAGACTAAGGATGTACACAAACTATACAGGTATAAAAATGCACTGGAAGAGAAATGCGACTGACTACACAGATTGGTGACTACGATATGGATCAAGTTATTTTGGACCTCGAATCAGATGCAAACATGTTACCTAAGAAAACGTGGCAACGAATGGGAGAAACAAAATTGGAATGGTCCACCATCCAGCTGTGCATGGCAAATCAACAGAAGATCATCCCTCTAGGAAGGTTGCCAAAAATCATGGTAGATATCTCAGGAGTAAAGGTCCAAGCTGACTTTGAGGTAATAGAAATTGTGGAAGATGCGGATCCCTACCCTGCACTCCTATGACAAGAATGGGCTATAGATATGGGGGTTGTTATCAATCTTAAAAAGCACAACATGGTGTTTGAACATAATGGCACACGAGTAATAGTACCGTTGGATCCCACGGAAGGCACACAGTATACAGAGCTAGTGCAGGATGCGAAGGAAGTGGATCACAGTTACAAGCTCACTATGTAAGACGAATATTGGATTAACCCCACAGCCGAAGGAGTACTCTACTGGGAAAAGGATAGTGAATGCTTTTCTGACTCCGATGGGGAACTAGAGAATTGGCAGGGCCAGTTGCATTAGATTTCGGTGCTACGATGTCTTCAGGTCACAAGGAACTTCCGCTGCATCTCCGCCGAGGTGAGAGACCTACCCTACTTTGGGGACTCGGGTAACAATAAGGAATTTTTACACGCATTCGAAGCAGAAGTTCCCAAGGGACGCAGGCTAGGGGCCCTTAAGCTAGCACTGCGCAGAATGCCTGCGCACTGGTGGGATACACATGGGAAGGTATTCCACGATTGGGAGGAATATTGGGATAAGATGATCTTGCGATTTGAAGCTCCAGCTGGGAGACGGATCCAAAAGTTCCTTGGGTCAGAAGACCCACGCAGATATTTGCTGGCATGGGAAACGCAATGGTGCGACAGAACCCCAAACAAATGGGTTCACCTGTTTATCCATGCCCTATGACTGCGTCCAGTTGCATGGTATTTAGATGCGGAGCTGCATCAGCACACGCGCCATTGGGAGAATTTGCGGGATGAGTTTTTGCAAACATTTTGGGTGGAAGATGGCATAGGGGCACTCGACGTAGCTTTGCAGAACACAGACGCCTTAACTCAGGGAAGATCATGCCTGTACATTGCACCCGGATCAAGGGGAACGCCAGTACCACACACGGTTGAATACTGGAGCCTTAGCGCGATGGAAGGAAAGAATGATCCTTGAACTGTCTCAACCGCGGCACTGGACGGGATGCGTACGGTTTCCAAGTTGCTTGAGTTGTACCTGAATCGCATTACAACACACCCGACGCCGGCTTTAATTCGAGATGCGCGAGCAGCACAGATGCTTCATCTAAGGTCAATAGATCCGTGGGAAAGCCATCAGGTGCGAACGATGACTGTCAAGACACTGAACTCTGGTAAAAAGGGAATCTTACCATTACGGAAAACATGCGGCTGGAAATCAATGCGAAAATTTATGGTGAGTTTGTACCGTTTGCTTGATGGTAAGTTTCAAGTTAGATTTACTCTATCGTTGGATAGCCCCGGACACTACAAGGAAGAAAGGATAACTCTGATCAAGGCTCCATATTGTCTCTGTAATCTGAATATATTATTCTACTACTTGATTATCTAGACCTTGAGCATTTGGGTCATACCCAATCAACCTAATTTCGTTGTTTTCAAGTCTCCGAATTCAGGATCCCCTCCTTACGTTGCAATGGTAGCTCCTAACCCCACAGATGCATCAGCGCCTACCAGTCTAGAGCCTGCGGACATTGTGTCAAGAGGGTCTAGGGATGCTGAGATTGATAAGCTCATTACCCTCTAGCTCCCTAAAGGGAAAATTGACTTTGCACCTTGCGCAAACTGGCGTCAAAGCTGTATGTCGAAAGTTAACACCCTGTCCAACCCCTAGGATGATTGCAGGATCCATCCAGATCGCCTCAGAAGCAGCCATGCAAGCTAGTACGCAACTACCGCAGACCACTATGCGAGCTGACACAGTCGAATCGCAGCTAGTCCTGTGCACGACAGGGCTACCAAGCAAGGATACTACATCCCCCTGGGGTACGAAGTGGCACAGGGATGCGATGTACCCTACCAGCAGTACCGGGCTAACTACTAATGCAAGCCATGCTTATTCGCTGCCTAGCACTGTCCTGGTCAGCGCCCACCTTCCAATGGCTATAGGATTACAATTGGACTTGGCGCAGCTGCCTCGCAAGGCGTTACAGAGTTTACACACCACCATGATCCAAGAGATCCGTCATCACGACCGGACTGCACCTCAACAACTCACTATAGCCCCGTTGCTTATCACACGACCAACCGAATATGTCTCCCCTGCTATCTTGCAAATGACGCAGCTCGAACTGGCGATTCACCAGCTCGGCACAAAGGTCCCAAATGAGCTCACTATTGAAGGCTTGGTCGCTACACTAAAGGCATCTCGCATCAAAATACATACCCTCAGGAACCAAATGGCCCGCCAATTGACCACATTACGAGCCCTAGTGTAGCCGGCCACACCTCCGGAGGTACAAGCACAACGTGCTGCGTTGGTAACCGAAGCTACGGACATCATTACGGGACAGCTTACTCTGGGTACTTAGTTGCTCAAGGTGGCCATGCAGCTCTGGACAGCGATCCAGTTCAACCTGTTTCTTTAGAATATCAAGCAGGACTTATGCCAGAAGGAAACCTCCTTCGATCAGGTTGAAGCTACCCTACCCTCCCTAGTCCCTGCATAGCGTCTGGCACTCCTGAAAAATAGCAACACACTCCGAGACACGATTACAGATCTCCGACGAGAAAAGCATGCCATTACAAAGCGCTTGAAGCCATGGCGTGACGCCGCCTTTCAGATCTCATAGGGTGCTCATGACGCAATTGCGCGGCTCCACCAGATATTGGAGCGGGTTACTACAGTGACTGAAGGACTGACCTCCCAGGAGCTTGTAGACATCGCAGAGAGTGTTGCTGCCCAAATTCAAGAAGTATTACCTTCGCTGCTCGTAGCCATCAATACCTTACGTGTGCAGATAGAGACTGCACCACCACAGTGACTTGGGACGAGTCACAAGATTGTGTTGCGGGATTGTTGGAACAAGGTCTCCTACAAGCTATGAAACTGGTCCTATTTTGTATATTTTTTATTATAATTAGTCTAGCGCAGGGGTTTTTGGGTGGGAAAAAGCCCCGAAAGCATTGTAATGGGTTAAAGGGTAGACCTGGGGTCTGAAAACCATGGTTTGTGGACCATAGGAAAGATTAGGAAATATTGTTATAAATAAAGGGACATTTTGGATTGTAAGTAGAAGATGATGATGAGCTATTGATGCGAATTGTGGTTTAGTAGATTTGTTTGGATTTTTGGGGAAAGGACTCCTACTAACTATGTGTGCAGAGATCCAGAGTCCTGTTGTGTGCGGACCCTGCTGCTGTGTGCGCAGGTTGGGACGGGTATTGTAAGAGGGACTTGATGAATTGATGAATAAGAAAGGTTGTTTGAGAACTGAATCTATGTGTACTATTTATGCGAGTCATTGCTAATTTTTGTATTATGTGTATTCTATATTCAGCTATGAAAGTTCTGTGTAAGTGTGTTTACTGCATCTGGATCAGTTCTGTTCTGTCTTATGCAATATTGTGCTACTATCATAGAAGTATATAATTATCAAACACTGTAGTATAGTTTACCTTGCGCACGTGGATGTGAAAATAGACCTATAGATCTTGCTCAAAAAGAGGCGATCTAGGCATCACAAGGCCGAATGTAGCTCTGCTTGCCTTACCTACCCTTTCTCAGGGTGCGGAAACCTGGTTCCAGCACCCACCCATACTACTTCGGGTGAGACTTTGACCTGCACAAGTAGGTCACTGCCGAAAGGGCCAGTAGTATAGGGGTTTGTTGGCAAACCTTGAACTCCAAACCTGGATCAGGACCCCTTGAGCCAACAAAGATACTGAGTATATCATCATAGAACTTGAAATTCCATGGATATTCCACTATTATGTTAACCCTTCTTCACAGGAGTGTCGGGTCTGCATGTTGAAATTATATTCTACTTATGTAAAAGTGTTGATAATGAATGTCGAATCATATAAAAATTGAGTTTATCTCATGGGTGTTGAGATATTCATCACATGAATCTGAGTTTTGTCCTTCATACACATTCTAATACTGCCATTATAAGATAGTTTGAGAGAAGGTACATATCATGTCCCAAGATTTACATTCAATATAGTCACAAAGACACCATACCCATTACATCATGAAGATATTATAGGTGTGCCAAGATTTTTATTGAGAGACCAAATAGGTTTGTCACCTCTAAATGACAGAATATATGCTCAGACAGTCATTATACACTAAGAGATCAAATGAATGTTTAATATATTGCCACATTCATCCTAAACGACATATGTTTGTTGAGAATGTCATGTAATATGAATTATATAATATTGTTGAGGTTGTTTGTCAATATGTCAAGACATATATGTTTAGGTCCATTCATAATTTTCAGACATATATATCATATTTGTCTCCAAACAACCACTTAGATAATCACCATAGGAACCTGAATTTTGTTTACTTGAATGCTGGAAACTGAGGCATCTGAATCCACAAAGTTAATCTGTTATTTGAATGTCAGAGGCATGAACTCATATTTACAAAATATAGGATGATATTTTTTTTTTGAGCATAGGATCTGTAACTAGAAGCAATGAAGTAGAAAAGTATGTAGGCAGTTACATGATACTACAACGTATTGCTTAAAATGATACTTAAAGGCTCCATTGGATTATATCAAATGTAATTTGTTGGCGTAAGGTTTTATTTACATAAGTCACAATGATAAAACAACGACTAGATCTACCCATTCAACATAGATGATAAAGACACTCAACTACAAGTTTCAAAGCAGTGAAGAATTCAGAAATTTTGCCACATTTGAATGGATCTAACTTTTTTGGCAAGCGTATGATAAAAGGTGGCCCAAGGCATCAAATTCATTTAGCATAACATGTATGATTTTCAAATTTGACGGAACACTCAATATTGTTAGGTATTAAATTTTAATGTTCGTTTATGTTCTGTGATTAGATGGTGGGGTATATTTCTAAACAAAATCCATTTTTGGTGAGGATTTTTTGAAATGTCTTCTTAGAATATTTCTGTGCAGAAAAATTCACTAGCTGATATGGAATATTTAAGTCATCTTGTTTGAAGAGCATACTATATGCTGATGATGTTACCCAAAACAAACTCTATGTTGCTTTATTGAATAATTTGTGATCTGTTTTTCTTTCATGAACTTTTGGGATCCTCAGTCTAGATTTTTCAACTTCTGTTGGACATAAGGAAATATGTGCCTCCCTTGGTTAAATATCATTTTTGAGCATCAGTGTCGTGGGGCTTTCACATTTTTTGGCAGTAATTATTCTTTGTCCTTCTAGAGAGTATTAATCCAAATTTGTAAATTTTTATTTTGAAAAATCTATTTAGATCTTTGATGTCCAATGGTACTTCCCTTATGCATGCAGAAGGGTCCCTGCCACTCCCCTAGTCTATCAGGATGAAAATTTCAATGGGTGCAGCAAAAGTTCTGGCATTTCTTCATGGAGGGGCTGAAAGACCAGTGATTTATCGGGATTTTAAAACATGCAATATTTTGTTGGATTCGGTTTGTACCTACAACTTCAAAATTATGATATGGCTCAGTGTTACGCTTTGGATTCTCTTAAGTCTTTATGGAGAGATATGTACTTGGTGCAGGAATACAATGCTAAGTTGTCTGATTTTGGACTAGAAAAAGATGGACTTGAGGGAGACCACCCATGTTTCCACTCGAGTTATGGGAACATATGGTTATGCTGCTCTAGAATATGTAATAACTGGTGAGAATTTTAACCAGTTTAAAACCTGTGGCAATAATATCTTGGTGAGGAAATTTTAAGATTGATACAAATCAAAAAGATTTCTAGCCTCTTTAAGGGTCCTATCTAGTAAATGGGGCAAGTAGAAAAACTGACAAGTTTGTTCTGGGAGAATTTTTCAGGTCTCTTCCTATTGGCCTAATGTTGAATGTAGACCAACCAATGTTCAAGACTCAAAAACGTTTATATGAGGTTGAATTTTCCTTAATTTATGAAAAAAGTATCTAAACATGCATACATCTCCTAAAAGAAACATGTGTTTGGTGATACATATTTAAGTTGATCTCAATGTACTCTTCATTATATTCTCTCTTATTCTTGACTTACAGATTAGCACAGGCATTGCCTTTTTTACATTGCCTATTACTGAGGTGAATTTTAATAAAAGTTAGCATAGACATTTTAGATACTTATAAAGATAAAAAAGAGTAACCAAGTCAATGATTAAGGTTGGAAGTCAATACAGTTTGCAAACTGCATTTTTGTTCAGTGTCTGGATTGATGCATCCAACAATAATCCTATTAAAACCTTTAGATGGAGAGGTTATTATAATACACAATTTGGCTTTCTTCAGTTCATACTATCTAGGTTTTTAGCTTTACTAGTTCACACTCTATTGTTCTAGACATCTTCCAAGCATCAGAATCACTCATCTCCTACCATTTGAAGCTAAAGTGAATAATCCCCTGATGGATAACTTTGGATAAATTGGAATATCCGATCTTTTGCATATAGGATGCTCTTTGCAAAGACTTGGATTAGTGGGAAGGAGGGTGTCTTATGTGATTGTAAAAAGGGCTTGGACAGAGATACTATTGCAAGGGTCTCATGGGTGGAGGTAAGAGGTCTCCTCGAGATCTTATGAATCTGCATATTGAGGTGGCGCTGCTCTGTGCCTATAACTTATTGCTTCTGTGTGTGATATCTACAAAGTAGGGAGGTGATCATCCTATTTTGTGGGTTGATGGGAGCTATTCTAAGGCTCCTTCATTTGAGTCTGTTGTGGGTGGAAAAGCCGACAAGTCGAATTATGCCCTGACTAGATGAATTTACAGCATCAAAGCTTATTTATTCAACATACCAGAAAATATATTGTTTCAAGTGATACTATTGTTGAAGTCATATAAGGAAGCCTCTGTTGCATGCATATTAGATAAAACCTTTGTACAGTGCAAAAATTTGTAGCGATATCTTTTGCTAATATTTGAATTGTTTTCTTCCACTTCTAACATCCAAATCTAAAATACATATAACCTATAAAATTATAATATAACTTCATACATTGTGCTGCTCTCTCTAAAAAGGTTCTGAGAAATCCCTAAGCTCATAAAGATTTCCTTCACTGAAAACTATCAAGTCTCTGCATCTGAAAGAATTTGAACAAGAATAGTTTTCCTTCCCATAAAACATATCAGTCCCAATTTTTTGACCATATTCTTTATCTCATGGATCTATTTGCAGAGCGGTAGGGAGTTCTAATAATTCTATAGAATCTATATTTGCAAGACAATATTTTTTCTGGAGTTTTCTCTTCATGGATTTTTTGTTATGGGTCTGTTTAAATTTGAATATTATGTTGCCTTCATGATCACTAATCAAACTCATCACCACTACTACACATGGGATCATCACCAGGAGCTACATAAACATCATTTGTCTCAGAGCCTAAGGACTCCTCAAACTCCTCTCCAACCTCAATATCAGTGCTAGTAGTAGCATGAGCAACAACACTAAACTTAGCAGAACTAGAAGAACACATTTTCCAAACAGCACGAGAACTACTTCCCTCATGAGTCACCATGTGCCATTCTTGGTCTTGGTGGTTCACTTCCTTCAACTCCTGGTTCAACTACCATATCTTCATTGGAACCAACACCATGAACTCCACTAGACAACGATTCACCATTTTTTACTAGTGATTCACCATTTGTATTGGTGATTCGCCATGATTTTACTAGATAATATAATATCGTGAGATATTTGCCAAAAAAATTATATATACATATTATATTATTAATAAAATCGCCTTACATTTTTCCTATGTATCATGGGGATTCACCCATTTATTATACATATAAATTTAGGGGGGTTCTTAAAATTTTTCCTGGTCCTTTATGGGTTCCTTAGAGCGCTTTTTATGATTTTCTTATGTTTTTTAGGGAAAAACGAAATTTGACCTAATAGACTCAAATTCTAAGTTTTATTTCTAAAATAAAAATAATCCAAGAATTGTTTTAAAGGTTCCCCATTGTTCTTTCTATACTATTTACTTAGAAAAATGGGGGGTTTTTCTAATACTACAACAATTGGCGATACACTTGAATGAATCTAGAATTTCTGATGAATATTAATACTTAAAAGACAATATTTTAGGAAATTATAAATGATTGAAATATGTCTTTAATATAGGTAAATTTTAATTCAAATAGATTGGTTTTACTTGAAAACAAATTCTTAATTTTGTAAATGAAAATTTTCTCTAAATGAATCAAATTCTAGTAATTTGAAAAGATAATTAGGAATTCAATCAAATTTTAGCTTGTTTGATGAACTTATTAGTCACTAGTAAATTCATTGCTGTCATTGGGTGTTCATAGCCTCGACAGGGTTACTATTTAACCAAAATGATCCAGTATCCCATTCATAACATAATAGACACTTCCAAAGGTAATGTAATTATTTTTTCATTTTTTGTTTTGTCACTTTAAAATAATTATCCTGGTTTGGTGGCCAGAAGTGATAATGTCATTCATTGATTATTAGTAAATTTGAACAAGCTGACTCGTGATGAGATCCCTTGTCTTATGTTTTTAAGCCTATAGCCATTATCCTAGTTTGGTAGCCAGTTTGATAATGTCAAGTTTACTAGTTTCCTATGAACATGATGAGTTGACTCGCAATGAAATCTCTGAATTTTAAAGTTTTTTATATTTTTGAACTACACATTGAAAAATATCTAATACGAATGAATGGGGAGGTTATCATTTTTCTCCTTATGAGATTTTGGATGACCATTTAAGTAAAAGATGCTATTACTTCAAAAAAATCCTATACTTTGTAAAAATAACTTTTCGAACTTGATTCATGTCAAAATAATCTTTCAATTTACATGGGTTAGAAAAAATCTTCTTTCTAATTTGGCTATTTTGAATCAAAAATTGCCAAAGAAATAGAGACTTCAATTAAAAGATTTATTTCCTAGTTTTATATCTTTGAAGATTAACACATTCATGTTCGAGAAAATGATGAAGTGTTTCACGTTTTGTGTAAAATTACAAAAACTTGTTTTATTATAAATTAATGTATGTACATATTTATACAAAAATAACTGCTTGTTCTTTCAAGAAAATTATTTTTTGAGGATAAGTCCATTAACAGGAAGAGTTTCCTTCTTCCCTTGTAAATTTTGCAAAATAAAATTTGATGGACCTATTTTTTGCTTATTTGAAAAGGACCAAGCTAGAGCTTTTGAAATTTTGTATGTTTTCCTTTTTCCTCATGCACTTTATCCCATTTCAAAATAAAATCTCCAATTTCAAACTGTTTAGTTTTAAATTTATTTAAATCAAATGAACTTTTGATCAATTTCTGATGATGATTCTATACAATTTTAGCCTTTTCTCTTTCTTCTTTCATTTTAATTTTTTGGGACAATATTGATTGTAATGAAGAGAAATTTTGTTCGTTAATGAATTTTACTAGGGCCGTTGACAGGATAAATATGCTTAAAGGTAAAATTTCTTCCTTCCTATATACCAATCGAAAAGGAGAAGTTCCTATTGAAGCTTTTTTAATTATCCTATCTGCCCATAATGCAATAGTCAAAGCTTTATGCCAATTCTTCTGGTTTTGATCAATGGTGCGTTTAATTATTCTTATGAGGTTTTTATTTGTGGATTCTACCAAACCGTTTCGTACAGGATAATAATTTGTAGAATATTTCAATTTAAACCCTCTTTTCAAAGAAAATTCAGTCATGGAATTTCCAAAAAAATAAGAGACATTCTCAAATACTAAAGCATAAGGAACACCAAACCTTGTGATTATAAATTGATCAATGAACTCAATAATATTTTCAGAGTTGGTTTTCCTCAGAGGTATTGATTCTACCCACTTTATAAAATAATCTGTAGCAGTCAATATATATTTATGCTTTTTAGAAGAATGAAGAACGATCTCACCTATTGTATCGAGTCCCCATTGTTCGAAAGGTTGTTCCATCTTGAAGTTCTTGAAGAACATTAAGTATTTCAGTTTTTTCTAGACACCTGAGTAAAACATAATCATAATTTTTCCTAAATAACACATCATTGACTAATTAATATTGATTAGCCTTCAATCTTAATGCTCGTTCTATTTTGGAATCCAAATTAAGTGGAGCATAACCATTCTTTAGATAGAATATTAAATCAGCATACTGAGATTGAGGGTTAATATTGAGTACCACGGTGAACTTTTCAACAGTAGCAGTTACCTCATCAAGTGATGTATCATTCATTCCTGTAATCAATCTGCAAAATCCCTATCCTCTGAAAATTTTAGCAGGTTTAATTTGTAAGTCATATTCTTGCATGGAAGTTACCCAATTGGCTCTTTTTTCTCCTGGTTCCTTTTGTATAAGTACTTCTCTGGTTGATGAGAAAGGAACGATTACTTTGACATGAGCCTTCAGAAGAAAAGGGTGAAAATATTTGACCGCTTTATAAACTACAAACGTTTGTTTTTTGACTCCTGTATAGTTTAATTCAACTTCTTGAAA
Organism: Pinus albicaulis; assembly: GCA_034641835.2. Classification (NCBI taxonomy): domain Eukaryota; kingdom Viridiplantae; phylum Streptophyta; class Pinopsida; order Pinales; family Pinaceae; genus Pinus; species Pinus albicaulis. The sequence continues at coordinate 1,364,259,940 of CM076572.1, forward strand.
ATTAGAACTAAAAAAGGCAATTGGAGGTTAAATATTTTTATCATTTAGCTGAGTTAATACTGTGGAATATGATATATCAGATGTGAAAGTATATAGAATGAAATCATTGGTAAAATTTGGATTTGAGAGAGAAGGAGCATCGATGATTTCTTGTTTAATAATTTGAAATGCTTCCTTTTCCTACTCTCCCCATTTAAACAATGTATCTTTCTTTATCATATTTTTCAATGGAAGGACAATATGCGAAAAATATGGAATGAATTGTTTTACGAAGTTTATCTATCCTAAAAAGGATTGCATCGATTATTTTTATGTGGTAGAGGAATTTCTGAAATTGTTTTAATCCTGTCGGGATCAATACAAATTCCATTTTTTGAGATGATAAAACCAAGAAGTTTACTTTCACTTAAAACAAAAATTGACTTCTTCAGATTAAGAGAAATCCAAAATCTTCTTCATCTTTCAAAGATCTTCTTTAAGTCATGCAAATGGTTGTTTCTCTTCTTTGAATGTATGGTTATATCATCAAGATAAACAACCACTGTTTGATTTATCAATTATTTAAAGGAAATATCCATGGCCCTATGAAAATTTTCTCCTACATTCATTAATCTGAATGGAATATTCTGGTATGCGTAGGTTCCCCACTTTGTTTTGAATGTCGTTTTTAAACAATCCTCTGGATGAACCAGAATTTGGTTATATCCTAAAAATCCATCTAAAAAGACATTAATTCTGAACCTACTACTGACTGCAAAACTTGTTCCATTGATGGTAAAGGAAAATTGTCCTTTTGACATGCTTTGTTCAGATTTCTAAAGTCAATATAAATTTGAATATCACCATTATTTTTTCTCACAGGTACTAGATTAGAAACCCATTTTGAATGTCTAACAAGAAAAAAAATTGGCTTTCAAAAGTTTGTTTAACTCATTTTTTATTTGAGTTTCCAAATTCAGATGTATTTTCCTGAGCTTTTGCTGGATGGGTTGCACATCAGGTACCATAGGAATAATATGTTGAATGATAGATGGGTTGTAGGTTTTAAGATCTTCAAAATTCCATGCAAAAATATCTTTGTATTTTTTCAATAAGGAAATGAATGCATTTCTTTCTTCAAATGAAAAGGTAAGCTCTAGATTTATATCTTGATGTTCTTTATCAGATCCTAAATTAACTAGTACATACTTCAAAGTAGAACTTTGTAGTTTACAATTGTTGATTTTTTTGAATCTATCTTTTAAATCATATAAAGCTTCAAGTTTTACCACAAACTTTAGTAAAGATTCTTATCAGTGTGTTACTTGATTTGATTACCATGTTCATCTTCATCTAGAATTTGATCATCATATGATTTTTCACAAGTAAGAAAACTTAAAATATCATTATCATCATTGAAAACTCTCCAACTAGTAACATTATCTGACATAGATGGACAAAAAATCAATTTGACAAAGAATCTGTCAGGACTAAAATCTTCTGGTGGAATTAGATTGGATGCAACGTTAGCCAAAATATCAGCATTGTCATATTGTGATCTAGGAATAGGAGAGATACTGAATGCTAAAAAATGATATGTGAGGTCTTGAACCAAAGATTGATAATGTTTCAAGTGAATTAAGAGATAGTGAATAGTGTTTCGTACTTGTCTTATGACAATTTTTGAATCTCCAAATACCTTAATATATTGTATATCAAGACTTATTGCTTTACGAAGACCTTGAACTAAAGCTTCATATTCAGCAATATTGTTAGTGCATTCAAACTCAAGTCTACAAGTTAGCATAGTTTTTTCACCTTTTGGACTAACAAGCACGCATCCTGCTCCTGCACCATCGTTGGATATTGATCCATCAAAGAAATTTTTCCAAAATGGAGAATGGATTGTTGTTTCTTCTTCGAAATTTAAGCATCTGGTCAAATCATTTTTGGAATTTTTTTCTATTTTTGAATTAACGGAATCGATCAAGAAAGGTGAAATTTTAGCATTAAAATTACCCAAGAATGAATCTGTAGAATAATTACCCAAAATATTATTGTTGAATGCTATGATTTCATTTTCTTCTCCAAGATCTATAACTGAGTATTTCATATGCTTTTCGTGATCAACTCTATTTTGGTTGGGTTTTCCATTGTATGGAAGCCACATGTGAGACCAATCCGTTCTAAAATATCCATGTAATTTCTCAGACCAGTCTTTGCTAAGAACTAAACCGTAGAATTCAGGATGTCGACAATCAGTATATCGATTATCTGAGCGAATTTTGGATTTGATTACAATTGAATACTTACCGAGTTGATTTCTCCTAACACCTTAACCTTTGTTCTATCCAATTGAACTATGCTAACTGCTCATTTCTGGGGTGTGATATTTAACTTCTCAAAAATTGAATATGCCATTATATTGGATGATGCTCCAGAATCAATCAAACAGTTATGAACATTTCTATTGTATATTTCACAAGTTAATAGGAAAGGAGGGGTGTGAGAATTGGATCTATCACCAATGAAAATAGCATCTGAAGCATTAAATTTGTTTGAATTTTCAAATGGAGGTTTCCCTATCCCATTAGCAGATTTATCAATAACAGTGGAAGGAAGAGGAGATGTAGTAACCACATTCAAATATTTCAATAAGATATTATGTTGTTTCTTTAATTTACTAACTTCATGAAGAGAAATGTTAGCTTTAATCTTCTTCATATCCTCAACAATGTTGTATTCAATAGTGTCAGATACTACCAAAGTTTTAGATTGAGGATTGGGTGAATATTTAATTCACTGGGATTCAGTAATAACTTGCTGAGATGGTTTGAATAGTGGTTTTTTATTAACAGGTTTGTCTTTAGCAATAGAAGTTGGGACCTTCTATTTTTGAATTGATTGATTTGGTTCTACAGAAGCCTTTCTTCTAGTGCTAACAAGAATTGCTTCAGAATCTATCTCTTCATCAGAAAAATGTACGACAGCGTCCCATAATCCATGTAATTCAGCTACTTCTTCATCTTGAGATTCGTTGGTGGAAGTTGTAGTTTCTTATTCTTCTTCTTCTTCTTCTTCAGATTCATCATTATAAATGATATTGGGAGGCTGTGATACAAACAACTAATTTTTTCTAAATGATCTAAAGGGTTTTTTAGTAGAAATCTCAGCAACTTGTTTTTTGATTTCAACCATTTCATTAGACATGGCCTTCAGGACCTTCTACAATCCCTCAAGATCGAAAGGATATTTGGGAGATTTCTTCTTTTGGTCATATTTAAATGTTACTTTTTTAGTTTTTATCTTCTAACTCGGTCTTCTTTTCTAAAGCTACAATTCTTCTCTCTACAAACAAGGCTTCTTTCATATTTTCTGCAAGGGTAGGATTATTGGCTCTATCTACAAAAAATTATATATTAGAATGAAGAGAAGATATGTACCACTCTGTTTATACATCCAATCCTAGTCGAGAGGCAGTTGGAATTTTATTCAATAACTTGTTAAACCTGTAGTTTAAATATTTGATCTTTTCATTTGAATTAGATTTTAAATTAAAAATATCATTGATTAATGAGGTAATTGTCCTATCATCATCATATTTAGCAACAAATAGGTCTTGAAAAATATTCCAATCTCCTATTGAACCAGAAGGGAGGGAAAAATACGAGGATCCTGCAGATCCTTGAAAAGTGTAAGTAAACAATCTTACTACAACATATTCATGTTGCATACCATGGAGACTCATAGCCAAAATAAAATTATTGAGATTTTCATCAGCAGGAAGACCATCACCAGGATTATATTTTGTTAACCATTTTTCTGGAAGATCCGGGAGATGATGTAAATTTTTCATTTTCACAGCTCCCCGATTAACCCATGGTAGGTTTTCCATTGTTTGAGTTGGTGCTTGTGAAGATGGGCTAATGGGTCTAGAAGCATATATGGATGGAGAATAACATACTACTAGACTATTACTACTTACAACAACATTGATTGTTTGAGTAGAAATGGGTTTATGAAAAGAAATGGGTTGATTAGAGGAGATGGTGGAAGTAAATGGAAATGAAGATGATGTGATCTCACTAATACCTGATTGAAATGTTGATGTGGTTGCTTTCTTACAATGAGATAAAATAGGAAACTCGAAAAGAGTTATCCCAATTTTTTCGCTTTGTTAGTTCCCCGTAATTTGCTAGATTGATTGAGATACAAATGGACAAGGGTAACATCAAACCAAGATTTTGAATCCAAGGACCTAGCCTTCCTGGATTCAGAGAGGGATCTCTCTAGTAGGTGCAAAGATATGAACTTGTTTGCTGATTAGGGTTGATTTTAGGCTAGATGTTAAGTGTAGGGTATTTTGATTGTTTTTGGTTGGGTATGATGCTCAAATGGATTTAGATAGAAAACATGGAAGATTGTTAAGTCATTGGGCAATGGAGTCTAACAAGGTCATGATAAGTTCATCAATGGTGCTAAGAGCATTTGCAGGGAAATTTTAACTTGGCTGGTGGATCTTTAAGGTTGTCAAGGATCACGAGATGGATATTAAGCTTAAGAACAACAAGCTAATAAAGGGCAGAAATAGAATCCTTTATATACTTGTAAACTGAGGGAGTTAGAAGATTTATAAGCATAGCAAGAGAATCAAAGGCATAAGAAAAACCTAATCCATTTGATTTCAGACTGAAAACAGATAATCAACCAAGACAAACATTCAAATGAAATATGGAAAGGCAAAAAACTTACTTAACTTTCATAGATTTCATCATCAAGAGCAAAAAACATGTAAGATGCACAAATAAATATAACAATAGAAGGAGAGAAAACCTTGAACATCTAAAGTTACAGCTATGAAGGTTCCTTGAAACAATTTTAGCTAAGTAAAGGCAAAGAGTATGATTGAAACATACTTCTTTGATCAACCTAGGCAAAGATGCTTCAAAGAAATGATTCCAAGAACAGAGTATTTAGTGGCAACAAATATGCAGGGCTAGCCATGAATCATATTGAAACCAACTGATCTAAACCATTCAAGAAATAGACAAGCATAAGAAATCCTCAGAGAGAAAAAAGATGAATTCTCTAATATATCCTAGCAGCAGAAAACATTAAGGCAGTGAAGGAAACAAACAGACCTAAGGTGCCATTAGAAAACATGTCTTAGTCCAAATTCTTTGTCCTACTGCAACATAGAAAGATGGAAACATATGATAAGCTAGAAAACATGAACAAAAGAGAAACACATAACCATCAACCAAGCTTATGGACCCTGCAAACAATCCTCCTCCATCAACAAACAAATCAGGTCATGCATGGGCTCCAAGACATCAAATTCTCATCAAAAACTCCAAGATACTATGTATTGCTCCAGAATAAGTCATCAAAATCCAACTAATACATAAGAGCCTCATGCTCTATTTATGGAGCAAATGAGGAGGTGGAAAACCTAATTTAGCCATAAATGTCATAAATGTGCTTAATGACCATGCAAGGCCCAAGACACATAATAGATAAGATAATAAATGAAAAACATCAAAACATAACTCCCTAATCAAATCAGGAGTGATTTTTCCAAAAAAAATATTAAAAAACCAATTTGTCATTAATCAGTGTCTTTTGTTGACTTTTTGGCAAAAGGTTGTCTCTGTGTGTAGCGCCCTTTCAGCAAAAAATAGGGTCTGTTGTAGCTGAGTTTTGGACCCCTTCCCGGCATCGGATTTGGCCCTGTGATGGCTCGTTGGAAAGATTGATGAGTCTACGTTCCAAAAATACTTGATTTTTGCTGAATGAATTCCATTTTCCTGCTCAAAAATAAATCTCCCATGACTGCTCTGTGCGCAGCACCTGGCCTAAAAAGGAGGCAGAAAGGTCAATTTTGAGGTGTTTTTTGAATTTTTGAGGGGGTAAAAATGCTCCAATTGACCTGAGATTTTGTGGGGAGACTTTTGGTGATGTGAAAAATCCAAAAATGTAAACTTCAGCGGCTGAGGATGCCCCAATTTTGTACGTAGTGCCTAGGGTGTTGCGCTCTTAGGGGTCAAAATTTAGAAAAAACAAAACGTTTCCGGATTTGCCTCAAAATTGGTGTGTAGACCCCTCAAGGGGTTTTAGATACCTGCTGAGAAGAATCAACCAAGATCCCAAGGCTGTCATGCACTTTGGTCCTTTTTAGCTCTTCTAGCTCTATGAGGGCTTGCTTCAGTTTGGCATTAGCAAGCATGCTCTTCCTTGCATAGTGTTTAACCTTTTTCTTCTATAGGGCAAGGCCCCTCTTTACCTCTTTGAAATGTTTATGCTCCTCATTATAATAGTATATGACCCTTTGTGCCCTCTCAAAATCCTCTTCCCATTCTCGAAGTTGTGCATCCTTTTCTAATAGAAGCAACTTAGTACTCATCTCTTCGTCTTCATTTTCACTGTCTAGATCAATGAAAAGAGGCCCTTGAGAAGTCTTCTTGATCCTTTTGCTCCTTCTAACTTGTACCTTCTGCTCAAAATTTTCCATTTTTTCATTGCCCTTGTCCAATGTTTTGGCAGTTTGAGAAGAGATGGCCCTTTGCCTTTTAGAGGCAGCAAACACATTTCTTCTCCCTCTGTGATATGTGTATGTGAGAGGGGCAACAATGGAAGTTTTGGATGTAGTGCTATCATCACTTTGATCCTCTGATTGATTGACATCTTCCGCACTTGCCTCACTTTGATTTTCTTTGTCCTCCGTGGACTGATTTTTGTCAAGACAGTCATGACAGCTGTCATGACTGTCATGACTCTTTCCTCAACTGTCTCAGACACTTTGATGGATGTCCTCCTCATCATGTTGCTCTTCTTCACCGTCTAGTTGATCCTATTCATTATCTTTCTCACTACTTTCATCTCTGTTTTTCTCTTCATCATGCTCACTACTTTCATCTTTGTGGTTTCCTTCACTAATTTCATCCTTGCCATCACTGCTTTCTTCATGGCTACTTCCTTCCTCTTCATTGTTTTCTTCATTTTCATCATCTTCTTTTCGACTACTTCCTCCTTGTCTATCATTATCTGTCTCAGTTTCCTCCTTACTGCTGCCTTCTATTTGTTCTTCACTAGGGATACTGTCACCCCCCTCACTTGGAAATTTAGGGGAAGAAATAAGAGGTGAAATTCTTTGTGAAGAAGGCACATGGGGAGATGATGGATGTGTGCAGGTAGATGGTTGTGAAGTGGAAGGAAAGTTCTGCTGGATGAAGGCCCGGGGGTCTGTAAACACATCATGTGAGATGAAGGTTTCCCAAGATATTCCTTGTTGCTCTAGCTGATATAGGACAATCATTTTGATCAGGGAGTGGTGAAAGAGGCTTGACATTGGGTGGTCATAGCTTTTCTTCTTGACAACTGAGGGCATTTTATAAATGCTTCGGAAAAGGTAGTAAGGTAGGTTCATCATCTTGACCTTGGTAAAATGCATCAGCAACCTTATATGATATGAGTGGATTCAGGAGTATCTCCCCTCACATGTGAAAAAACTGATAATCATCTTTAATAGCCTTTCAAAACCTATTTATCCTTTGTAACAAAATCTTCAATGTGTACTTTGATGGGGTAGAGGTGGCTTCTGTCTTTGTAGCCTTTGTGATGGTCTCTTGCTTATCACCATTGTTTTGTTAACCAACCAAAACAAACCCAGATTATCTTTCACACATAGGCTTGTTGCCTTTGTCTTGTTTGTGTCTGCCTCTCGGTGATGATTAAATATTATTACCTTACCTCTTCTTATTGCTACTGGCCACCTTGGTTATTCATTGTAAAAATGTGAACAAGGGCAGCTGTCCCTTGCAATATCTGTGCTCTAAGCCAAGGAGGCTTTTCTTGAATGACTTTGGATCAAATTGTTTGATTTTATTTCTCTTTGAATACAATCTCTTCATGCAGGAAGGCATAACTTATTGGGAACCAAATCCATCCTATGACTCAGTGAAACCTTAGGTGACCTAATGGGGGCTTCTTGGACTTGGACTTTGGACTGAGACTTATACTTAGGGATCACCAAGTATAAGATAGGATCTATGATAAGTTTAGTGGATTTGAAGATTCAAACATCAATCATTCTTGACTATCAAAGGGTCTACAGAGACAATTTGAGACCATCAGTGTTTGGAAGTATCATGGGTGACACAACAAAGTTGTTTTATTGGTAGCTTTAGGTGGTAGTGGGGATTTTTGGGTAAAAACAAAAACAGAGGATTTGGGCCAAGGTGACAATTTAGGGTTAAAATAAATGGCTTGAGCCCATGATGGGTCTTCCGGGAGTAGTGGGCTAGTCATGACTAGATAGGATGATAAAATAGTGAAAATTTTATCTTAAGGATAATGAAGGCAGTTCTATAAATTTTGTTTCTAAAAATCTGGGAATAGTTATTTAGTCATCATCAAGGAAAAAAATTACTGATGACTAACAGTGGCTCCACTTGGGGAGGGCAGCTCCTTTTCAGGAGGTGTCTAGAACTTCAGATTTCTTGCTTTATGGAGACCAGTGCCTTCCTCCATTGGGCAGATGTGCTTTTTATTCATTTGTTGATATTTGTTTTGAGTCTGTGATCTTTGAGATCTGAAAAAACATGATTTATATCAGCATCATCTCTACCTACCCAATCTACTTGCCTATCATTTTTTCCTTCTTTGGGTGCACTTGATCTGGCAAACCCTTGACATTTTTCTTTTTTGAAAATGAAAATCAACTATCTAAATGTACCCTTATTTATTCCAAGAGTTCAGGTTAGGCTAATGAAATCTCTTTATTCTCTACCTAGTCTACTTAATTGTCAATATTGAGCTGTTTGAAAAAATTTATTCTCTATCCTACTAACATGAAATTGAAAGCATGGTAAACCAGGATTAGAAAATCTTCTTTACCATAGGTTGTGGCATTGAAATAAGCTACACACAAGTGTTATTTTTGTACAGACAAAACTTTAGGAAACATAAGGGCAATGTATGTCACTTGTTTAAGCATCCCTATTTTCCTCTTTGGTCCAGATTTGAGCATGTGGAACCAGCATCTTTCATTCCTAATCTACACCTATTGACAAGTCAAGATTTAGGTGCTTTGACAAGTTCTTTCTTTCACTAACCTATCAGCAAAAAATAAATTAAAACATGTTTAGCCATGATTAGGCTAGATGACTGAACAAGACTTTATTTTTTAGAAACAAGTAGTGGCATTTAGATTTTCACACTTTCAGCATCATTATTTTTTAGGTATGGGGATGTAAGTTTCTTTCAAATTCTTCCTTCTTTTTCCCTTTTTTATTTTTTAGGGTTTTTATCTTTTCTGTTTTTAAACAACAAATTTTATGTACAATGAGTAGCAGATTTACCATTTTAGGAATCTTGACAAAAGTAGTGTTTTAGCATCCTCCCATTGACAGGACCTCCAAATATTTTTGCTCCATCAAGCTCTTGCAAAAATAAAGCATTGTTGCCCCTAACTGAATGAATGATATAAGGGCCCTTCCACAAATTTTCAAACTTGCCATGTTTGCCCTTGTCTTCCCTTCTTGAATCCCATTTTAGAACCATGTCTCAAATTTGGAAATCATTTGCTTTGGTTCTCCTATAAAAAAATTTCTTGATATTGTCTTGTATTGCTTGTGTTCTTTTGTAAATTTCCTCCCTTGACTACTGCAAATGAATGGTTTGGTTCAGCCTTCTTTGCATATCGTTTTCTTCTCATTGTACCTCTTGGAGGAGATTCATGACTAGGACTCCCAAAGAGGTGGGAAAAACTGCATCCATGCCATACACCAGTTGATAGGGAGACATGTCAATTGATTTCTTGGTGGTTAGTCTATCAACCCATAGTGCATGCACTAGTTTTCCATGCCATGCCTTTTGATTCTGTTCTAGGAGCTTCTTAATGATGTTTACCAAGCTCTTATTAGAGGACTCAGCTATTCCATTGCCTTGTGGGTAATAAGCGGTGGAGTGGCCTAGGATGATGTGATATTTATAGAAAAATTCCACCATTTTCTTTGATGTAAAGGCAACAACATTATCAGTGATGATCTTTCTAAGGCAACCAAACCTAAACAAGATGTTAGTTTCAAGGAATTTGATAATGACTAAGTCAGTGGAATTTCTAGATGGGATGGCTTCTATGCATTTGGTGAAGTAATCAGTGGCAGTGAGGATCCACTTGTGTTGGGTAGATGAAGTAGGATGGATCTCTCCTATGAAGTCCAAACCCCACTGTTGAAAAGGAGCTTCAACATTGATGGGATGCAAGGGCAGAGGTAGACGTTTTCTTTTGCCATCAAAGATTTGGCACTTATGGCAAGTCATGACTAGTTTGTGAGTATCGGAAAAAAGGGTAGGCCAATAATAGCCAGCTCTAAGGATCTTGTTGGCTATAGTCTTCCAATAGAGGTGACCTCCACATTCCCCCTCATGTAATTCATGCATGATTTTTTCTGCATCATCTTCAAGCAAACATTTAAGTATCAAACCAGCAGAACTCTTCCAGTACAACACTCCATCTAAAATGTAGAAATTTAAAGCCTTTTGTTTTAAAAATCTAGCTTTAATTTTTGATAGAGAAGGAGGAGCATTGAGATAAAGAAGCACATTAATGATATCAGCATACCAAGATGAATTTAAAAAAATTTCTTCAATGTATGGAGCTATAAATAATTCTATCTTCTCCAACACATCAACCATATTTATGTCTAAGGCCTGGAAATTTGATTCAGCCATAAGTTTTGCAAGTCCTTGTCCTTTAATCAATTTGGTGGGTCTGATTTCTAAATCATATTCTAAGATAGTAGCAATCCACTTGCGCCTTTTACCATCAGGGTCTTGATTAAGTATGTCTTTGAAAACTATGTGTGGGACAAAAGCTATGACATGTGAATGCAAAATATAAACTCTAAAGTCTTTCAAAGCTTTGATTAAGGAAAAGGCTTGTTTTTCCATCATGTTATACTTTAGAGGAGCATCCCTCAAGGCCCTGCTGAAGAAAGCTATGGGCTATTCTTGCCCCATGATGTTCTTTTGCAATAATACTGCTACCAAAGTATGTTCAGATGCAAATGAGAAGATGTAAAAATCCTTGGTGAAGTCAGGGCTGATTAAGACTGGTGTTTGTGTGAGTGCTTGTTTTACTAGCTCAAAGGATTGTTTTGCTTCCATATTACACTTTATTCCTACTTCTTTTTTCAACATGTTTGTGATATTCCTTAGGAGTTCAACAAGGTTGGGGATGAATCTTCTTAGAAATTTAATCTTTCCAATGAAATATTATAGCTCTTTAATGTTTCTAGGATGGCTAATTTGTAAGATGCCTTCTATCCTTTTGGGATCTATTTTGATTCCTTCTTCAGAGATGATGTGACCTAATATTTTTCCTTCCTGAAGGCCAAACATAGTTTTTTTAGGATTCAGAGATACGACATACTTTCTACACTTTTCAAAAACTTTTCTCTAGTGGACTAAGTGTTCTTCATCAGTTTTAGAGTAGACAGTGATGTAATCAAGGTATATGACTATGAAGTAACCTATGTCTTCCAAAAAAGCTATGTCCATTTCCCTTTGGAAAGTAGCCCCCACATTCATTAAACCGAATGGCATTTTCACATACATGAAAGTACCCTAAGGTGTAGTGAAAGTAGTTTTGAGTTGGTCACTTGGAAAGACTAGAACTTGGTTATAACCTGAGAAGCCATCTAGTAATGAGATTCTTTGTGAGCCAACTACTTTTTGGAGTATGTGATCCATTTTAGGCAAGGGGTAATTGTCTTTTAAGGAGGCCTTGTTCAAATTTCTGAAGTCAATGCAAAGCCTAATTTCTATGGTCTTCTTCCTAACTGACACAAGGTTGGACACCCATTCTGAGTATCGAATAGGGACTATGATCCCGGCATCGTACATATTTTTTATTTCTTTCTCAACTGAAGGTAACAAGAGGAGGTTAATTCTTCTCAATTTTTGTTTAAATGGTTTCTGATTTTCCTTGAGAGGAATCTTATGTTGAATGATTTTAGTGTCATAGGATTTCAAGTCTTCATATCCCCAAGCAAACACATCTTTAAATTCTTTAAAAAGATCAATGTATTTCTGTTTTGTGTGAGGAGGGAGAGTTTTGGACAGCTTAACTATTTTGGGTTCTTTCATCCCTCCAATGTTACACCCTTCCACATTTGTTTTAGTGGATTCCATCTTGGGTTTTTTAGCTACATCATTAAAATCAAATAGCTCTTCTAGTGGTGTAAGGCCTCTTGTCAAGGTGTCATCTTTGCATTGCAAAATTTCAAGTTCTCTTTGATCTGATTTATCAAACATTTTTGCAACACAAGGGTTTTTAAGATATTTTATATCATCATTAAAGGGTAGCTTTGTTTTGGGAGTTTCATTTTCAGAAAAAAAAAATTATTTCTTTCGAATCTCAATTCTGTTTGTGCTTGCAAATTCATTTTTGGATTGCAGAAAATCATCTATTTTCTCATCACTGTCAAACACTTGCCAATGGTTTAAGTTGTCAGGTATATTAGGCCTATTTTTTACTTTGATGAGGCATTGTTTATTTTCATAGGGTGAAGAGAAATCGCTGGCAGTAAAAGCAAGCTCATTGGCAAGGCAGTTTTGGGCCCTAGGGATGAAAGTGAGCTCATACTTCTCAAAGGTTTTGAGAAGATCTAGGGCAGCATTCCTATACTCTCTCAGTCTAGAGCTCTTGGCTGAATATTCTCCCTTTATTTGTCTGATGATCAGTTTTGAATCTCCTTGAACCAAGATTTTCTTAGCTTTGAGGTCTTTTAGTAAGTGTAAACCAATAATGAGAGCCTCATATTCTGCAATGTTATTGATGCATTGGAAATATAGCCTATAGGAATGGCCTTCAATTGTGTTGTGGATCCAAACCCCAGCTTCTGAGCCAGCCTTACCATAAGAGCCATCAAGGATCATATGCCAAAGGGTGTCAATTTCATATTTGTCTCTGTTTTGCACTTCGGGGCTGCTAGAGTTTTGGGTGTCATTTTCCTGATTAGAGAGCTGGTTTGTTTGTTCTGGGGGGCTTATTTCTCCCTCATTATCATTTACTTGTTTACTTATGTCATTTTCATTGTATAAGATGAATGATTCAAGGTCTGAGTGAATGGAATAAATCGGTGTGTTGTTTGGCCTATCTATGCTACTCACCATATATTTCATGTGGGATTCCCGATACAACCTCCTTGTTTGATTGAAGACAGGGATAGTGGCATAAGTCATGTCCATTTGAAGGCTACCCTAGAGCTTTTCCCCCCATGATCTAGATAAAAGCATGCCAAACTTAGGGGGGATGTTGGCAACAACTATATCGATGACTAGACTTTTAGCAGGGATTTGTGCGAGACTGACACACAGATCCTTGATTAGGCCTAGACACTTGACTCTACTAGAATCAAAAGAATACAAGTCTTTGTAGGGCTTTTTGATTTCTAAGCCCAATCTCTCCATCACCACCTTTGGCATGAGATTGTGTGAGGCACTGGAATCTAGCATAGCATTATGCAAAAAAAATTCATGTATGTTCAGACTGACATAGAAAGGAGGGATAGCTCCTTCTTGATATTTTCGCTCTACTTCTGGGCCAAACAACAGCTCTGGTTTATCATCAGTTAAGTTTAAAGTGTCAGTATCATTTCCTATGTTTAATACTTTGAAAATCTGGGATCTATATACCTCTTGCATTACCAATTCAGTGAGAGGCATGGTTATCTTGATTTTGGCAATTTCTCCTTCAAAGTTGAAAGACAGAGGTGTCTTTATTGGATTTATATCAGGTTTATCAGCCATAAAATTTTCTACATTTTTGATTTTTTGATTCTGATTTGATGGTTTGGACAACAATGTTTTTTCAGGGCCACTAGTTGAAGTACTAGGGCAGCTTGAATCATTACTAGGTTGGCTAGTTTTTGGTTTGTTTAGATCAGTTTTCCTAGCCATAGTGTTTGTGTTTTCTTCTGTCTTTTTAGGAATAGGTTCAGAGGTTTTTCTAAGAGAAGTGTTTAGCTGATTTGTTTTAGGAATATCTTGACTCCTTTTGCTCCTAAGGTCATACTGCCTATGGACTTCCATTATGGCATTCTCAAATCCTAGTTTATAGTCTTCAGAATCTTCATATGATTTTTCATTTGGTTTTGAAGAAAACATCCTTTGTTCTTCTTCGGTAAGAAAAGTGTTATCCTCATCATTAGAACCTATGACATTTAAATGGTCTTCTTCCAACTGCTCTGGCTCTCTTTCCTCTTCATCTACATAGTTGTCTTGGAAAGGGGGTCTAATTTTTTGGTCATTCTCTCTTTGTCTGATTTGAGGAGGGTCTCTTCTAAAATTCTAATTCCTATTCCTATTTTGAGTATTGGCTTGATTTTCCCTAGGAGGTGTTCTCTCATTTAAATTGATTTTTTCCATCATTCTCTCCATTTTCCTAACTAGGGAGTCAATTTTGGTGTCATAAGAGGAGGTTGAAGGTGTTGTTTCATCTTTATAAGTCACTCTTTTTTCTAATCTCATCCTAGCTCTTTTCTCAATTAAATTGGCCTCTACACTCACAGCCCCTTTTTGCATGTCTTCTAAAGTTAGGTAATCTCTCTCCCTTATTTGATAGGCCATATCAGCATCAAAGCCTTCGGGATATTTTACTAAGGCTAAGCCTTGGGGAGGTTTTATGTGAGGTGGGAGTGCATTGTAAACACTGTTAAACCTAGTGGAGTAGTCATGAACACTTTCTCCCAGATTCCCTTTAAGATTGTTATACTCAGAAATAATTTGAAGGGGGTTCTTCTTGATTTCCCACTTGTTTACAAAAGCTTGGTAGAGGGAAGGGAGATCATGTATGCTGTTTGGAGGTAATTTTTTGAACCATTTCTTGGGTTCTCCTCCCAGGATCTAGGCAAAAATCCTCATTTGCATGGTTTCTTCTTCTATTTCCATGCAGTCAAAAGCATCATTAATTCTATCTACATGCTTCTGGGCCATGATGGATTCAGTTCCCAAAAAATGGGGAATTTTAGACTCATAATCATTTGGAAATGGTAATAGTGGTTGTTGTAGAGCTAGTGGAGCATAGCAGGCTGCCATGATGGGAGGAAATGGAAACAAAGGTTGATTTACAAAGGGAGGGTTTGTGAGAGGCGGAGTAGCACGGGATGAGGTGGTTTGCACAGTGGTGGTATGAATGGGTGTAGTTGAGGTACTTGGGCCAGAGAACTGATTATGAGTAGACTTGAGATGAAAAGGGCTGAAGTGGTGGAGAAGCTGAAAGTCAGGTGGAGTGGAAGGAGAAGCTTCTCTACTGGAGCTTTGCTGCAAATCTATGTGCTCAAGGTCAGCTTGGTCCACCCTACTTTGTCACTTGGTCCTGAATAGGTTCTTGGTATGGTGCAAGTCAAACTGAGGATCTTGTGAAATTGTGAGATGTTTTGGTGCGGAGCTTGCTCTACGAATGGTCCTAACAGTGGTTGAGTTTCCAGCTTGAGAAGTTTGCTACAAAATATTTTCTGGGTCATCAACTATGGTAGGAGGATTTGGGTCCGAGTGAGATCTGGTATTGATCCTTTGTGAAGCCAAATCTCTTCCTCAAAAATCAGAGAGGCTGAAATGTTCGGGACTATTTTTGGAAGGCTGACCTTTCTTAGTGTTTATTTTACTCACACTAGGTATAACTAGGCCCTAAAACTGATTTGGACTGATTTGACACAATATTAGGAAAACCTATGGGACTAGTAAGATGAAAAAGGTCTATTAGAGGCTAGTGAAGTCACCAGGTGGATGTTTTTTGTAGTTTTGAGGGTATGTAAACAATGGTCCACCACCAAATTTTGATAAAAATCAATCTAGGGACTATTTTGGGTTTTCTGAGTTTCCTTATGCAACCCTAAGGTTTCAATTAGTATCCTCTAGCTGATTCATCATCTTGCTAGGATGGTGTGGCAATTAGTTTTTACTCTTTGGCTATTAGCTGATTTTCTAAGTTAAACTGAGATTTTGAGAATTTCCTAAGGGACACCTAGGATGTTTCTTACTCAAAGTCCCACTGTGATCGCCATAATGTTAGCTCCTCGTAATTTTCTAGATTGATTGAGATACAAATGGACACGGGTAACATCAAACCAAGCTTTGGAATCCAAGGACCTAGCCTTCCTGGATTCAGAGAGGTATCTCTCTAGTAGGTGCAAAGATATAAACTTGTTTGTTGATTAGGGTTGATTTTAGGCTAGATGTTAAGTGTAGGGTATTTTGATTATTTTTGGTTGGGTATGATGCTCAGATGGATTTAGATAGAAAACATGGAATATTGTTAAGTCATTGGGCGATGGAGTCTAACAAGGTCATGATAAGTTCATCAATGGTGTTAAGAGCATTTGCAGGGCAATTTTAACTTGGTTGGTGGATCTTTAAGGTTGTGAAGGATCATGAGATGGATATTAAGCTTGAGAACAACAAGCTAATAAAGGGCAGAAACAGAATCCTTTATATACTTGTAAACTGAGGGAGTTAAAATATTTATAAGAATAGCAAGAGAATCAAAGGCATAAGCAAAACCTAATCCATTTGATTTCAGACTAAAAACAGATAATCAACCAAGACAAACATTCAAATGAAATATGGAAAGGCAAGAAACTTACTTAACTTGCATAGATTTCATCATCAAGAGCAGAAAACATGTAAGATTCACAAATAACTATAACAATAGAAGGAGAGAAAACCCTGAACATATAAAGTTACAACTATGAAGGTTCCTTGAAACAATTTTAGCTAAGTAAAGGCAAATAGCTTGATTGAAACAGACTTCTTTGATCAACCTAGGCAAAGATGCTTCAAAGAAATGATTCCAAGAACAAAGTATTTAGTGGGAAAAAATATGTAGGGCTAGCCATGAATCATATTGAAACCAACTGATCTAAACCATACAAGAAATAGACAAGCATAAGAAATCCTTAGAGGGCAAAAAGATGAATTCTCTAATATATCCTAGCAGCAGAAAACATTAAGGCAGTGAAGGAAATAAACAGACCTAAGATGCCATTAGCAAACATGTCTTAGTCTAAATTCTTTGTCCTACTGCAACATAGAAAGATGGAAACATATGATAAACTAGAAAACATGAACAAAAGAGAAACACATCACCATCAACCAGGCTTATGGATCCTGCAAACAGTCCTCCTCCATCAACAAACAAATCAGGTCATGCATGAGCTCCAAGACATCAAATTCTCATCAAAAACTCCAAGAGACTATGTATTGCTCCAGAATAAGTCATCAAAATCCAACTAATACATAAGAGCCTCATGCTCTATTTATGGAGAAAATGAGGAGGTGGAAACCCTAAGAGGCTTCCAGAAACTCTAATTTAGCCATAAATGTCATAAATGTGCTTAATGACCATGCAAGACCCAAGACACATAATAGATAAGATAATAAATGAAAAAAATCAAAACATAACTCCCTAATAAAATAAGGAGTGATTTTTCCAAAAAAAATATTAAAAAACCAATTTGTCATAAATCAGTGTCTTTTGTTGACTTTTCAAGTAAAAAGATGTAATCGTTTCATGAGCGCTTACTTTTTAAAAATTGCTGTTTTGCAACCAAGTTTTGGAATTCACTTCCCGATGTCATATTTGGCTCCGTGATGGCTCGTTGGAAAGCTCCTCGAAGAGCATAATTTTCAAAATTTCTTGTGGTTTTCTGATAAAGATTTTATAACCCTATAAAAAATTTCAAAATCCTCAGACTATCATTTGTGCGTCAGTGTGCCCAAAATAAAAAGGGGTATAAAAGGTGATTTTTGACCTTCGAGGGGTCAAAACTCGCTCCAAATATTCTGAAATTTTAGTGGATGTCATGGTAGGTCATGATAAATCCAATTTCAAGTTTCCCATCCCAAATATGCCCCCAGATTTTGTGGAGCGCTGCCAAGGCCGCGCAAACCAGGGCCAAAACTCTCAAAAAACAAAATTTTCTCCAAATCCCTTGAAAAATTGGTGGAGAATTCCCTTACATGTTTTCAGAAAATCCATTAAGAAGCTTGGCCCAAAATTCCAAGGCTATTATGCTCATTTTCTTCTTTAGGTTTTTTTACCTCAAGGAGGGGCTCTCCTTGAGTTTGGCACACAAGCAAGTCTGCTTCTTCTTTGCGCAATGCTTCGTCATATTCTTTTGGAGAGAAAGGCCTCTCTTGATATTATTGAAGTACTTATGCTCATTCTTGTAGTACTAAATGACACGTTGTGCTCTTTTAAAATCCTTCTCCTACTCCCGATTTGCATCTTTGTCTAGAGTAGCATTTAGTGGTCATCTCCTCATCCTCATTATCACCGTCTAAGTCAATGAACTCATGCCCTTGAGTAGTTTTATTATCATTTTACTCCTCCTACCTTTTACCGTCGCTAAATATTTCACCTTTTTCCTTGCCCTTGTCCACCGTTTTGATAGCTTGAGGAGAGATGGCCCTTTGCCTTTTGAGGCAAAGAAGTACATCTCTTTGTCCTCTCGTAGTATGTACATATGTGAGGGGTGATGATGGTAGTTTTGACCATGTTTTCATCATTTCTTTGACCCTCATCATCACATAATTCTACCCCCCATCTTGGCTTTGTTCTTACCCAGGTTCTTCCTTGGTCGTTTCGTACTATGATTTTGATTTTCTGCTATCTAGAAATCGATTAGTAAAACAAGTGACAAGCCATGACAACTCTGCCACATCGGCTATGAATATTTTCTTGGCTATTCTGAGCATCAAGGAATACCTTCCTCAATCCAGTTGATCTTCCCTGACTATCTCCACGCCCATTCCATCATAATCAGTGTTTATTATGCTCACTACCTTGTTTTTCTATCACCGTTTCTCCATCACTCTCATATCCCTCTACCTCTTCTTCATATTTATGTTTGCCTCATTGACTTCTTCACCCTCACCTTGATCTCTATGTGATCCTTGAGTTCCACTCCTCGCTTCACCGATGCACGCAGAAGGAGAGGAAGGGATGTGTATGTGGTGAGGGCACTTGTGCAGATGAGGAAGGAAGATTTGTTCGATGAGGATGTTGTGGGTTTAGAAGAACTTATTGCTTATGAAAACATCCCAAGGTACACCCTCACGCTTCAGTCGATGTACAACCACCATATTGATCAAGGAATGGTGGAACAAGCTATACATTTGTTGGGGTAACTCCTCCTTTGGAACACAAGAAAAAATTTTCATAACACTCCCGTAGAGATAGTAGGGTAGGTCAAGTGCCTTAACCCTTGTGAAATGCATAAGTGAGTCTAAGATGATAGGTATAGTGGCCCCGGAGTATCTCCCCTCACAGTGAAGTATTTCATGATATCCAACACCTAAGGTGCATAATCGTGTTTGAGCTTGATGCGGGGAAAATTGTGATACGCTTTCTATACCTCCTTGATAAATGAAAATAAATCTCTTTATAGCTTACCATTCTTGAACCATTTCTCACCCAATCGAAGGGATACCGTTGGAGCCAGATATGGACATTGTTGAAATTTAAATGACCTCGCAAGGTCGGAGATGCTTTTTTGTAAATTGAGGATACATAGACTTGGGGGTTTCAGATTTCTTTCACCCTACTGACCTTCTCACAAAATTCTCTGAAAACACCTTGTGTTTTGAAAGCATGACAAGATCCTAGGAGAAGATGTAGCAGCTGCATCGTATTTTGGGTTCCAACCTATTAACTTTCCCTCCCTTGTGATTTGTCTTTAAAGGTTTTGACTCTCTCCACTAGCACCGTTATTTTCGCCTCTCAAGGCGGTGATGGGAGACACCGGGTCTCAAAATTGAGGTTTAGTGGAAAACCAAGTGAGAAATGATGATGAGGTCAACTTTAGCTAAGGAGATGAGTTCTATGTTGTGGGTGGTTTTTCCGCTTGAGTAGTTTAATCATGAGAATATAGTAATAGCCTTAATTCTTTAACCACCCCCGTTATCAAATTTGGTTTGGAAATGCCTTTTAAAAGAGCAAGGTTCTTTGTGACTTTGACTCAGGGTTTCACCTCCTAGGTTTTTACCTTGTCAGTCAAAAAAAAACAAGATGATTCTCATGAAATTCTGTTTCTGGGGATCAAGAGAATATTCTACTTAACACCTTCTTGAACCTTCTTCTAACTTGAAAACACCTATAAAGGAGAATTTTAGGCATCAAAGTCTTGCCGCACTTTCGCACCGGGATTTCGCACAGCCGCCTCCTCGCCCGAGCCGTCGAGTCGAGTGGTTTGCGCGCTTCTCGTGAGTTTGAACAACGATTAGCGCAGCGGTCGGCGGGTCCACACCTTCTCGCGTGCGTTGGGCCATCTATTTGCGTAGCACCCGTGGAATAGGTAGCCCTCGTGACGCTCTGGCCGTGAGTCAAGGTCATTAAGTAACGTCGAAGAAAATTTTGAAGCAATTGGGTAGAGGGCAGAGCTCACGTCTTCGTGGCGACGGGCTCGCGTTTGCACAAGCCTAAGTTTTTCGTTAGCTCCGTGTAAAACCGAATGGGATGGGTGGGTGTCGCTGGCTAGCGCCCACTTTTTGGTGCTAACGCCCGACAGTTTTCCTTAAATGGCCCGTAAAACCTTGAATTTAATCTTTGAAGCTCTTCCTTTTCGCCAAGTGCGGGAATATTAAATAATGAATTCAAAAACCTTATGAATTTTGAAAACATAACCGAAACCAACAAACCCACTTTTACTATGTCTTGGTATTTTTTCATTTGTTTCATAACTTTTTGTCCTTTGGAGGGTTTTGAAACTTCCTCAAGGCACTTTTTTTCTCCTCTCAGGGTGTTGATTTGTCAAGGTCCTTTTCACCTCTTCTTTCTTGATAACTTTTGCATTTTCAGAGACTCAACTTTATGCTTGCCTCCTCTTGTTTACTGAAGACATTTTGCATTTCGTAGGTTAGCCCTTTTAAACTCGATATTCTGCCGTCCTTTTAGTGCAGAAAACAATGCTCTTTTGACAAACCCTAGAAAGCAGCTTTCTCTGAAATTCTCTCGGTAGCCATATGCTATAATGAAGGAGTGTCTATCATCATATTTTGATCATTTGTCATTTTTTCCAAATCCCTTGGTTTTAGGTCGCTAAGAAAACATAATCATATCTTCAAGTTCTTAAAAGCCTATCAAAACTCATTTATTATTTTAACAAATCTCAATTGTGAATTTATGAAGTTAGGTGACCTTTGCCTTGCAACCCTACTTATTTATCTCCTTGTTTGGGCATAAAAATTTACAAACCTCATCTTTATAAAACAGAAGTCTCTGTTGTTGTCTCTTATTCACTGATGATTCTGTGATGATTTTTCTCCTTTTTCAACTTATCTCCTAGCTGATCTAATGGCCTCATTTGTCTTCTTTGTAGGAAAGTGAGCAAAGGGAACTGCTCCCTTACTAGATTCATGCTTAGGATCAAAGACCTCCCTTGGTTAGACCTTTGACTAGTTTTGGCCAAAGTACTTGTCCTTCTTTCTTTAAAGCAAGATCTCAGAAAGGTAAAACATAGATTTACAGATCCTTAAATCCACCCTAGGACTCATGAGACCCTAGGTGACATAGTGGAGGCTCTTTGGGACTTGGTAGCTTTTGACTTAAACCAGAACTTGGGCTCTACTTGGCGGGGAGATGATTATGATAAATTAATGTGTTGAAGATCAAAATCCAATGTACTTGATCTCATTTTGTACAGATTCTGACAGCAAGGAATAGTTTTGAGATCATCAATGCTTGGGGTGTTTTGGGAAGGACAATAGAGTCGTTTTGATAAGTGATCTTAGTTGGTCAGAGTATTAGAAAAACAAAAAAACAACAAGTTTTTTAGGCTAATTTGACAAGATGGTGAATAATGAATGGCATGAGCCCGTGATGGGTCTTCTAGGAATGGCAGGGTTGTGTATGACCGGAAAAGATGATAATATAGTGAAAATTTTATCTTAGGATAATGAAGGTAGTGATATTTGTGAACTCACAATGTTTCATAAATTTTTTCATAAATATTATGACAAGCACTTAGTCATCCTATAAAGGCAAAAGTTATTGATTACTAACACACCCCGTACATACCTATGTGCTACCTTTTCTAAACTTTTATATCATAGTGAAATTTTGGATCCCAAACATTTTGTAACTTTATTAAGAATAGGTTACGATATTACGAAATCCAAACTTGCCTTAGCCCTTTTTCTTCCTCGCGCCATAGGACCGGTGTTTCTTGACCAGTCCCATTTCCACTAAGACATACAGTGGCCTATATCCATGTGTTCTTTCTTCTCCCTTGGTTCTTTGGGCTCCAAGACCGAAGTCTAACACATTAGAACTCACCGTATATTATCACAACTTCCTCATAAAAAAAATTATACATGAGTTACGAAATTTTGTTTCCCTAATATAATGACCTTCGAGATACTCCCACATGGCATCACCATAACATTTAGGTTCTAAGGATATTATATATGCCTTGGTTCTGTGTCCTCAATAAATTCCAACTTGTACCTGAGTTTCATGTATCAAATCATAAATTCTTAAAAGGATCTTATTAATAAGAGGTTATGAAATCAACTCGGATGTTCCACCTCGAATGATGTCATGCTATCATCATCTTCTCCAAGGGTATTCCTTAGTGGTGACATGTATACTGCATTTTCCCATTATGAAACTCAAAATGTTGAATCTAATTGCCATAGTTTTCCAGATTACGAAGTGACATGTTGATGTCATTTTACACGTTTTTCACTCCTTAGAGCCAATCTATTCACCGCCATGTGTCCTATCTCGAGGAGAGAAAGGTTCCTCGATTCTTCGTGTTGTTTCAAAAATTTATTTTGTAAACTTCTGCTCCTGATGCAACCTTGTGTCACAAACCACCCGAGACTCCAACCCTTCCAAAGTTAGAGGCAGCTATGAGTCTTTCGAAATTCCAAGGTTTTGAGCTCTTTCGAGGTCCTTTAGGAGACTTCCTACTTCCGAAGCTCCCTACAGAGGCTCCCGCCATAATTCCCTCGATGAGCTTGGAATTTCTTCGCCAACTTTTGCTATGAGCCAATACTCCTCCAATCACCTTTAAATTTTCTTTCATGTTCTGAAGTCACCAAAATTTGACTAGGAATAATCTTAATTATCAAGGAGGCCATTTTGAAGATTTACATACTATTGGAAATCTCTTCATATAAATTTTTGGTGGAGAATTTCCAATGAATGCTTTGAGCCCATTTTTGCCTAAAAATGGTTGAAAAATATATGTTTTTTTATTTAAAATTTATCCTTATTCTTGTCGTAGAATCCTGCAACCCACCATCATAGTCATAATTTTATGGCTTCTCCAATAGTCCACTACCATGGTGATTATATACCGTATATTTCAACAACCATAGGATTCCCATTGATCTTGACACATCAAGCACATCAATGTTATAATTTGTTGCTATCATATCTAGCTCAGTGGACATCAGTATCTTGCCTAACATCATGGTAGTGGCCATTTTATATCCATGCCGATCCGTGTCTTTGTGACATCAATTAAAACACTTTCTAACTATAAGGAAATACTAACCGCCAACTTGATCTCCTATACGACCGTTGCATTAATGCCAACACACTTGTAACCACTAGCAATCCATACAATGCCAATTGTCCAACAATCTCCCCTTGGTATCAAGGGAAACTTCTAATACTTCCCCACATTTATGGCCAATCATCATGTTGATTCCAAACATATCCTTGCATGAGACACCAATGGTTTTCTCCTTCGTATGGGCATCACAAATTCTCCGTAATTATCCCCTTTGGCATAAATCTAAAAGTGCCATGCTACCTTTTTATTCCCCCATGAAATCATCAATATTAGTGATGAGGGTCTACGGATGATTTGCATTCTATTTCTCTCTAAAACCTCTTCAATGATTTATCATTGTTTCTAATTTCATAAAATGGATATATGTGACATGCTCCTCTGAATATATACTACCTAAGATTTTTAATGCCTCCAGCTTTTGAACACTCATGACCACTGTTGAATTACTCTTGCTTCATGCATATTTTGTATCAGCGTAAAAATGAAAATGATACTAATTAAAATTATAATGGTATTGATGGTGCTGCTGCAAATAGCAACCATTAGTATGAATTTCATCTTTATCTTCACCATTGTTGTTGTGTCATCCTTATGCTCACTTCTCCTTAACATTTCAATAAAATTCTCTGATCATACTCTGTAAAAATAAAGGAATATTTTTCTTAAATAATACCAATTGAACCAAAAAAATGATACAAATTGACAATTTTACTAAAGAAAACTATAACAACATTTTCTAAAATAAATTCTATTTGCACAAAAAAGTTTTCTCCATACAATTTTAGACCACCAATTGACATAGAGATAACAATTGAAGGTTATGTATATGTGCTTGTACAATTACATTTCATGAAAACAAGACTACTAACTCTATAATCAAACTCACAACTTAAATAAAATATATTTTCACCCAAGATGCAAACCTTTCTATTTCCTAAGAAATATTTCTTCCCGAGGATAAGAATTGTTTCCCGTTACTACTAATAAAAGCAAATTTACCGAGGCAATGCTTTTTGATTCTCCCCGCACCGCTCTTTTCATCTACGTGGGGACCGACCCCATGGACCTCATTTTCAGACCGTGGGCTTCTTGTCATTCCAAACTTCTTTGTAGCCCATATTATTTTCTGCGGCTATAGAATGCAGTGTTGTAATCCCTCAAACTTGGCCGACCGTACCCTCCTTTTCTCTTTCTAACGTGCTCATGTATATTTGAAATAAACAAATACATTATTGTAATCAACAAGGAGCTTCTTCATACCTTCATCGATAAGATCTGGCATTCCGTCAGAAGAGATTTTATGTCTCCGCATATGACTTATTTGGCCTTTGAGGCCATTATCTTTCTTTTCAATGAAGACAACAGAGCAGAGATTCACTCCCACCCAATATACTATCCTTCATCCAACCTGATTGAATGAGCCCTCTTATAGAGACATTACCTTCCACCTTATTCTTGCCCTTGTTTGGGATCTATCTTGATGTGACAAGGTTGGAGGAAAATTCTCCTTCCAACCCCTTCACCCAAATCTCTCTTTCTTCCTTTTTTTTTCTTGTTTTCAAGAATATATTTATCGGGATGTCGCTTCCATTCTTCACTTGAGGCTTGCTCTAATTGCGCTTGGAGAGTATAGATAAATGTCCTATTTTATCTATCAAGTCTTTTGATATAGAGGCATCAAGAAAAATTCCCCGTCTATTTTATATTTTATCTCTTATCACCCTACTAGAAATATTTCTCTTTCATTTTTTTGGTATCATCTATGTAAAGCGGGCATCATTTTTTTATATTTACGCTTATCTTCCTTGTGCCCAAAAACCGCTACATATGTAGCACATTCAATAGGGATTAGGAATGGAGCCAAAATATTTCTATGCTTGGAAACATTCCTATAATAACTTTCCCTTGTATCCAACATGCTTTATCCTCAACACTTTGTGTGTCCTTGGGTTGCTTCTACCTAACACATTTTTTTTTTCTTGCATTCCATCTATAGTTTATGGATTTATGTCAAAAATTATTGAAAGAAAAAATATCCATGACAGTGGATTTTGAGGAATGAAGATGGCCTTTTTCTTTGAGGACTTTGTCCTTGAGGAGGAAAGGACCTATGTTGGTTCGCCATGTTCCTCTCCATGACCATTTGAATTATTGCCTTGAATTCTAACGTGTTTTTTCTGAATATATTCTCAAGGTTTCTTATCCTTCGCTTACCGCCTTTTCTTCTCTTCATTGCTAATGCTTTCCTTTATACTACTAAAGTTAAAAACAACTTATTTTCCTTATTATTTTTGAACCCTCAAACTATTTTTTTGGAGCTGGTTCTTCTTTGAAACCTAAACCACTCCCCCGATGAGTAGGATATCTACTTAACAAACATCTCATTCAAGGTCTTTATTCTCTCTTCAAGCTTTTTGATATCGATACAACTCTTTATTTTTCATTTATATGTCTTGTCTCAATCAAGATAATTCACGCTGTAGTCTCTCAAAGTAAGCTTCTATATCATTTAGATGATTGATCAACATGCCACTCAACCTTCTAGCCTCTTCTTGTTTAACATTAAGATTGACCATTTGTTCGTCAACTTTATTCTCAAGCTCATTATTAAGAAACTTCTCCTTTTTCTTAATATTATCTTCTAGTAACTAATTGATCTCTTTTAGAGAAGAATTAAGCTTTTGTCTCTTAAAGTATATCATTTTATTCATATACTTTCTTCTCTATTAGAGGTGCTATCCGATTCACCACAGATCTAGAACCATCTACGTGTCCATGGAGTCATCCACGGCCCAAGGGGTATCCTTTCTTCATCACTACTAGGGTTACTCTTATTTTCTCCTATGGATGAGAACATATGGGACATACATCTTCTTCTTCTAGATACTCTCATTTTCTACCCATACAAATGTGAAGTTATCTCTTCACAACGACTATATACATGAAATATTTGTAATATCCCAAAATGGGGAAGCAACAATATATGAACATAAAATGGAAATAATGTTGAATAACATTACACCAAAATGTGTAGAAACCATGGAGCCATTTTATTAAGTAAATACAGCAATAAGTACAATAGAAGCGGGCACAACTCAAATAGTCAAGGCAAACAAGCCTCCCATGAATACATATGCCAAATATGTGGTGGCCGTTACATATGTAAGAATTCCCATGAACAAATACAACGCAAATTATAGATGGTACATTACACGGGAATGAATAACAATATAAATCTGCAAATGAATGGATCATACAATGTTGGGAGTGAAGATATAGACTCCCAAACACAATTCCAAGATAATCTAGAAAGGATTTCCCGAAATATACAAAAATGTAGAAATATTTAGTGCAAACATAGCCAAGTAGCAGCCGCAACTCAATAACTGGGGACATGGGAGATGGTCAAGATTATACATATGAAATAGACCTCCTCCAATGATATTCCAAGTGGAAAGGGATGATCCTAACACCGAATATCTCAATTAATCAAGCACTGTAGTAATTCCCATTGCAAATGCTCGCTAAAATAACGCAATCAAAGAGAGGGGCTGTCCTATAGGTGATGGAAAATATGTTGGCCAAGTGCCAAGATGTGAAATAAGTGCCAGAATCTTTCCTCATTGATTTCCCAAAGGAAATAAAGCTCTCCTTCCGAAAAAAGCTTCGGGAAGTGGTGGTTATCAACCTCCACTACGCATGCTCACAACACAACCCCGCTCTAAATAGAAATCGTGTTGTAGTCAAGGAGGTAGCTTGGCCTCAAGCTTGAATGTGGAGAAATGAAGTGCAAGATCCCTAAAGAGACCTCTCAATAAAAGGAGATGGAATTTCAAATAGGAATGCCTTGTGCTAAGAAGCACATCAATCTCAACTAAACAACCGAAGAATGCACAATAGTCATACAAACACCGTAAACTCAATGATCAATAACATGTCTTGCTATGGTCGGCTTTCCTCCTTAGTAAACAAGGGAAGCCTTCTCAATTTTGGGTCCCACCATTAGGTTTCCTTCACCAAGGAATCTTCCTTCCAATTGATCGTGATGTCTCCATAGATGATCTCCACCTTCCATTCCAACGTCGTTGACTTGGTCAAACTTGACCTTGTCCACATGTAATCGCCTTTTCTCACACATGAGGGTATGAAATCCACTTATCATAATGATCTCTTTTCACATCATGAAATATTTTATTCCTATTTTAGAAATGTATGGGCCTCCTTACCCATTTATTCATCTCCCTGTGTCAAAAGAAAATCAATATTCCAATTAGTTGCATGCTAATTTTGGAATATTACGCCTCCTCCTCCCAAATGTAGCTTGTCCTCAAGCAACCGCAAGGATAGAACCGAGAAGTCTCCCTCCTTTTTCCCGTAGCATCCAAATATGATAAACTCGGCTCCAAGGAATAAGATGTTGTCTCATCAATAAATCTCCATATTTCCTCCTACATGTAAGCTAGCTAAATAGCTATCATCATGAAGAAGTAAAGTACTTAAGGAGGGCAATAAGGTGCTATCTAGAGGTCCTTTATAATGGGATCTGAAATGCATTGGGAACCATCATTCTATGTATCCTCCATCCCCAAGCTATCATCCATACAAAATGAGTTACCCCAACATGGCAACTTCCCTAAAAATTTCCCTCCACCTCGTAGCTCCCGTAGAATAGGTGGGTTGCATAGCTAAACATGGCAGAAAAAATAGCCTACCAAAAACTCATTCCATATATCCAATTATGATTATTTTAGAGTAGTCACGATCTGCCGTAAGCCAATGTTTCCTCAAGTGGCAAGATGAAGTCCGGATCTCCAAAGATCTTCTCTCCAATGTTATGAATCATGTCGGCTCAAAACCATCCCATATGATGAATAGGAAACTACCACCATATGGAATCCAAATGAGAGGAATAATGAAGGTTTCATGTAGTGCCGGAAGGTACTAACAGCTTTCCCCAAGTGGTCACAACGTGCTATTCTAACTTTTGTTTCGGTAAAAATAACATGGCAAGTTGTTTCTTAATAAATTGCCATTGTGTATGTCATCACATCTACTAGTGAACAATAAATAGCTTGGTATATCAACTAAGCATACATAAAATAACAAAACACTTTCCCAAGGCCACACAAAAGATGGTTGTCTCCATCATATAATTCTGCCCAAAATTGACCATGGAGCCCAATGAGAAGCTTTCCTCTTGTGGAGTAAATGAACCGAATATAATGAAGAATATGCAAATACTATGTTAGATAATCAATAAATGAAAACAAAATTCTTACCATTTACCGGGAAGTAAGATGGATATATGGATCCAAGGAATAAGTCCTCCATAGTGGTATGACATACTCCCATAAAAGAGGAATTGACCATATGTCGCATGAAGATCTTCCCTTCTCTATGCTTGGAAATCCAAGTTAAGAAGATCATATTACTATAATATATGTCTCCATCCACTACCCATCATTCTCACCTCCTCCTTGTCCACCAAGTGCATTATCATGAAGTGATCCCTGGACACTCCATCAATAAACCCGTATCCCAAGTGATAGTGTTGTTGTCCTTCGTAAATAGGCCCTCGCCAACTCATAGCCCCATTATTTGACATGTTCATTGTCAAAGTCATCTCCCACAATGTCGCTATATAGGAATTCTCTTTCTTTCGTAAGTGGGAAGTACCTCCTCGATCATTCAAGGTTAAGGAGTAGCCCAATGCACCATGATAGTGCCATCTCCTACTCATGCAACATCATGCAAAATATGGGAGAGGATCAACCCATATCCTCTCAAGAAAACCCAAGGTAACAACATCTCTTGTTGCTCCCTTATCTCTCCCTCATACTCACTATGGAGTGATATCATGATGGTTGACTTTTAGAATGCCCCATACAACCAAATATTTTGCTGCCATAACATATGGGTGTCATGTAATGCCTCCATACCTTTTGTAAAATGGTATGTAATATGATGGCCAAATCCTTTAAGAGTAGCCAATGTAGCCATGCCTCCTATTGCCCTGTCATAAATATGCAAGTGGATCACCAACCTCTCGTCACCATCCACACCCACTCAACCACATGTGGGTGTCTCCACCGCTTCAACTTGGTACCTTCCAATGAATACTACCATCCTTCCAAATCAGATTTTCCTCTTGCATTTCATGGGATGTTGAAATGCAACCTCGAGATCTCCTAGAGAAGATGTCACACCAATAACCATCTTGAATCCATAAATATCCAAGTGTGTTGGAGGCAACCTCCTCATTGCTACCTAATGATAATGCTTGTTAATCTCCTCAATGATGGGTTTTTCCGTCTCATGCTCCAACTCAAGGATGTTCACAGATTTTTCATAGGATTGTTTTGGACAAGTTCCATCCTATCCTCCAAAATCCACACCCCAACCTCAAGTGTTGTGTGTAGCTCAACAACAAGACATTAGGATGATGGTTCATCCTTCCTTGAGAAATTCAAGGTCGCATAGTGCAATGCAATTATGTTGTTCTACATTAGCAAAGATGCAATGGTATACAACCCTCCATAAGATTTGTCAACAATAGGAAATGGAAACTTAGGAATACCTCGGTGAAACTTCTGGGATTATCTTGTATGGTTGCAAGAGTTCCCTCTTCTAATGTGATGGTCCCCCCTCCACTGTGCCATGGGGATGCTCCTCCATAGCTGCATCACATCAGTACAAGTCTCCCTCCATGGTGTTGAGGGCTCCTCCTCCTCTCGATTTCTCCTTGCCATTCTTTAATCAACCTTTGGAGTAAATTCGCAAAAATAGCTGCCTTTGCATGACTCAAATGGCCGAACCACTCAAATGTGTGCTTCTACCTTCAAGTTGTAGTTGCACCCCAGCCTTCTTTTCTACCACCGAATGTATTAGGAAGAATGCATCTAGTTTCCTTGCCCAAGCTCCTTGTCAGAGATGACCCATCAAAAGTAGACAATAGAAACCTATTGCCCTCGATTCTCCCTTTACCGCAAGGCCTCCTTTCTTCCTCCAAACTTGAATGAATTGTGGTAAAGCTAGAGTCTCCTTGAAGGCTCTAGGTTTATATTTGTACTCAACAAGGTATTCACTTAGAATTTTTGTGATCCAAGTGTCCTCCATCTTTCTGCAATTTGTCTCCTTTTTCAAAAGGAAAGGGTATAGTCCCACTTCTTCTTTCTTCTTCTTTGCTTGACCTCCTTGTTGAGGTCCTTTAGATCCGAAAAGAGATAAGATAAAACTCATTCTCTCCATCATTCTGATATTCCTCTTTGTCTTCTTATTCTTTTGATAGCATAATGGTCGAGATCCACAGATGAGCCAAGATTATGCTCTAATACCACTATAATATCCCAAAATGGGGAAGCAACAATATATGAACATAAAACTGAAATAGCAAAAGAATAACATTACACAAAAATGTGTAGAAACCATGGAACCACTTATTAAGTAAATTGCTATAAAATAAGTACAATAGAAGTGTAAACAACTCTCAAATAATCAAGGCAAATAAGCCTCCCATGAATACATATGCTAAATATGTGGTGTTGCTACATAAAGGTATCACTCATGAACAAATACAAGTGTTTATAGATGGTACATTGCTGTCGTGAAATGAATAACAATATAAATATGAAAAAATGAATTGTCTACACAATGTTGGGAGTGAAGACATAGACTCCCAAACACAATTCCAAGACAATCCGAAAAGGATTTCGAAATATGAAAAAATGCAGAATAAAGTGAGTGCACTCTAGGTCGAGTAGCACTGCAACTAACAAATAGATGGAGATGGCTGAAGATTATACATATGAAAATATACTCCTCCAATGGATCTTCCAAGTGAAAGGCTGATCTCATTAATCAAGATCTCACCCTCCAAATCAAGCACCGTACCCCGACCGCAAATAAACATTTAAATAACACAAATAAAGAGAGGACCTGTATATAGGTGATGGAAAATATGTTGGCCAAGTGCCAAGATGTGAAATAAGTCTGTGACCTTCTCACTGATTTCTCAAAGGAAATAAAGCTTCCTCCTCTCGGAAAACAAGCTCCATGGCGTTATCAACCCTCCACCGCAACACAACCCAATTGCATTTAAACTGCTACTTCGTAGGCTGGAGGAGGTAGCTTTGGCCCCAGTGAAGCCCGAATGTGGAGAATGAAGTGCAAGATCCCTCAAGAGGTCTCTCAAGAAAGGAGATGGAATTCCTAAACAGAATGCCTTGTGCTAAGTAGCACAACAATCTCAACTAAACAATCAAGAATGCACAATAATCATGCAAACCGTAAAATCAATAATCGAAAACATGTCTTGCTATGGCTACCTTTCCCTCCTTATAAACAAGTGGAAGCCTTTCTCACCTTGGTTCCCATCATTGTGGTTTCCTTCTCCATCAAGGAATATTCTCCCCAATATCACCGCGTTTGCATCTACAGATGATTCCCGTGCCTTCCATTCCAACGCTGACTTGGTCAAACTTTGACCTGTCCACATGTAATTGCCCCTTTTCACATGAGGGTGGAACTAAATATAATGTTCCCTTTTCACATCATGAGGGATTTTATTCCTATTTTTAGAAATGTATGGGCCTCCTTACCCATTTATTCATATCCTAGGTGTCAAAAGCATAAATCAATATTCCAATTAGTCTTATGCTAATTTTGGAATATTACAATATTTATCTTCAAAAGAAGAATATGTACATCTAATGTTTAAGTGGCCTATCTCTTTACAATTATCACAAAACAATTTCTTGCCTTTAGAGTTGCATGGCCTCTCATCCAAAGCCTTCTTCTTCACCATCCTTGGAGTGAAGATTAGTATTTTGCTCCAAGAAAGAGATATCTTCTATATTCCTCAGCATCTTTCCTTTTTAGATTCCTTCTCCTTTTCTTCCTTTTCTTCTTCTCATTATTAACAACCTTCAAAGATTCTGTTCACTAGTTGAGCAAAGAAGGTTCTTCAACATCCTCTCGAGTTGTGTAAATTTATCCTCTACATAGACATTGAAATTTGTCCAAAGATTTCCTTTTCTCGACCACAAAAGCCCACTCTCTTATCGCATCCGGCTTAGACAACCCTTTCATGATTATTTCCTTGGCTTCCGTATTAAATTCATTCCTCTCTTGATATATCATAGGCATCCAAATGTCTTCATTGACTATCATCAAGTAAGCTTCCATTCTGATCTTCCAAATCTCATACTTTGATCCATTTTCAAATGGAACTCCTTCTCGATGTAATTCGAGTTTGATTATCCATTGTTTCTACTTTATCTACCTTTGAGCTTAAGTTGCTACTAAATGAGCTTGACTCGATACCAATTGTTGGAAACAATGTTAATGTTGAGAGGGGGGAAAATTAGTATTAAGGTTAATTTAAATTTTATACCAATTTAATTTCATTCATCAATATAATCACCAACAACATATCACGTGTAGAAATATGAAAACAACACGTAAACACACATCATGAGCAACATGTACATTGACACGTAGGTTTTACGGAAACCCTTTCTCGGAAAACCACCAAAGCTTGTTGTTTTTATTGATGCTGTAAAAATAAGGTCACCTAATTTTAATATTACATCATTATGGTTGTGAGCCACCACTTATAGGATGCACCAACTCCCCTTTTATTGTTTTCTAGCACCCACTAGCAGAAGTACCAACCCTCCTCTTTTGTAGACACCTCATCAACTTACCAAAAGAACCATGTGAAGCACCAACTTCATGGATTTTTGGTAAACACTAACTTTCAACTCCTTTGAATTTATGAAAGCACTAACTTGCGTGAGGCACCAACCCCCAATCCTTCTCAAGCACCCACAAGATATGGAAGAACCAAATTTCGTATGTGCTCCAACCCACACTTAACAAGGAATTCAATGTTCACTCTACATGGGAAGCCATCAGCTCGATATCACTTATGTTCTATTAAACCCTTGGCCCACACAACATTCTTTGTTTTCTACCACTTTGAAACAACCCATTGTTATGCTCAATAGAATTCACTCATGACACAACCCACGTAAAGACTGTCCAAACCGCAAATATCATACTACTCTCATCCCTTTTCTCAATAGCATACATTCAAGACTTGACCTCTTCTATTCCACAGTTTTCTTAGCCTTCTCACATAACAAGACAAGCTCTCTCGTGTCTCTTTTCCTCTATGTAGGCAATTCCAAATTTCTTTTCTCCGTGTACCATGATTACTTGGCCTCACAAAACAACACATACCGCACTTGTAACAATGTTGTTTCTCCCCCAATTGATCAACTACAACTCGGGTTTTGTTTAATTGAAAAAAAGTGGTCGATGATTTCTCTCTTATCCTCACTTTGCTGCTTCACTACCTTCTTAGTGTACTCCCACATGGCTTTTCCATCCTGCTGGTGCATCTAAATAGGACACTCATCGCCTCATTAATCATCTAGAATAGGATATGAGCATTTATATACTTGAGAATTAAATCCTCACTCCACCTCGCACACTCCAATGAGGCTCTTTGTGCTTATTCATGGATGATAGATATTGACAAAACACTTCCGTTGCTGCTTATATGTTCTTCATTTAATCCCGATAGCATGCACACAAAATCGTGATCGCTTACTTCCATCTACAAATAGGCCCAACACTCTTCCTTACAAATTGTGGTCCTCGTTGCCTTGACCCAACGATCTCGACAAATATACTCACTTGCTCCAATGATGAACTCTTATGCGTGCATTTACTCTCATTTATTAAATCATCCACCCCCGCATATGCCTTTGTGATTCCTTTTCGTAAATTTTACATCATAGTGAAATTTTGGAGCCCTACATCTTGTAACTTTATTAAGAAGAGGTTATGATATTACGAAACTCGATTGGCCTTTAGCCCCTTTTACTTTCCACCATAGGACACGATACTATGACCATGACATATCACTTAGGTGTTAAGCCCTTCGAATATCCCGGTGGGGGCATATCTCCTTGTGTTATTCTTCTCGCCCATGGTTCTTTGACCTACGACAAAAGGAAAACACACTAACCCCATGTATCGCATAAGAGTAAATTTTCTATAAAACAATTACATAGGAGTTACAAAAACTTTGGTCTCGATATTTCTAACCTTTGAGATACTTCCCACATGGCGTCACCATATCACTTAAGTGCCAATATATTCTAATGCCCTCTGGTTCACGTGGTGTCATCATAGCACTTAGTGCTAAGCTCTTGTCTATGCTATTAGTTCTTTGTGTCCCCACAACCAAACTCCAATCAACATCAAAGCTCTCGTACGTATCAACTTTTTAAAAGGATTCATTAATAAGAGGATATAAAATCCTAACCTCCCATGTTCCAAACTCCGAATGACTTCATTCTCTCATCATCATCTCCACATGGAATTTCCTTAATGGTGACATGTGTCACCAAGATTTTTCCTTTAGGCCACTTGAAATGCTAACCGACTATCAAGTTTCCTCCATACCTCTACATCATGTTGGCATCATCTACCACCTGCTGCCTCTTTAGGCCCAATCATCTTCTACCATGTTTCATGTTTAGGGAGAGAGAAAGGGTCCCTCGCTCTTTCAGCTTTGCAAAAAAAATATTTTGTAAATCCTTGCTCCTCGCAACCTCAACACTCTTAAAATAAGTCATTCATAAGAACTTACAAGGTTCGACAACCGGAAGTTCCAAACCTCCAAGGTTCTCGATATGCGTACTTACATGATATTCAAGGTTTCGATGTTCGCGTGCTCCCTAATGTTCTACCTACTCCAATGGTCCAAAATCACCCAAGTCTTTGACCCTTCCAATCACCTTTTAACTCTACTTTCATGGACTTAAGACACCAAACTTTGATTGGGAATAGCTCCTATCCAAGATGCCATTTGCAAACTTCCACATACTCGTTAAATATCTTTCTAACACTTTCTAGTGGATAAGGTCTCAGGTATTATTTGATCCCATTTTCTACTCCTCGAAAAATGGTTGCAAACTCTCTATTTCATTTGCACCTCGACCCTTATTCTTGTGCCTAGAATCCTAGACCCCCAACCACCATAGTCATAATTTTAGGGCTTCTCCAATAGTCTTATTTTGGTGATTCTCACGAGATATTGCAACCATGTGATTCCCTGAGCTATGATACATCAAGCACATCAATGTTAGTACTTTACTTATCGCAACTAGCCTAGCTGGACATCAATTTTGCCTTGCCTAACATCATGGTAGCACATACATCCATGATTATCCTGCTGACATTAATGCAACACACTTGCTAACCGTCAGAAATTCCAATGCCCAAATTGATCTCCTACCATGATTGTTGACATCAATTCCAAAACACTTGTAGCCACTAGCCATCTAGACAATACTACCGTCCAACAACCATATATATAAGTTCATGTTTCAACAATGCATCATTGATAGATACATTAAATTCATCATGAAAAATGCATTTAGTCTAGTGAATAAAAGCATTTAGATTCTTTTATAGTTTGTACCATATTGTTTCATTATGTAGTGTGTTGTGCAAGGAACATTATTATCATGTGCTTGCACCTATTACATGTCATGCGTCAAAGTCAAACATTAAGAACTTAAAGTCTATTGAGACTAAGTTGGCATGAAATTTATTAGTTTTGTAAATAGGTTTATTTCAAATTTTTATACATATATTTACATATTTATGCGCTATGAAGAAAATTAATTATTTACAAACGAGAAAAAAGTGTGAAGGCAAAGATTGGATCACTTATTTCGATCGTGTCTACATGGGAAATCAATGTGCTTTGGTTGATAAATGATAAAAAATGGACTCTAAAGTTTAGGAATTCATGTTAGATTATTATGCTTGAGTTTTAAATGGTTTTTTTCACGATTTTTCTAAGTCAACAATTTTGCTTTGATTAGTTTCTATGTATTATATGTATGATAATGCATCCTATATGCACCCCAATCGTAGTCCATCGTAAGGCGAGGATTTTTTGTATATGTGGCTTGCCTGAGCTAGATCACGTAGCCCATCGAAATTTCATGTTCCAATTAATAGATCCTACCTCCGATGACAATGGAATGTGCAAGGCAGTGTTTTTGTCTTTGTTGATGATCATGCTACCTCTAGTGGACCTTCTTCACTTATTTCAAGTATTACCCCCGCATTTTAAATCCTTTAAATCCTTATGTGTTTATGCATTGAAATTGTCTTTAATTTTTAAATTATATTCAACTAATGTGTTTGAATTTAATGTATATGTTATTGTGCTTCTAGTTTGTTAATTATATATGTTAAATTATGTTTATGATTTGGTGCACTTCAGGTGTCGAAGCCGAGGATTAGAGTGCAACATTGATCCATATGTGGTGTTAATTCTAAATTGGTACCGATGGGATACTCCACAAAACAACATAAGAGTAACTCTTTCAAACCAGCTTTTGACTGAGGATTAGCCTCTTCAGCCTGAGAGGGATCTCTCAAATTAACTTATGATTTGCTCAATTAGGATTCAATCAAATGGCTAACTCTGTGATATGTACTTTAATGTATTTGATTGCAGGTGAAAAATGAAATATGGTTCACTACCATTGGACTTATGGAGTCAGTGAGGGAATTCAATGACAATGGCTCTCCTTGTGGAAGCTGAGACTTTTAATGTTTCAATGAAAGGAAAATACACACACAGGAATATTCAATAGCTTAATGTTAAAAAGAAGTCAGAGCATGAATAACATGAATTTTGAGTAATTCAACATCAAGATATTGGAAACAAGATATTAAGAAACATAAGACATAAGCTCATTGAAACACTCAAAGAATCTCAGGTGAAGCAGAAACGCAGTCACTGCATATTACTGATGATCAAAAATTTACAATAGCGGTAGTGTCATATAACATTCTCTAACCCCTTTCTGTTCTGATTTCTTGTCTATAACAGACCTTTATCTTACAGATCTACCCATCCGACAGATCATCGAAACACAAGTTCGACACCTATCATAACTATAAACTACATTCTTGGAACTGAAAAAGACACCTAGTCTCTAAATACTTATACTTCTAATAAGACTCTGTTTTACATTTATTACATTCATTCTTCAGTAGTGGGATAATTATATTGATAAGGATCAGATTCTCGAGTGTCATTCACCATCACTAAGACATTAATGTACCAACTAGATTTAGGAAACATCAGTCCTATTTTTTAGGAAAAGATAAACAAAACTTTAATCTTTGTATGCATGTTGAGTTGTATTGGTGACACTCCTGTCGAGTATTGAACCTTTGTTGGGATGGCCCACTGTCAACTTGGATGTCTCCACGTGGCTGGTTGTTCTTCAACACACTTTTCAAACCTCCAAAATCCATTAAAAACACTTTGCTGCAAAAATAGTGACCTTAGGAAGTTTCATAGCGAAATTTAGTAGCACATTTACTTTAGTCATCCAACCTCCTTTTTTGCCTCCTTTGTTCATCAAGATATGTTTGTTAAGTCATATGGGCTAAATACCATCACTTTCTCTCCTTAGATCTCCTTCAAAATTGGTTTATGGGGTAAAAAACATCCTACAAGAATTTCGTAGCGAAATTCAGCCCTCAAGTCTGGACTTCGCTACAAAATTGCCTAATTTGGTTGAAAACACAGATTTGTCACTTTTCTTCAAAATTTCAGCTTCTAAACCAAAATTTATGTTTCCTGCAAGTTGTAAAATTAATCAAAAATATTTTAGACCAACCCCTCAGACTTGGGTATTTCATCTTTAGCATCAACAGGTTGTACCTCTTCAGGTTCATTTACCATTCTAATTTTCAGCCCTATTTTCTTCAGTTCTTCTTGAATCATCTCCATTTGGTATTCTAGGTCCTTAACCTGTCCTTTAATCCTTTTCCTCTCAGACTGTAACCATAGATTTATTTTTCTTGTGTTCTTCACCACTTTCCTCAGAGAAATACTTCTCTTCAACATTTTCTTGGTATTTGACAGAGTTTTGTCATATTTTTCTAGTTGATCTTTCATTTATTTTTCAAAATATTCCATTAGTTGTCTATCTACCTTGGCCTCTTGTAGCTCCAATTTGACTTTAATAACTTCTTCCTTGGCCTCTCTTAATTGTCCTTGCAAGATTTGTACTTCAGTCTTTTCCTCAACTTACTCCTTTCCTTTTCTTTGCACAAAGACACATTCTGCTCTTGGATATAGGTATATAATGTTCTATGGCTTCTTGCCTCCATCAATATTTTCTACTATCTTACTCTCCATGCCACCCTTTGCAATTTGTGACCTAATCATTGGTTTCCTTGGCTGGAAAATGAAACCAGCATCTTCTCCTGAAAAATCTAATTTTTTGACAGACTTACCTTTCTGCTTATTCCTTCTATCCCCTTCAATGTCTTCTACTTGGACAATTGGAGATTCTTCAATGTATATATCCTGGAGGATGTATTCAAGGTTTCCTTTGGCAATGGTTTAGCTCATGGTTATCCTCCTGCTACCATGTTTGCTAATTTTTTATTTTTTCCTTGCAGGTGATGGTTGTGAGATATCTCTCTCTAGTATGGGTTCATCGTCAATATCCATTGGTTCCACAATAGGCGCTTATCTCTTTCATGAAATTGTTCTATCTCACTGTAGATGATTTGTTTGATTCGAAAACTTTTTAGGTGTCACTGAATCTACTTCATATCCACTAAGAAAAATAAAATATGCCCAAACTCTATTAAACATTTTTAATTCCTCCAGCACTAATAATTTGATGAGGCCATGGTGAAAAACTAATGTTTCACTACCCTCAGCCTTGGCTTGGACCTTATCTGACATCTTCCCCAAACTTCTAAATAAAAATAAGGGCAAATCAAGGGGTTGCTTACCAATGAAATGCAAAAGGAGCCTAAAGTGATATACGTATACCATGTGAAACCTCCCCTCGTAGGTAAAATACTTATGGACCACAAACAATAGCTTTGAATAATTTTCTTTCATATAACTCCTGGGGATGCCACTTTCCATGTCAGCGCCGATGTGCTCCTATTTGATAAATTCCTCACAACTCTGCATTTTGAATTTTGTACCTTTGAACCATTCCTCACCTCCACTGGGTATTATGTAGCCTGAGAGATAGTATCAGGTGATACTGTGAAATTCAATACTCATACCTTTGAGGTTGTCCTTGTGAAAATGGCTGTGAAGTCTTTGGATATCTGAGCATGAAAACCCTGCAGCTTCTGACAGAACTATAGAAAACCAATATTCCTGAAGGCATCCATGAAACTAGGATCATCATTCAATAGTTTTAAATCCATGGGATCGTATCTCACACAGTAACCTCCTTTATTCACTTTCTTATTCGCTTTCGTTTCTCCTTTATACCTTCGTTGCTTCTTAGTTGTGGCACCTGCAGATGAACAAATCTAGACAGCAAGTTTTTTGTGTTGTGAATCATCTCTTCAAGGATGGCACTGTTATGCTTTACATGCAAGACTTTGAACAATGAATGACAGAGAGAAGCTTAGGGGGAAAATTTTAAATGCAATTCAACATCTTGAGGGAGAATGATGACGCATGTGACCACAAAAAACAATGATCAGTGAAATCACAATCTTGCATGCTTGGTGATCATGGTAACTAATTTGATGACCTCACCTTTACCCTTGGCCATTGAAAACTTTACACCTCACAGTGCTCTGTCTTTTCTGCAGAAAAACAAAATTTTGTAGTGAAAACAGTTAAAATCCTGACAGATTCACTACGGAATTGTCAGGTGATTCCGTAGCGAAATCCGCCATTGTATTCACTACTGAATGGTGAAAAAAATAGACAAGTGGCTTATTTTTTGATTTGAAGGCATGGGTGCGAAAACTAAATGACATGGAGTGGATTTGACTAACATGACATGAATTATGGTGGGTTTAGACTTAGGATAAAGCTTATTACATGTGTGTTCCATAAATTTCATGAATCGAACTATGAAAAAAAATAGAACCTAGGTGAATGATGTGCAAGACCCTATCAATAAAATTTTGAAAACTTTTGAGTGATAACAGTGGATCCACTGGGGAAGGTGTGCCCTTGTGGTACAACAAAGAACATGTAGTTCTGATACCCTCTTTTAATGAAAAAAAAATATTTTGAAATTCACAAAGACTTCCTCAAGCTCTTATGGCCTTCTTCTCTGGCTCAAGCTTGATAATGAGCTTATATTTATTAAGAAAACATCATAACAGAAAATCAAATATATACAGTGGAGTGAAATTTAGTAAAAAATACTTAGGAGGAGTAGTGTTTTAGAAACCTACCATTGACAAGTCCTCCTGCACACAACTGTCCATCCATTTCTTGAAGCAAATAAGTGTTGTTGCCATGATATGCAACTATCACAAATGGTCCCTTCTAGTTATTCTGAAACTTTTCATGCTTCCCCTTTTCTTCAATTATGGCTTCCCATTTCAAGACTACATCTTGAAGCTGGAAATTTTTATCTTTAGCTTTTTCGTCAAATGTTTTATTCACTATGTTTTGTGATTTATAATGGTTGTTATATACCTCTTCTTTTTTTTCTTGTAGAACTATAAGCTGGTTTATCCTCATCTGGATAGCATTTGGCTCCTCTTCAAGTCCTTACA
Organism: Pinus albicaulis; assembly: GCA_034641835.2. NCBI lineage: Eukaryota > Viridiplantae > Streptophyta > Pinopsida > Pinales > Pinaceae > Pinus > Pinus albicaulis. Next base: position 1,364,301,117 of record CM076572.1, read on the forward strand.
GTTGCTTCTTTACCGGAACTCCCAAAGAAGTGGGAAAAATAGCTTCAGCTTCATACACTAATTCATAAGGAGATGTACCAATGGATCGCTTTGTGCAAAATCTATCATCCCAGAGAGAAAACCCTAAACTTTATATGCCATGATCTCTTGTTTTTTTGCAACATCTTTTTGATGATCCTCACTATACTTTTGTTGGATGATTCTACAAGGCCATTACCTTAAGGGTAATAGGTTATTGAATGTCCAAGTGTAATATGATACTGATGACAAAAGCTAATTAATTTTTTTGATTTAAAATCTTGTGAATTATCAGTAATAATATTTATAGGACAACCGAACCTAGACAAAATATTCTTCTCCAATAATTGAATGATGATTGAATTAGTGGCCTTCCTTGTTCGGATTGCTTCAATCCATTTAGTGAAATAATATGTAGCTGTCAAAATCCAACGATTTTTCCCTGAGGATGCTGGGTGTATTTTTCCAATGAAATCCAACCCCCATTGTTGGAATGGCACTTCAACATATATTGGCATAAAAGTAAAGGAATCATCTTCTTCTTACCATCAAAAACTTGGCATTCATGGCATGCAATGATCTTCTTGTAGATATTCTTAAACATAGTAGGTCAATAATAGCCTACCCTGAGTATTTTCTTGGTTGTGTCTTTCCAGTAATGGTGTCCTCCACAATCTCCCTTATGGAACTCTTCAATGATTTTTTTAGCCTCATCTTCCAACAAGCTATTCAAAGGAATCCCACCGGTATCTTTCCAATACAAATTCTTATTCACAATATAGTATCTTAATGATTTCAACTTTACAAACCTTGATTTGGACTTAGTCAACTCTGGAGGAGTTTTGTGATGATGTAGGACAAAGATTACATCTCTGTACCATTCAGAAAAGATGAATTTCTCTTCAATAGGGACCAAATATTCTTCTTCTTCTGTCAGCTTTGAAATTTCTGCAATGAAGTTCATGTCAAGACATTCAAATTTTGACTGTGCCATTAGTTTTTCTAACCCCTGTCCCCTTCACCAACTTGGTAGGCTTGATTTCTATGTCATACTCTAGCAAAGTAGCTATCCATTTCCCTCATTTTCCATCAGGATCAACTTGTGTCAAAATATCTTTAACCACAGTGTTAGGTACAAATGCAATGACATGAGAATGCAAAATATAAATTCTGAAGTCTTTAAGAGCTTTGACCAAATAATATGCCTATTTTTCCAAAATATTATACTTCAACTCAAAGTTGGCAAGAGCATGCTAAAAAATTAAATAGGTTGTTCAGTACCTTTCTGTCCTTTCTACAATAAAACTCCAGAAATGGTATTTTCAGAAGCAAATGTGAAAACCAAAAATTCACTTGAGAAATTTGGACTAATAAGCATTGGGGCTTCAGTGAGGGATTTCTTTATCTCTTCAAATGTTTTCTTAGATTCATCATTCCACTTAATATCAAATCATTTATTTAACATCTTGTTAATGTCTTTGACAATCTTAGCAAAGTTTGGGATGAGCCTTCTAACAAAATTTACCTTTCCAAGAAAACACTAAATCTCGTTCTTATTCCTTAGTAGGTCTATATTCTGAATTGCAACGACTCTATTAAGATCAATATTTATCCCATCCTTAGATATAATATGTCCAAGAAATTTTCCAGAATTTAGAGAAAAAATAATTTTAGTGGGATTAAGAGAGATACCGAATTTTCTGCATTTCTGAGGAAGTTTCTCGAAAGGTTTCAAGTGATCTTCCTCCTTTCTTGAAAACATAGTTATGTAATCCAAATAGACCACAACTGATTTGTATTTCTCCTCAGCAAAGGCAATATCCATTTCTCTTTGAAAAGTCGCTCCTGCATTCATCAAACCAAAAGGCATCTTGGCATACATGAATGTTCCCCATGACATGGTAAAGGTAGTCTTCTCCTTATCTTCTGGATGTACCAATATCTGGTTGTAACCTAAAAGTCCATCCGGCATGGAAATTCTTTAAGAACCAACAATATTTTGAAAAATTTGATCCATCTTGGGAAGAGGATAGTTGTCCTTCAAAGAAGCTTTGTTCAGATTTCTAAAGTCAATACAGATTTTGATCTCACCTCTTCTTTCTGATAAGTACTATATTAGCAAGACATTTTGAAAACCTTATAGGAACAATGATCTTTGCATCAAAAAATTTCTTAATCTCTTTATCAATCAGAGGCATGAGCAAAGAATTAATTCTTCTCAACATCTGTTTGAAAGGTTTCTCATTCTCTTTGATAGGAATAGTATGCTATATAATGTCAGGATCATACCTTTTCAGATCAACATATATCCATGCAAAAACATCAATATATTTCTTCATCATATCCACATACTTTTGTCTCATCTCCATAGAAATAAACTTAGAAAGTTTAACCATTTTAGGCACTATTGTTGTACCAAGATTACAAGTCTCTTCCTCCTCATCATTAGCCTACATTCTAGGAGATTTAAAAACATAATTTTCATCAAAAAAAATTTCATTTGGAATAAGGCCCTTTGGTATACAATTGTTTTTCAGCTGCAAGAATTCAGAATTAACCTTGGTTTCAACAAACATATTTTTTTAATCCACTTGTATGTTTTCAAACTCCTCCTTCAATTGAAGGAAATTTTGGACTTGCTGATCATCCTCAAACACTTGCCAATGGATGATATTATCAGGAATTTTTGGTCTATGTCCGACCTCAACCTCATACTTCTCATTAGAATGTGTAGGGATGACAAATAAACTTGCAAAGACAGCTAGAGAATCAACTACTAAATTTTGGTCTCTAGTTTTCACAATGAAGGCGTATTCTTGAAAATTTTCAAGCATTTCCATGATTAGATTTCTGTAAGCCCTCATTCTTACATATTTGGTTTGGTATGATCCTTCAACTTGTTTGATCACTAACTCTGAATCACCACACACTAATATCTTCTTGGCACCTAGTTTCTTCAAAATTTCTAAACCCAAAAACAGTGGTTCATATTATGCCATATTGTTGGTGCAATCAAAGTTAAGTTTAAAAAAGTAAAACTTAATTTCATCATCAAGAGTAGTAATCCATGTGCTTGCTCCAACCCCCTCTTTTCCACCAGAGCCATCAAAGTGCAAAAGCCACCAACCTTCTTCTTTTTCGTCAACACCTTCATGATTTTTAACTTGTTGATTTTATGTTTTTCCTTCAATTTCTGCTTCATCAGTGAGTTCATTGAATAAAATTGAGGATCCCAATTCAGTTTCAACAACAGAACTTGGAAAATTTTGAGGCTTATCTTTACTTCTCACCTTGTAGGCCATCCTACTTTCCTTATAAAGCCTTCTTTGCTCACAAAAAAGAGGAATGGTGGCATATGTCATATCCATATGCATAGTTCCTTTGATTTTAGCTTACCAAGATCTAGATAAGAGCATACCAGACTTTGGAGGAATATCAATTGCTACTATGTCCATCAACATTGTTTTAGCGGGTATTGGTGTTGAGCCAACCACAAAATCTTTGATAAGACCTATGAATTTAACTCTCTAGGAGTCAAAAGAAAATAGATCTTTATAGGGTCTAGTGATTTCTAAATCAATCCTCTCCATGATTACTTTAGGCATAAGGTTGTGGGAAGCCCCTGAGTCTAACATGGCATTGTGCAAAGTCATATCATAAATATTTAGACTGAAATAAAAGGGAGGGACCTCTTCATTCTATTCATATTTTACCCTTGGCATTAGGAAAATGGTAGGATGATATTCTTATAGATTTAGGATGTCTGAAGGTCCTAGTTGGGAATTCAACATCTAGACAATTTTTCTTCTATATTTAGTGACCTTGATAATTTATCCAAAGGGGACATGAATTTGAATTTTAGAGATCTCATTCTCTAGACTGAAAGTAGATGTGGTTTTTTCAACTTCTTTGGCAGGAGGTGGAGGTGGTGGGTCCTTCTTTGGCTGAGCTCTATTTGTGGTAATGGGGACATTTATATTTCTAAAGTTGTATTGTTTCTGTATTTCAAATATGGCATGTTGATAAATTTATAGGTAATCATATTGTCCCTTGTATTTCTTCAAGTCACGACCAAACTCATCATGATCTTCCTTAGTTAGAAAAATCCCAGAAATATCTTCATTTAGATAGTGGATAATATCCTCTTGAAACTCAGGATGAGCTTCCTCTTCATCAAGCGTATTTTGTTGAAAGGGAGGCCTCACTTGTGGGTCAGGATGATTTCTGTTTTCTCTTTGTATTTCCTGATTTTGAGGCCTCCTATATTGTGGATTTCTAATCTGTGGATATTTTTGTGCAGGAGGTAAGGGAGTGGTTCCAAGAACAAGTCTATTCATGAGTTTTTCCATAGTTTTCAACATAAAATCAAATTTAGCATCTGAGGATGAAGGCTTTTCCTCTTCTTTCAATTTTTTTTTTTCCCATATTAGACTCTTGGAAGCTACCATGTTTACTTCCACTTTTACTGCATCATTCTGCATTTATGCTAGAGAATCAGACTCTCTTTCCCTAAGAAATATGGAAAAATCATAATCAAATGCCTTTGCATAGTGTAATTGAGTAGCTCCTGGAGGAGGTTTAATATGAGCAGGGATGGAATTATAGAATTTGTTAAACCTCTTATAGAAGTCTTGGGCATATTCATCTAAAGCTCTTTTCAAATTTGTATTTTGTCAGGGCTTGCACTCGATTCACCTTACTTCCCCACTTGGTCAAAAAAATACCTTCTAGATGGTCCCAATTCTACAAACTTGCTGGAGCTAAAGCTTTAAACCATTTTCTTACTTCGCCAGTGAAACTCTTGGAAAATAATATCATTTTTACATCTTCATGATCTACCTACTCTCTATCAATGAATTCATTAAATTGGTCCACATGTTCCTCAGCTGATATTTCCTCTTCACTCCCAAAGGTTTTTGTTCTAGTTGAGTATCCATCTGGGAGGTCATGAAGAACAACAGGGAGGCCAAGTTGAGCATACCTTGCAGGACCAATAGAAGGAGGGAGAGGAATAATTATAGCCATGATGGTAGGAACTGTGGTATGTGGAAGGAAAATAGATGATATTAATTTCTATTTTTTTTGGAAAACAATAGATGAGGATGAGTTGTTAGGAGGTGGTGTAGATGGTATCTGAAGTCTAGATATGAATTAACTCCACTCAGGAAAAGGTATACCAGATTTTATTTTCAACAAAAACTCAAATGGATCTAACTCTTTTAAATTTTCAAAATACTCCCTCTCTAACAACAGTTCTGATGTAATTGTTTTCCAAAATTCTTCTTTTTCTTCTTTAGACACTAGGGATGATATGTTAATACCTAGTCTTTGTAGGTCTAGTATTATATCAGCTAGTTCATTTTCAGTCTTAGAACTAAACAATACTTATTCAATTTTATCATCAAATTTCCTATCTTCAGGACTTCGAATAATTTTAGAGGATGAAGCTCTTGAATGTGATGGAATACCTGATTTTGAAGAGCTGCTTCCAATGCCTCTGCGAATCATCTTTGGATTATCCACAATTGTAGGTGGGTTAGGATCTAGATTTTTCCTGGTGTATCTCTTTCTCAAATCCACCTTTAAGCATGAATATTTTTAGTGGATTCACCAAGGTAGTATCTGTAGCCTAAGAATATTCTGAGCTTCTACTACCTCCAAGAGTTGAACTTTCATAGTTTGAGCACAAAATTCAGGAAAGATGTCTTTGTCTCCTGGAAGACGCACCAAAATGTTATCTCTAAATTGGTTGATGGGCTGGTCCACCATACAACTTAGAGTAACTCTTTCAAACCAACTTTTGACTAAGGATTAGCCTGTTCAGCTAGATAGGGCTCTCCCAACTTATCTAATGATTTTCTCAATTAGGTTTTGAATCAGATGGCTAACTCCGTGATAAATGTCTTAGTGTATTTGATTGCAGGTGAAAAATGGGATATATTTCACTACCATTGGGCTCATGGAGGAAGTATGAAGGTATTTAGTGACAAATGATTCTGCTTGTGGAAGTTGAGGCTTATACTATTTCAAAGAAAAATATAATAGTAACACACATAAAATATTCAATAACTTAATGTCAAAAGGAAGTCAGAGCATGAGGGAATGAATTATGAGTAATTTAATATTAAGATATTGAGGAACGATATTAAGGAAACATAAAGCATAAACTCATTGCAACAATCAAAGAATCTCAGGTTAAGAAGAAAACACCATCACTGTATATTACTGATATTCCAAAATTTACAATAATAGTGGTCTCAAAGTAACATTCTCCAACCCTTTCTGATTCAATTTATTATGTATAAATAGACCTTTGTTTCTTACATAGGATCTTCCCAACTGGCTATATCATAGAACGATATCCTTGACACCTATCATAACTAAAAACTACATTCTTGGAACTGAAAAATACACCTAGTGTCTTAGGACTTATACTTCTAATAAGACTTTGTGTTACATTTATTACATTCATTTATTTAGTAATGGGATAATTACATCGATAAGGATTAGATGCTCGAGTGGCATTCACCATCACTAAGAAATTAATCTTCCCACTAGCATTAGAAAACAACAGTCCTACATTTTAGGAAAATATAAACACAACTTTAATCTTTGTCTTCATGTTGAGCTGGATAGATGAAATTTCTTTCGAGTTGTGAATCTCTACTGGGGTGGCCCACTGTCATCTTGGATGTCTCCACATGTCTAGTTTTTCTTCAAAACACTTTTCAAACCTCCAAAATCCATTAAAAACACTTCACCGCAAAAACATAGTACCCTTAGGCAGTTTCGTAGCATAGTTTAGTAGCACATTTACTTTAGCCATCCAACCTCATTTTTTGCCTCCTTTGTTGATCAAGACATGTTTGTTAGGTCATATGGGCTAAATAAAGTCACTTTCCCTCATACTTCCATCAAAACTGGTTTTCGGGGTAAAAAAAATCCTACAGGGATTTCATAGCAAAATCCAACCTTCAAGCCTGGACTTCGCTATGAAATTTCCTAATTTGGCTGAAAACACAGATTTGTCATTTTTCTTCAAAAATTTAGCTTCTGAACCAAAATTGATGTTTCCTGGATGTTGTAAAATTTACCAAAAATATCTAGATAGACCGGTTAACTTTGGTTATTTCATCCTTAGTATCAGTAGGCTATACTTCTTTAGGTTCATTTATCACTTTAATTTTCAACCCTCTTTTCTTCAGTTCTTCATGGATCATATCCATTTGGTCTTCTAGCTCCTTAGCCTGCCCTTTGAGATTTTTTCTCTCAGACTGCAACCATAGATTTATTTTCTTAGTGTTCTCCACCATTTTACTCAGAGGGAGACTTCTCTTCAGCATTTTCTTGGCATTTGACAGAGTTCTGTCATATTTGTCTAGCCGATATTTCATTTCTTTTTCAAAGTCTGCCATCAGTTGTTTTCTACCTTGGCCTCCTGTAGTGCCAATTTGACTTCAATAAATTCTTCCCTAGCCTCTCTTAATTGGTCTTGCAATATTTCTACTTCAGTTTTTTCCTCAACTTACTCCTTTCCTTTTCTTTTCACAAAGACCTCTTATGTTATTGGAGATAGGTCTATAGTATTTTCTGTGATAGGTTTCTTGCCTTTTTCAATCTTCTCTGCTCTCTTACTCTCAATGGCACCCTTTGCAAGATGTGACCTAGTCATTGGTTTCCTTGGTTGGAAAATGAAATCAGCATCTTCTCCTGCAAAATCTATTTTTTTGACAGACTTACTTTTCTGCTTCTTCCTTCTATCCCCTTCAATGTCTTCTGCTTGGAAAATTGGAGATTCTTCAATGTCTATTTCTTGGAGGATGTCTTCAAGATTTCCTTTGGCAATGGTTTGGCTCCTAGTTATCTTCCTGCTACCCTGTTTGCTAATTTTATGTTTTTGACTTGTAGGTGATGGCTCTGGGATATATGTCTCTGGTATGGGTTCAGCCTCAGTATCCATTGGCTCCATAATAGGTTGTCCTTATTCTTAATTAAATTCTTCTATCATAGCTAGAGATGAAGTAATATTTGGCTTTGAAATATTTTTAGGTTTCATTGAATCTACTTCATATCCATTAAGAAAGAGAAAATATGCCCAAACTCTGTTTAACTTCTTTAATTCTTCCTTCACTAATAGTTTGATCATGCCATGGTGAAAAACTGAGGTCTCACTTCCCTCAGCCCTAGCTTGGACCTTATCAGACATCTTCCCAAACTTCTAAACAAAAATAAAGGCAAGTCAAGGGGCTACTTACCAATGAAATGAAAAAGGAGTCTGAAATGATATAAGTAGACCATGTGAAACCTCCCCTCATAGGTAAAATACTTTTGGACCATAAACAACAACTTTGAATAATTTTATTTCATATAACTCCTAGGGATGCCACTTGCCACGTTAGCTCCGATGTGCTCTGGTTTGAAAAATTCCTCACTGCTCTTCATTTTGAATTTTGTACCTTTGAACCATTCCTCACCTCCTTTAGGTTGCTCTGTAGCCCGAGATATAGTATCAAGTGATAATGTGAAATTCAAAACTCCTACCTTTGAGGCTGTCCTTGTGAAATTGGCTACAAAATATTTGGATATCTGGGCATGAAAACCCTGAAGCTTCTAATAGAACTGCAAACAAACCACATTTGTGAAAACATCCATGAAACTGGGATCTTCACTCAATAGCTTTAAATCCATTGACTCATTTCTCAAATAGTAACCGCCTTTATTCACTTTCTTCTTCACTTATATTACTCCTTTATACCCTCGCTGCTTCTTAGTTGTGATACCTGTAGATGAAAAAACCTAGACAACAAGTTGTTTGTGCTGTGAATCAGCTCTTCAAGGATGACACTATGATGTTACATGCAAGACTTTTAACAATGAATGATAGAGAGGTGTTTAGAGGTGAATTTTAAAATGCAATTCGACAACTTAAGGGAGAATGATGAAAAATGTGACCACAAAAAGAAATTATTAGTGAAATCATGATCTTTCATGCTTGGTGATCATGGTAACTAATTTGATGACCTCACCTTTACCCTTGGCCATCAAAAACTTGACACCTCACCCTGCTTTGTCTTTTCTGCATAAAAACAAAATTTCATAGCGAAAATAGTTAAAATCCTGACAGATTCGCTACGGAATTGTTAGGTGATTCCGTAGCGAAATCCGCCATTGTATTCACTACCGAATGGTGAAAAAAACAGACAAGTGGCTTATTTTTTGATTTGAAGGCATGGGTGCGAAAACTAAATGACATGGAGTGGATTTGACTAAAATGACATGAATTATGGTGGGTTTAGACTTAGGATAAAGATTATTACATGTGTGTTTCATAAATGTCATGAATTGAACTATGAAAAAAAATAGAACCTAGGTGAATGATGTGCAAGACCCTATCAATGAAATTTTGAAAACTTATGAGAGATAACACCTTCAAACTCACTTATGTCTCTAACCATAAGGAACCACATAGCATAGCACATATCACTATAAATATCTCTTTGAGGAGAATCCAATGACATGGATATCCAAGCCAAAATCAATGATTTAACCCTTCAAAAACCCTCGAAACATTTGGGGTACATCCTCAGTCCAAAGAACCCAAACCCTAGGACTTGGGTTTTCAACCATCCAACAGTGTAGCTACTATCTAGATGTAATTTGAAAATTACTGAGAAGCGTTCATTATCCATTCAACATCAATGATTGGTGTTTTTTGTCAAATTCAAACCCAATCAACTCCATGGGTTGACATTAATGAAAACACCATCCAACAATATCCCCATTTGTCATTGATAGCAACACACATACTCCTCCTGCGAGTACAACTCTCTTTGACTTCATGCTTTACCTCCTTCTTGAGATTTAAATCTCCTTCTTAGTTTTTCTCTCCCCCTTTGACATAAATGGAAAAGGGTTACTCCCCTTGAGAATTTTCTTTCTTCATGTGGAATTTTTATCTGCCTGTGCTCCCCCTGATGATAATCCTTCTTGTAATAATATGTCAATGGCAGTCCTTGTGGACCTGTAACCTGCATGTGCTCCCCTTGAAAAGAAGCCTTCCTCTGGAAATATCTAAAGACATGTAAGCCATTAACTATTCTTCTCCCCCTGAATTTGTTATGGATTTGACACATTTGTCCTAAATTTGTCATTCTATCCATGTTGTTTATCTGCCAATGGTAGACCTGTGCCACATATTGTTGTATATATTCCCCCTCTTCAAAATTCAAGGATTTGACGAGCTTGATTGTTCAAAATAATGTATTTTTTAATGAACCATATTGACTTGAGTCATTATCTAAAGAAACTAATGATTCCTCATTACCTCTTACAAACATTGAGAGCATAACTGCTGAGACATTCTTGTCTTTCTTCACTTCTTGCTGATACTTTACCTGTTATTCCTATATTTGTACCTATCTCTTCTTCCAAACCTTCTTATTCTCATCATGAATATTCATGATTGATTCGATTTGTTCCTACAATGATGAGCTATGTGTCCATGATTATGAGATTTGTAACATTTCTTATCAGGATTATACCTGCATTCTTGAGCTATGTGTCCATAGTTATGACACTTGAAGCATTTAATGTTGTCCATAGGTGATTCCACCTGATATCTAAAATTGTGAGCTTTATGGCCATAGTTATAGCATTTGAAACATGAAATGTTTGGCCCATATAGCATATATTCTTTGCTAACAAAATCATCATGGAAACTGTCTCGTGATGCTGCAAACTTGCTTCTAGAATTTTGTAGATAATGATTGTACATGTTAAAAACTTCACAATCCATAGCTGTATGTCAATAGTTAGCACATAAAAAGCATTAACCATTAAATAAATCTGCGTACTTGAATGATTCATTCAAATTTGATGGTCCTTAATAGTTATACCTTTCAGTAACTTTAAAATATCTAGCCATATGTCCATAGTTTGCACATGAAAAACAATAACTATTAAAATAAATGAACATACCTAGAAGATTTATCATTCTTCTTTAGAGGCAGTACTATAGTCTGTTGTTGTCCTTTGTTTTTGAATTCTTTCTTGGTTTTTGGAATTTCAACATTCTTCTTTGGATTTTCATTCTGATCAATTTCCTTCTTAGGATCATCCTGCAAATATGTGGAGCATGTACCTTCATCAACTAAAGCTTTTACAACTTTAATTGCCTTCATTTTTTCTTCTTCATCTGTCTTATCTTGTAAGTGTTCTTTTTGTGATCCATTGAGTTTTTTGATCTCATCAAGTACTGCATCAAGTTATTCTTTATTTTGAGCAAGATCTTCTTGAGACCATTTTTTAATGTCTCCCTTCTTTTTTTCTACCTCCTCAACTTGTAGCTTGAGAAGAGTGATCTTCTCTACTTCTCTGTTGAGAACATGTATCTATTCCTTCTGCTTCTCGATCTCAATCTTGAGCTTGTTTAGTTTAGTTGAAGAGGTTTCCAATTCCTTTTTATTTTGGTAAACTGCGGTTATGTATGTTTGATCAGATTCCTTTCTGTCAATTTTTGCTTCCTGCATCTGTTGTTTGATCCTGCTAATCTCTGCAAAGGTTGCGTCAAGTTATTGTTTCTTTTGTTGGACTTATCTCTTGAAGTCTTGTGTATCTATAATCTTGACTTCTTCCAATTTAGCTCTAACATTGTTAATAATATTCTTATACTCTTCATTTTCCTTGAAGAGTTCTTTTGTTGCCTTCAATTATGCTTCCAAAATTCTTGTCGTTTACTTTTGTCTTTTGAGTTCCTTTATCACTTTGATCACTTCATTTTGAAACTCTGTCTGAGCCATTTCTTAAATTTATTCATCATGATCAGAATAATTTGAATGTTCAATACCATCTTAACCTGATTTCTTTGTTGAATAGAGATTATGAAGCTTTTCCCAGAGAGCTTTACTTGTTGCACATTGACAAACTTTTGTTTTCATGGAATTTGGCAAAAAATTCAAAATTATATTCATCGCCTTTGAATTGTAACTTTTAGCTTCATCAGTATATGTGTCCCCAAAAACAATTGATTCCCACACTTCACATGTCTAGAAATGTAATTCCATCATGAATTCCAACATCTAGTATTTATCTGCATCAAAATTAGTGATTGGTAAACAACACTCGTTTTCTTCATATTTAGTTGCACTTGAAACTTCCTTTGAAATCCTTGCAAATCACTTATTTGGCTTTACAATATCTATGCTTTGAAAACTGCCTTCTAGCGGTTAATATGTTACTGAAAGGACCAAGCTCTGAAACCAATTTTTGGAAATACTGAGAGGGGAGGTGAATCAGTATTTCTTAGGAATTAGCACTTTTTAATCCTTTTCAGAGTATTAGCTATTCTCCAGTTATTATCAATTTTCTTCTTCAACAATCATAAACAATAATAAATAGTAAACAACACCATACAAAAATGAAGAAATATAAAACAATAAACACACATATTTTTAGGTGGAAAACCGCATCTGGGTTAAAACCACCGAACACTTATCTAGTAATTTCCTTCTTCTCTCTTTAAAAGAAATATTAGTTACATAAATATTTAAGCTAAAAATAAGGGATGCATAAACCCCCTAATTCACAGGCCACAACCTATAGGATGCTTATAAACCCTAATATTCTACAGCAACCAAAAGGACGTCACAACACCCTAAGGATCAGGGCATAACCTGATGAGTGCCCCAACACTCTGACTACCAACTGCTGTTGGGAAGGATGCTTCATTTCCCTGTCAGTTTATTAGCCACAATTGAATGGATGCCACCACACCCCATGTAAGCCACAAATTTCCATAGCACTACCCTGCAGGCCTGAAGTGTTCATAGGCCACAAGCTGAAGGTGAATCTGATCACCTAGAAGAGTCAGTAGATCACGTCTCACAATTTTCACACTGGACCCCCTGTACTCTTAATCAATGTAGAATAGTTGTAAGGAATATGTAGAATAAATATCGAATCCTGGTAGCCACTCATCATTGTTTGCAAAAATTTATCACTGCACAAAGCTTCACATCAAGCTATCATTGTATCACTGTCACTGCACACCATATATCATTGTCACTACAAATCACTGTATAACTTCCGACTACCACAAAATTTCACTTCACAAATGAATATTCATCAAAAAACTGTCATTACATTGTTCATGAATTAATATTCATCAATGTTGTATCACTGTCATCATCATATCAGGCTGTACACAACAATTATCTATCATTTCTATGAAATCATGGCATAACCCAAAGTGTATCAGGTTATCTCGATGCCTTTCAATCAATGCTCTCAAACTTTGTCCCCAAAGAGCTACCACCATATATGTAAGTACATTGTTGACCTCGTCAAAATCTACAATCCATCCTTCTCCAATAGGTTGTATAACTGGAGGATTTTCCCTTCACTAATTTCTACCCTGTAAGGTCATGTTAGTCATCAAAATTTTTTGTTGATATCAAAGGATGACTAAGTTATAAATCCTACATTTCTAGAAACAATATTTAAGGAAAAATTGTGAGTTCTAGAAATCTCACTGCCGTCATCATCTTTAACCTAACTATTCTTCTAAATTTTCCTATCTTTTTCCCTCTCAAAGTTACCTTGCTGTAAATAAGACTTCAAAATTTTGGGCATGTTTGCCTCATTTCATCACCTCACTTACACTCTCATTTATCCCCATTTTCCCCTCTAAAACCCTTCGTAATTCCCTCATTCATCATATTTCTTCTAAGAAGGCCTTAAACAATGTAAAAAGTCCTTTTACATTGTTTTAAGTTCAACTTTAGGTCTATCAGACCCTCAAAAACGTTATAAAAACCCTGTTTTTATAAAAGTCCGCCCTTTTATTATAATTAGCCCTTAAGCCCCTTTTGGCCTAAACCATAGCCATGCACCCTCATAAAACCCTTCCTTCTGCAATATCCTAAGCCCCTTCCCTATCCCAAACTTCACTTCCATCCTTCTATTTCTACATAACCCCGCTAAACCTTATAAACCCACCCAAACCTTCGAGAAATATTTAGGCGAGCCTCGCTCTCTGCTTAACCCTTCATCAAACGAAATCCTGACACCTGTCTTGGGCTCCACTCCACAGACTTGTGCGCCGGTCCCTTCACCCTTCCACACCATTGATCTCACCCCTTGAGATCTGACGGTCCAAATCCAATATCACACGGAAATCGGCACCAACATTTAATGGTCCCAACCCGCGCGAAATGGGTGGTTTTCACCCTACCACGGAGTAGTCGGTTAGTGGAATCGCGCAGCCCTGGCACAATACCACTTACCAATTTATGCCCACATGATAAACCACCATGGTTTTTCCAAAACCACCTTCTCCCCCGTTGCGCCATAATTGAAATTTTTTCACTTCTCCGCCATGTTCCACCTCTAGAACTCTTTTTTCTGCATTCCCTCCTCCTCTAAAAATCACCCCCAATGCCTCAAAAACCCAAAAAGTGTAGTTTAATCCAATCTCGTAGGTTTTCAATTAATTTTTGTTTGTGTGTTTGCAGGTTTTAATGGTGGTTATGCCTCGAAAATGCATTTCGACAGCCAAAGAAATGATGAAATTAACCTCTGGATGACGATCTAGGAGATAAATTCATATAAAAATAGGCCAAGAGGGTTTATATAAAAACTCAACCCTCGATGAATCATGATCATCGATGAGTTATAAACCCTCATACCATGGAGAAACCCTCCCTACACACAAAGGACAAATACAACAGAAGCGTCAATGAAGGAATGAAGAACAAAAGGATCAAAAGGGCTAATTACAGATCAAAGGATAAAATAGAAGATTAGCCCTTAAAGACAATGATTAAAGATGAAAAGTCAAAGGTTTAAAGATAAAGGATAAATGAATAAAATAGTCATAAAGCAGAATAGAGGATAAAGGCAGTAAGACAGATTATCAAAACAAAATCAAGGTTTGAAAGGCCTAAAAGATAGATTTATGATTAAAACAAAGACAAATAACCCAAAGACAACCTATAATAAAACAAAAAGGAAGCATTTACTCCTCCAAAAGATCAAAATTCCACCTATAATATGTTTCCTTTCCATAAAGGCATTTGGGCAGTTATTACACAATCAGAAGATATTTTTATCTGTCAAAGAAGTTATTGTAATAGTTAAGAATAGGCCTTAAAAGTCAAAATATTCACCTATATTCCCTTAGGAGTTAAGACAGAGTTGTTGAAATAGAGAAGTAGCTACAGATATTCCTGCCTTATGCCTTGCATGGTTTTCAAGGTTGGGAATGCACTTACTTTGTAATTAATGATACTCAAACCCTATCTTGAACTCCACCTCCTCATTTGCAGCATAAATACTACATTTGAGCTCATTGTATGGTTGCAATTTGAAGACTCTTTGAAGTAATACATAGACTCTTGGAAGTTGAAGAAAAATTGATGTCTTGGATCTTGTGGATGCCCTGATTTGTTTGTTGATGGAGGAGGCTAGATCATTGGATCCCTAAGATTGGTTTTTGGTGAAGTGCTTCTATCTGTTATTTTTATTTCTTGTTTTCATTATGTTTTCATCTTTCTTTGTGATAGTGGAGTAAAGGTTTTAGGCTAAGAAATTTCTTTTGAAAGCACCTTAGTTCTGTTTTCTCTTCACTGTATTAATGTTTTCCTCTGCAAGGTCTGATTGGAGGATTCTTAATTTCCCTCCAGTTCCATCTAGCTTGTTATTTTAGAAATAATTCAATAGAGTATAACCAAGGGGTTTCCCTTTTGGTAAGTCCATGTTCCTTTGAGTACGGCTTGAGAGGTTGTTTTAAGGAATGATTTCAATAGAGTGAAACCAGGAAATTCAGTGGTGAGTCCATGCTCCTTTGAGTACAACTTAAGAATTGTTTCTAAAACTTCTTTAAAGTATGCTTAGTAGAGTCTAAACCAGGGAAGTCTATGGTGCACCCTATCCTCTGCTCTGCCTTTAAAAGTTTCTTTGAATGTCCTTAAAGAATTAGTCAAAAGCAGATTGGATCATTTCTATTTGATCTTAGGATGCTCTTATTGTTATCTTACATGTTTTCTTTATCTGAAAGTAGTCTTTTGATTGTTGGATTGTTGTCTGAAAGTTTTTCTTATTAAAATTTTGTCCAAAGAAGTCTGTGTTTTTCCCTGTCCTTTGGTTTTCTTCAAAACATATACCTTGAAAGATGTCTCTTGTTTAAAGTACATGATAAAGAATTCTTAATTGCTCTTTGTCCTACTTTTAATTCTTATCCTTAATGTTCACCTCATTATCCAAAAAAATTTGAAGATCCACTGGCAAAGTTAGATTTTCCCTATGATACTCCACGATCCTTTTATAAACTTATCATGACTTCCATTTGACTCCATTGCCCAATGATTTAGAGATTTCCTCATTCTATCTATGATTTTTTGTCATTATGCCCAACCAAAACAATCAAACAAATTTTGCACTTAATAACTAGCCTAAAATCAACCCTTAAAACCAAACAAGCACATATCCTTTGCAAATAACCTAAGAGATGCCTCTCTGAGCTTAGGAAGGCTAGGTCCTAGGAACTCTAAAGATTGCTTCCATGTTTCCTTGTCATTTGGTATGCCAATCTTCCAAATCACAGGACCACAACATTCTGGAAATCACGGTGGGACCTTCTGAGTAAATTTATGCTTAAAACCCTTAACATATTTAGAAGCCCTTAACTAACAAGTACCTAGTGATTAATTTTCCACCTCATCACCAGAAACAACATTCTGGCGATCAAGGCGGGACCTTCTGAGTTAGTGATAAACTAAGTACTCCTTATAACTTGAGAAACCATAAGAACCACCTAAAAACTCAGAAAACCCCAAAACATTCCCTGATTGGTTTTATTACTTATTGGTGGTAGACCATAACACATTTTACCTTCAAAAAGCTAAAAATTTCCACCTGGTGATTCCACTAGCCCCAGTAGGCCTATTAACCCACTAGCTCTTTTGGATTCCCTTAAGATTGTATCAAATCAGTCCTAAATAAGTTTAGAAGCCTAGTCCCATATTTTAGAAAGGTACTAAACACTAAGAGAGGTCAAAAAAGTTGAAAAATTGTCCTTAAGCTTTCAGCCTCTCTACATTTTCAACTTGAAATTTGGCTTCACATAGGATTAGTACCAGATCTCATCCAGACCCTAATCCTTCTCCAATAGTTGATGATCCAGAAAATATTTTGTGGAAAACTTCTAAAGCTGGAAATTCAATTATTGGTAGAACCATCGAAAGAACAAGATCTGTCCCTAAAAACCTTACAGTCTTGAAAGATCCTCACTTTGACTTGTCTCACACAAAGAATCTCTTTAGAACCAAGTCACATAGTGATATTGACCAATCTGACCTTGAGCCCGCAGATTTGCAGCAGAACTTTAGCAGAGAAGGCTCTCCTTCCACTCCTCCTGATTTTCAGCTTCTCCACCACATCAGTTCTTTCCATAACAAATCTACTCCTAATCATCTTGCTAGTCCAAGCACTTCCACCCCCCCCCATTCACACATCCACCGTTCAAAACACTTCTTTTCATCCCACTTTCCCTTTCAAAAATACACCTCTTGTAAATCCCCCATTTTCTCCCACCATGGTAGCATGGTATGCCCTATTGGCATTACCACAACCTCTGGTTCCTTTACCAAATGATTATCAATCTAGAATTCCCCATTTCACTGGAACTGAATCTACTACTACCCAAAAGCATGTAGATAAAATGTATGATTCCTTTGATTACATGGAAATAGAGGAAGAGACCATTAAGATGAGAATATTTGCCCAAAGTTTAGGAGGAGAAGCTAAGAAATGGTTTAAAATCTTAACTCCTAATAGCATAAATGATCTCCCCTCTTTATACCAAACATTCATAAACAAATGGGAAGTTAAAAAGAACCCTCTCCAAATCATTTCAGAATATAGCAACCTCAAAAGAAAGATTGGGGAAAGTGTCCAAGATTATTGCACTAGATTCAATAGTGTTTACAATGCACTTCCCCCTAACATGAAACCTCCACTAGGTATAGCCTTAGGTAAATTTCCTGAAGGCTTTGATCGAGACATGGGCTACTAGCTAAGAGAAAGAGAGCCCTTAAATTTAGAAGATATGCAGAGGGGAGCTATTAGTGTAGAAGAAAATCTAATTGAGAAAAGAGCTAGATTGAAATCAGAGAAAAGAGTTACATATAAGGATGAAACAATGGCATCAACCACATCATCTGATGCCAAAATTGACAACTTAGTGAGGGTAATGGAAAGAATGCTTGAAAATATAAACTTAAATGATAGAGTACCTCCTAGAGAAAACCAAATAAATCCCCAAAACAGAAATAGAAATCCTAATTTCAGAAGAGATCCGATTGAAAATAGACAAAGAGATAATGGCCTACAAATTAGGCCTCCCTTTCAAGAAAACTATGTAGATCAAGAAGAAGAAAGGGAGACTGAAATATTAGAAGAAAATCATGTGAATCTAATAGGATCTGATAGTGAGACAAATGTTTTCCTCACTAAATATGAACAAGGTTTCTTCTCCTCAGAACAAGTTGAGAATAATCATGAGGATTCTAAAGATTACCAATTGGGGTTTGAAAATGCAATAATGGACGTGCACTAACAATATGATCTTAGAAGCAAAAGGAACCTAGAAAGTTCCAATGATGAAAACATAGATACTGTTTTTAGGAAAACTTTAGAAAATTATCCTAAAAAGACAAAAAACATAAACAACACTTTGTCTAAGAAAACTGACTCAAATAAGGACAAAACCAATCAGCAAAGTGTTGACCCAAGCTACCCTAGTACTTCTGCTAGTGGCCCTGACAAAACTGTCCTAAATAAAATTCCTAATAAAACTCAGCAAATCAGAATTGCTGAAAATACTATGCTTGACAAAACAGATGCAAATATGTCAAAAAAATTAGTCCCTTTCAGCCTCGAAGGTGAGATTGCCAAGATCAAAATTAACATACCCTTAGCTGAACTAGTAACCCAGGATGTATATAAAAACCAAGTTTTGAAAGCTTTGAATATAGGAAATGATACTGATACATTAAACTTGACAGATGATAAACCAGAACTGTTGTTTGGTCCTAAAGTAGAAGGAACCATTCCTCCATTTTATGTCAACTTAAATATACATAATAAGATTTTACAAAATGCCATCCTAGATTCTAGTGCCTCTCACAACCTTATGCCAAAAGTGGTGATGGAGAGATTAGGCCTAGAAATTACTAAACCTTACACGGACCTGTATTCCTTTGATTCAGGAAGAGTAAAATGTTTAGGCCTAATCAAGGATTTATGTGTCAATCTGGCACAAATTCCTGCTAAGGGTCTAGTTATGGACATAGTTGTTGCTGAAATTCCCCCTAAGTATGGCTTTCTTTTATCTAGATCATGGGGAGAAAAACTTCAAGGAAGCCTTCAAATGGACATGTCTTGTGCTAACATACCATTTTTTAACCAAACTAGAATATTATACAGAGAATCTCATATGAAATTTATGGTAAGTAACATAGATAGGCCAAACAACACTCCTGTTTATTCTATTCATTCATATTTATATTCCTTTATCTTGTACAGTGAAGATGAAATCAACCAACAAGAAAAGGAGAATGATATAGGATTTAGTTCACCTAAACAATTAAATCAGTCCCCAAAAGAAGAATCTAACAGCCTTAACCTTAGAAAAATTGAACAACAAAAAGATAATAAGCAAGAGATAGAAACACTATGGGAAATGAGCTTTGATGGCTCTTGTAGCAAAACATGTTTTGGAGTTGGTGTATGGATACATAATACAAACCAAGGACTTTATTACAAACTTGATTTCCAATGCACCAATAACATTGTAGAATATGAAGCTCTCCTCCTTGGCTTACATTTTCTCAAAGATTTAGAAGCCAAGAAAATATCAGTCCAAGGAGATTCAGAGCTAATTATTAGGCAAATAAAAGGGGAGTATTCAGCCAAAAACCCAAGATTAAGAGAATATAGGAATGCTGCCCTGGAGCTCCTAATTTTTTTTGAAAAATATGAACTCACTTTAATCCCTAGAGCTCAAAAAAACCTTGCAAATGAACTTGCCTTTGCTTCAAGCAATTGCCAAATTCCCCATGAAAATGAACAATTCAATGTCAAAGTAAAAAACAGGCCCACAATCCTTGATAATGAGGACTATTGGCAAGTATTTGAAGGTGATGAACACATTGATGATTTTCTGCAATCAAAGAATGATTTTGCAGAAATAACACCTGACTCAAGCCATGAAAGAATGTTTTGATGAAAAACAAGTCCATAAAATAGAGTTGTCCTCTACTGCTAATATAAAACAATTTGAATATCTTTATACAACATAATTACTAAAAAAAACAAGCCAAAAGGACCTTGAAGTTTTACAATGTAAAAATAATTCAATACTGAGGGGTGTTACACCATTAGAGGAGTTGTTTTATTTCAATGATATAGCTAAAAAACCAAAGATGGAGCCTACAGAAACCAATGTAGAAGAACATAACATAGGCAGCATAGATGAACCCAAAATGATCAAGTTATCTAGCACTCTCCCTACTCATATCAAACATGAATATATTGAACTTTTCAAAGAGTTTGGAGATGCGTTTGCATGGGGGTACAAAGATCTGAAATCATATGATACCAGCACTACTCAATACAAAATTCCTCTTAAGGAAAATTAGAAACCTTTGAAACAAAAACTAAGAGGGATAAACCCCGTTTTATTTCCTTTGGTTGAGAAAGAGATCAAGAAGATGTATGATGTTGGGATCATAGTTCCCCTTAGATACTCACAATGGGTGTCCAACTTTGTGTTTGTTAGGAAGAAGACCAGAAAATTAGGCTTTGTATTGGCTTTAGAAATCTAAGCAGAGCCTCCCTAAAAGATAATTTTCCCTTTCCTAAAATGGACCACATACTTCAAAATGTGGTTGGATCTAAAATAATATCATTGTTGGATGGTTTTTCAGGCTACAACCAAATACTAGTACTCCCAAGTGATCAACACAAAACTGCATTTACCACACCTTTGGGTACATTCATGTATGTTAAAGTGCCATTTGGTTTAATGAATGCAGAGGCCACATTCCAAATGGCCATGGACATATATTTTTCAGATGACATAGACTATTTCATAATCATTTACCTTGATGACATTACTATCTTCTCCAAAACTGATAAAGAACATTTGATTCATTTGAGACAATTTTTTGAGAAATGTAGAAAATATGGCTTATCTCTGAATCCCAAAAAGACACTCTTTGGTCTCCAAGAGGGAAAAATTCTTGGCCACATAATTTCCGAAGAGGGAATCAAAGTAGACCCTAAAAGGATTGAAGGCATATTGAAAATCAGCCATCCTAGAAACCTCAAAGAGTTGCAATCTTTCATTGGAAAGATCAATTTTTTGAGAAGGTTCATCCCCAATCTTGCTGAAATTTTGAGGAATATCACAAACATGCTCAAAAAGGAAACATGGGTTAAATGGACCTTACAATCCAAGAAGTAATTTGAACTAGTAAAACAAGCTCTCACTCAAACACCAGTTCTTATTAGTCCTAATTTCACTAAGGATTTCTACATTTTCTCATTTGCATATGAACACACCATTGCTGTAGTTTTGTTGCAAAAGAATAACATGGGCCAAGAACAACCAATATCCTTTTTCAGTAGAGCCTTGAGAGATGCTCCACTCAAATATAATATCATGGAGAAACAAGCTTTAGCCTTGATAAAAGCATTGAGGGATTTCCACGTCTACATTTTACACTCTCATATCATTGATTTTGTCCCACATACAGTTGTCAAAGACATTCTAAATCAAGATCCTGATGGTAAAATGGGAAAATGGATTGCAATCATCTTAGAATATGATTTAGAGATCAGGCCTACCAAACTAATTAAAGGACAAGGATTAGAAAAACTCATGGCAGAATCAAATTTCTAAGCATTAGATATAAACATGGTTGATGTTTTAGAAGAACAAGAAGAATTCACATCTCCATACATTGAAGAAACATTTTTGAATTCATTTTGGTATTCTGATATCATTTATGTGCTTCTCTATATTAATACTCCTCCTTCTCTATCTAAGACTAAAGCTATATTATTGAAACAAAAAGCTTTAAATTACTTCATTTTAGATGGAATAATATATTGGAAAAATGTTGTTGGTATATTGCTTAAATGTTTGCTTGAGGATGATGCAGGAAAAATCATGCATGAGTTGCATGAGGGAGAATGTGGAGGCCATATTTACTGGAAGACAACAGCCAGCAAGATTCTTAGAGCTGGTTATTATTGGTCCACCCTTTTCCCGGACACTCAAAAACTAGTCATGACTTGCCATAAGTGTCAAATTTTTTATGGCAAGAGAAAGCTCCTACCTTTACCTTTGCATCCCATCAGCGTTGAGGCTCCCTTTAAGCAATGAGGTTTAGAATTTATTGGAGAAATTCACCCAGCCTCATCTTCCCAACATAAGTGGATCCTTATTGCCATATATTACTTTACCGAATGGATAGAAGCCATCCCTTCTAGGAATGCTACTAACTTTGTCATTATCAAGTTCCTTGAAACTAACATACTATCTAGATTTGGTTGTCCTAGGAAAATTATTATAGACAATTTTGCTGCTTTCAAATCCAAAAGAATGGTTGAATTTTGCTACAAATATCATATCACATTGGGCCATTCCACAACTTACTACCCCCAAGGTAATGGATTAGCTGAATCCTCCAACAAAATTCTAGTCAACATTATCAAAAAACTGTTGGATCAAAATCATAAATCATGGCATAGTAAGTTGGCTCATGCATTATGGGCTGATAGACTAACCACCAAGAAATCATTAAGTATGCCCCCCTATCAGCTGGTATATGGCATATATGCAGTCTTCCCTACATCTTTGGGAGTCCCAGTCATAAAACTTCTCCAATAAGTACAAACAGAAGAAAATTACATGCAAAGAAGACTAAATCAAAATATTCATTTAGAACAGACAAGAGAGGAAGTGTACAAAAGGACACAAGCAGTTCAAGAAAACATCAAGAAGATCTTTGATAGAAGGACCAAATCAAATAACTTTCAAGTTGGAGATACAGTCCTAAAATGGGATTCAAGGAGAGAAGATAAAGGTAAACATGGAAAGTTTGAGAATTTATGGAAAGGGCCTTATATCATTCACTCAATCAGGGGTCATAATGCTTTTTTTTTACAAGGGATGAATGGAGAAGAACTATTTGGAGGTCCTGTCAATGGCAGGATGCTTAAACATTATTTCTTTCAAGAGTCCTAGATTCAAAATTTTCACTCATTATACATAACATACCATGAGAAAAATCAAAGAAAATACAAAAACAATGAAAGAAGGGAAAAGGAAAAAGAGGGCAAATCAAAAGTGGTACAGCCCCATACCTAAAAAACAATACTATTGAAAGTATGCAAGTCTAAATGCCACTGCTGATTCAAAATGATATCTCATTCAGTCATCTAGCCTAATCATGGCTGAACATGGTTTAAATTATGTTGATAAGTTAGTAGAAGCTAATATTGTCAATATTATTTCAGACTTGACTTATCAAGAGTGATAGATTAGGGAGGTATAAAGATCTTGGTTCCACATGCTCAAAACAAAACCAAAGAGATGGATAAGGATGCATTACTAATGACAAATCACAACCTCATCCTTCTAGATTTATTTTTATGCAAATAAATGTTTGTGTGCAGCCTGTTCCAAAGGCCACAACCATGGTTAATCAGACTGTCTAATCCTCATTTGAACCATGTTTTAAATTTCATGACAATAGCTAGAGAATCAAGACTACCAAACAGCTTAATCTTGGCAGTCAAGTAGCTTAGGTAGAAAATAAAGGAGTTCAACAGTTTAATTTGAATTCTTTGAAGAAATAAGGATAGGATTAGATAGTTTATTTTTTTTTTCAAAAATAAAAATGTCAAGAGTTTCCAATTCAAATGCACTCAGAGAAGAAAAAATGTTAGGACAAGTAGGATTGGGTAGGTAGAAATGCTGTCAAAGGAAATCACATGTTGTAGATTGTTAAGATTTGTCACTTCAAAGGAATATCACCAAGTAACAAAGAAGGAAAATCTGCCCAATGGATGAGGCACTGATTTGTTGAAAACTCAGAGATTTTGTGAACTGAGGTTCTGGACACCTTGAAAAGAAAGCTACCCTCCCCATGTGGAACCACTGTTAGTCATCAGTAAATTTTGTTGATATCAAAGGATGAATAAGTTATAAATCCTGCATTTCTAGAAACAATATTTAAGGAAACATTGTGGGTTCTAGAAATCTCACTGCCTTCATCATCCTAAACCTAACTATTCTTCTAAATTTTGTTATCTTTTTCCCTCTCAAAGTTACCCTGCTGCAAAGAAGACTTCAACATTCTGGGCCTGTTTGCCTCATTTCATCACCTCACTTACACTCTCATTTATCCCCATTTTCTCCTCTAGAACCCCTCATAATTCCCTCATTCATCATATTTCTTCTAAGAAGGCCTTAAAAAATGTAAAAAGTCCTTTTTACGTTGTTTTAAGTTTAACTTTAGGCCTATCGGACCCTAAAAAACGTTATAAAAAACTTGTTTTTATAAAAGTCTGCTCTTTTATTATAATTATCCCTTAAGCCCCTTTCAGCCTAAACCTTAGCCCTGCACCCTCATAAAACCCTTCCTTCCACTATATCCTAAGCCCCTTCCCTATCCTAAACTTCACTTCTTCCCATTCTATTTCTACATACCCCCGCTAAACCTTATAAACCCACCCAAACCTTCTAGAAATATTAAGGTGAGCCCCACTCTCCGCTTAACCCTTCATCTAATGAAATCTCGACACCTATCTTGGGCTCCACTCCATAGACTTGCGCAACGGTCCCTCCACCCTTCCACACCATCGATCTCAAGCCTTGACATCTGACGGTCCAAATCCAATATCGCGCGGAAATCGGTGCCAACCTTTAACGGTCCCGACCCACGTGAAATGGACGGTTTTCGCCCTGCCACGTCGCAGTCGATTAGTGGAATCGCGTAGCTCCAGCCCAATATCAATTACCGCTTTATGCCCGCATGACAAACCACCATGGTTTTTCCAAAACCACCTTCTCCCCCGTTGTGCCATAATTCAAATTTCTTCGCTTCTCCGCCATGTTCTACCTCTAGAACTATTTTTTCTGCATTCCCTCCTCTGCAAATCACCCCCAATGCCTCAGAAACCAAAAAATACAGTTTAATCCATTCTCACAGGTTTTCAATTAATGTTTATTTGTGTGTTTGCAGGTTTTAATGGCAATTATGCCCTGAAAATGCATTTCGACAGCCAAAGAAATGATGAAATTAACCTCTGGATGACGATCCAGGAGATAAATTCATATAAAAAGAGGCCAAGAGGGTTTAAATAAAAACTTAACCCTCGATGAATCATGATCATCGATGAGTTATAAACCCTCATACCATGGAGAAACCCTCCCTGCACACAAAGGACAAATACAACAGAAGCGTAAGTGAAGGAATGAAGAACAGAAGGATCAAAAGGGCTAATTACATATCAAAGGATAAAATAGAGTATTAGCTCTTAAAAACAGTGATTATAGATGAAAATTCAAAGGTTTAAAGATAAAGGATAAATGAATAAAACAATCATAAAGCAGAACAGAGGATAAAGGCAGTAAGACAGATTATAAAAACAAAATCAAGGTTCGAAATGCCTAAAATACAGATTTATGATTAAAATAAAGATAAATAACCCAAAGACAGCCTCGAATAACTCAACAAGGAAGGAGTTACTCCTCCAAAAGATCAAACTGCCACGTATAGTATGTTTCCTTTCCATAAAGCATATGGGCAGTTATTACACAGTTAGAAGATATTTTTATCTGTCAAATCAGTTATTGTAATAATTAAGAATAGGCATTAAAAGTCAAAATCTTCACCTATCCTCCCTTAGGAGTTAAGACAGAGTTTTTGAAACAAAGAAGTAGCTGCGGATATTCCCGCCTTATGCCTTGCATGGTTTTCAAGGTTGGGAATGCACTTACTCTGTAATTAATGATACTCAAACCCTATCGTGAACTCCACCTCCTCATTTGTAGCAAAAATATTGCGTTTGAGCTCATTGTACGGTTGAAATTTGATGACTCTTTGAAGTAATACATAGTCTCTTAGAAGTTGAAGAAAAATTGATGCCTTGGATCTTGTGGATGCCCTGATTTATTTGTTGATGGAGGAGGCTAGATCATTGAATCCCTGAGCTTGGCTGTTGGTGAAGTGCTTATATCTATTATTGTTATTTCCTATTTTCATTATATTTTCATCTTTCTTTGTTATAGTGGAGTAAAGGTTTTAGGATAAGAAATGTCTTTTGAAAGCACCTTAGTTCTATTTTCTCTTCACTTTCTTAATGTTTTCCTCTGCAAGGTCTGATTGAAGGATTCTTAATTGTCCTCTAGTTCCATCTAGTTTGTTATTTTAGAAATGATTCAATAGATTATAACCAAGGAGTTCCCTTTTGGTAAGTCCATGTTCCTTTGAGTATAGCTTGAGAGGTTGTTTTAAGGAATGATTTCAATAGAGTGAAACTAGGAAATTCAGTGGTGAGTCCATGCTCCTTTGAGTACAACTTGAGAATTGTTTTGAAACTTCTTTAAAGTATGCTTAGTAGATTCTAAACCAGGGAAGTCTATGGTGCACCCTATCCTCTGGTCTGCCTTTAAAAGTTGGTTTGAATACCCTTAGGGAGTTAATAAAAAGTAGATTATATTATTTATGTTTGATCTTAGGCTGATCTTATTGTTATCTTACATGTTTTCTTTATCTAAAAGTAAACTTTTGATTTTTAGATTGCTGTCTGAAAGGTTTGCTTATTAAAAGTTTGTCCAAAGAAGTCTATGGTTTGTCCTGTCCTTTGGCTTGCTTCAAAACAGATACCTTGAAAGATGTCTCTTTTTTAAAGTACATGATAAAGAATTCTTAATTGCTCTTTGTCCTAATTTTCATTCTTATCCTTAATGTTCACTTCATTATCCCAAAAACTTTGAAGATCCACTGGCCAAGTTATATTTTCCCTATGATACTCCCCGATCCTTTTATAAAATTATCATGACTTCCATTTGACTCCATTTCCCAATGATTTAGATATTTCCTCATTCTATCTATGCTTTTTGATCATTATTACCAACCAAAACAATCAAACAAACTTTGCACTTAATAACTAGCCTAAAATCAACCCTTAAAAGCAAACAAGCACATATCCTTTGCAAATAACCTGACAGATCCCTTTGTGAGTCTAGGAAGGATAGGTCCTAGGAACTCTAAAGATTGGTTCCATGTTGCCTTGTCATTTGGTATGCCAATCTGCCAAATCACAGGACCACAATAGGTCACATTCAAGCTATCCTAGATTATCATAGACATTGTGAACTCGAGGTTCTACTAGTCAAAGTCAATATATCAATGTCAAGCATACTCAAAGTCCAAAGGTAAACGTGTGTGGTATGACCATTTCAAATTCTCATACTAAGTCAAACTTAGGGCAAAATTCCATTATAAATGTAATGACTTAGTGTGTCAAAGTCATTCTTAGGATGTCAAAGTGAAGGTGAGTATTGTCTTCATCCATCAAGTTAAGTTAACATAAAGTCACAAGTGTCAATTATTGTCAAGTATGTCAAGGTCAAACATACGTTAAGTTAAAATTAAATACATCATATCAATGTCAATCCATATTATGATATTTTATATCATTGTCAAGTTAAGAATTGCAGTCACCAAGGGTATTTCCTTATCAAAGAAATAGTTTTATATAGAAAATTTCATATAGCCCACCAATACTGATTCAATAACATTCTATACCACTCTCATATAATTTCATAAGCCAAATCACCATTTTTAAGTTCTTTCTGAAAGTCAAAATAAATGTGTCAACATACTTGTTTTGTCTAGGTCTGAATGTGAGGTTAAGATCAAATTGTCACTATTATGCTAAGTGACATCACTGCACATAATATTGAGTCATAGGTATTTGACATGTCATAGGTTATCGTGTCAACAAATTGTCATAGTCCAATTGCTATAGTATTTATATCACTATAAGAAACTATCAATATTAATGTTGCTACCTCTCTGTCACAAGGATACACAGGTCCGAAAATCTTTAGATCACACTCATTGTATTGTCTATACTTCAATCATCATAGCACTAAATCATACACTACTTCACTACTATTATATAGGTGACTGGTTATGGCACAATTTTTTTTTGTAATGTCCCTCAAATAGTCACTAAATCAACCCTTAAATTCTGCAGCATACCCTTGAAATAAGCTAGACCCAACACTTAGCAAGAATGGAGAAATAACATACCTTTTTGTTGCCTTCTAGGAGCTCGATATTGAATCTGTTGTATCTATGTAATTTCGGATCTCCAAGGTCTGAAATTTCTTCCCGTGGTATCCTTTTGAGTCCTCTTTCCAACCCCATAGGTATGATCAAGATTCGATTCTTCAAGAAAAAGTTTTTCCTATTCTCCCACGATGACCTAATTATAGACTGGAGTAGAGAAAACTTGTACGAAGTGCCATGTATCACTGTATCGACCTTTGGCCTTGAAAATGATACCCAACAAACTAAATCACGTCCTAATTCTATAAATTTTTACGAAATTTGAATCCAATGCTCAGAGAGAAAGTTATGACCATTTTCCCAAGGTCACTTGTTTGACATGGAATTCAAGGGCCTGCAAAAACCCTAACTTCCTGAGATCATATCTCTAAAAATATAGTGAACCAATATCTGAAATTTGGTGAAAAAATTCATCAGGATTTCAGCTCAAATAGGTTTTTGTTTCAGCTTCTGAAGCTTTGTAGAAACAAATCTATAGCGAAAATTCCACGATGATGTGTTTTGGAGGATATATGAGCTTTATTTTTATAGAGTTGAGAGGGGCTTCTATAGTGAACATTGAAGGAGAAATTTAGGATTTTAACACATTATTAATTTTTAATTATAATTGATAAATATTATGTATTTTTTTTCTTATTCCCTAAGGAATATTCAATAACTAAATATATTAGGATTTTTAAGGAGATGTGGGAGTTATATCTGTGCATAGTGGCTTGAAGCCCTTCATTAGGATAGTATCTCCACAAAGTATGGCAAGAAACCATTAATCTTAATTCTAGGTGCCTACAACTAATGGAAATGTGCCAAGTCACTTTATTTTTGGGTTTTCGTCCACGAACTAGGGTTTTTACCTTCAAACTCACTTATGTCTCTAACCAGGAGGAACCACGTGGCATACCACATAGCACCGAAAATATCTCTTCGAGGAGAATCCAATGAAATGGATATCCAAGAAAAAATAAATGATTTAACCCTTCAAAAACCCTTGAAAAATTTGAGTACATCCTCAATCCAAAGAACCAAAACCCTTGGACTTGGGTTTTCAACCATCCAACATTGTAGCTGCTATCTAGATGTAATCTGAAAATTACTGAGAAGCGTTCATTATCCATTAGACATTAATGAATGGTGTTTTTGGTAAAAGGAAAACCAAGTCAACTCCATGGGTAGACATCAATGAAAACACCATCCAATAAGAACACATGATGGCTCTGGAGCTGGTTTCATACTTATAGACCCATGCAATAAGAATTATATTATATCATGTTGTTTGGAGTTTAAGTGTACCAATAATAATTACGAATATGAAGCACCAATTTTTGGACTAAAGAAAGCCATCGATATTAAGGTAGAGTTACTCAAGGTAATTGGTGACTCAGAAGTGGTCACTCGTTAGGCACAAAACACTATCCATTGTATTTCACCAAATCTTAAAAACTACCAAAAAGAGGTATGCCAATTGATTAATTATTTTAAATCTTTCAATATCATGTTTGTTCCTAGACTTAGAAACATAGTAGTAGATGCATTAGCTAATTAAACCACTAAAATGTCGCCATTGAGAAGCGTTTTTTCTATAGAGATTATATATAAAAATTATATGCTTGATAACATCAATAATTTTCGTGCTTTCAATGATGACCAATAGGTACTGCATTTTATGGCTAAAGTGAACATGTTTGAAGATGCTTCCATAGAGGAGGACGAGCATGACAAGGCTTTGCAAGAGGCATATGATCTAATGAAATACAATACCATGCCTAAAGGAATGGTGTCCTTGGAAAAATTATATGACCTGCAAAAATGGTTCAGAGGACCAATCAATACTAAGACTCAAAGCACAAATTTTTTATCTGAACAATAAAACTTGATACATGTTATTCTCCACAAGAACAATAAGAATTCATTTTCCCGTTCAAATAGTTTTGTGATGTGTTTTCATGGACATACAACAATTTGAAGAAACTAATGAAAGTTCATCCAACACTACAACCCCTGATTAAAAGTAAATAAGGAAGCTGCTAAATGCTCATATCAATTTCAAGGTTAGAAATTCAACTTGGGTTTCGAATTTGGTCCCAGTAAGAAAGAAGTACGGTGAGATAAGGTTATGTGTATACTTCCACAACCTCAAATAGGCATCAAATAAAGATAATTACCCGGTTCCATCCATGAAACATATTTTACTAACATTATTTGGGTCTGAGATGTTCTCGTTGCTAGATGGTTTTTCTAGTTATAATCAAGTGCTAGTGGTGTAACCAGATCATCTAAAAACTACCTTCAGGACCAAATGGGGAGCATTTTCTTTTAAGTGTTTGTGATTCAGGCTTATCAATGTTGGTGCTACATTTCAAAGAGCGATGGATACCTCTTTCTATGGCATAATTGGCCAAAGTGAAGTGTTTATTTGGATGATGTAACTTTATTTTCCAAAAGAAGATCATATCATGTATGTCATCTGAAGAAAATATTTGAGCAGTGTCATAAATATGAGATTTCTGTCAATCCCAATAAAATCATCTTTGGTGTGTCAGAAGGAACTCTCTTAGGACACATCTTTGCAAAGAGTGGAATCAAATTTGACACCGAAAGGGTCAAATATATAACTCAGATCTAGTTCCCCGTGAATAAGAAAGCTATGCAATATTTTTTAGGGAAGATTAATTCGCTGCAAAAATTCATCTCATTGTGTGTGGAGCTTGATTAGTGATTATCTTCTTGATTGTTTAGAGTTTCTTTGTCTCATCTGTGTTGGACCCCAGTTCCTAAATGGAGTGGAAACACCACCCATCTGAAATCCATCAAGGGGGTTCAGGGGATTCAGGGGGGGGGGTGGGGTAGTCATTACTACTTTTAATGAGCTCCCCCTGGTGGGGGTTTGGGGGCATTGCCCTTGAAGCTAAAAATAGATGAAAAAATTCCTTGTAAATTATTGTAATTTCATAGTCAATATGGGTCATTCATTAAGCAGATGATATTACGGTACAAGTTATGTTAATTTAAAGTTTTTTCGCTAGAAGGAAACCCTCGGTTTATATGAAGGAATTCTGTTGAGGTTGTGTATTATTATTCAGAGAGAGAGAGAGAGAGAGAGAGAGAGAGAGAGAGAGAGAGAGAGAGAGAGAGAGAGAGAGAGAGGAGGTTTTTTGAGAGCGAAGAGTAAACTACAATAGAACTGCTATAGGTTGTATCTCTTCATTTTATTGGAAAATATAAAAGGAAGGATTGGTTGTTTCTATGCAGATGTAGCCCAAATTAGGTGAAACACATATCTATGTGTCTCTCTTATTTTATGTGTTTCTATATTTGTGTTTCCAAAATATTTTTTGTATTTCATTACTCGGTTAATTTATTTATAACACATCTATGATTATGCTCTGATAGTTAAACATCTACAGTAGATGATCAAGAAAGATGTGATTGTAAAAAATCCCAGCTAAAATTTCATGTAATAAAAGTTAATAAAGGCAAAATATGACCATGGTTAAGGGACAATTATTCCAAGTTGAATATTGGGCAAAGATATCCTAGTGGGAATCACTGGATATGTGTTTATGGCTAATGAAAATTGGAAAAGGCAATGGCTAAGGCATTGAGGAAGAAAGAACTATTTTTGGCACATTTATTTATGAAAATAAAGGAAATTAGGAGAAAAGGAAGATAAAAGGTCACAGGTTGCATGTGCGGAGGAAATTGAAGGAAAATAATGGAAAATGAAGAAAATAGAGGCCTCATTGAAAAAAAAAATTTAGGCTCAGTTGGTACCTTTTGTCGGTTCAGTTTTGGAGCTCTCTCATTATACTCTCTTTCTCTCACTCTTGGATACTTAGAGTTTTCTTTGATAAATTCAGCATTGAGCCAAGGATGAGGAAAGCAAGTAAATGAAGGACAAGGAAAGGAAAGGAAATAAAATATCAAGAAAGGAAGAACAGGATCTAGCAACTTCAGTTTGGACATATTGCAGGTAACATGATCTAGAATACTTGCAGGTAACATATTGCAACTTCAGGATCTAGAATACTTGCAGGTAACATATTACATGTGTGATATCCTAGCTAGTTTGGACATGCAATTCCTTATTCATGTTGGTGTTTGGTTCAATTGCTATCAGTGGCATGGTTTTTATGGGTTTTGACAATGGATTTAAGCCTTTCCTTGCTTTTTTCTAGATTTCATGGTGTGTTGGTATTTTGATCTTGGTTTTTAACTTTGGAATTGCTCGATGGATTTCAGAATTCGAGGCAGAGGTGGTCTCAAGGGAAAATCCCAAAGGCCTAGAAATCCCTTGACCAGCTTTGGTAGGATAAACGGTAAAACCTGGGAGTGGTGTATTGTTTTAGGGCCTATTGATACAGGATTGGATTGTGATAAACCCTGAGAGGCAGGGAGACCAAAAAATCCTCAAGGATAGTGATGTATTCCATATGACATTCCAAGTTCGTTTTGGTTGTGATTAGAGCACCGATTTTGGTGCGATCACAGTATGGTGAGGGTGGATGTGGTTTAACCTCTAGATTCCCTTGGTTATTTTTGGATTTTTTTATCCATGATATCCCATGTTCGTGCTTAGAATATGGCACGAGGGCGACTGACTGAAGAGATATTTGTCTCAACCATGTCTATGGTCGGGCAGTACGTGGAAGTCACGAACATGGTCGGTTATTTCCTATGTTTAATAAAAGCTAATTTATCTTGATTTTGTAATTATTAATGTGTGGATTTAATGGTTGTTATCTCACTATTATTTACATGGTTTTATGTTGGTTATAAGAACGGTTAGTTAACTAGTTCATGTCATGGTTATTTCATGTATTTACTTGTAATTATTAAAATAATGGATGCAAGACCTAATTGATGTCATATCTATTCAAGAAAGAGGGTGGTGATCCTTCTTGTAATTTTTCATAATATTTTTCACTCATTCATGCTTTGTCTTGTATCTTAGACCTGTAGATTTCATTCATTCTGTTATCACCAAAATCGTACCTGATTGGCTGCTGATCAGACAAATTCAATGTAACTATTTCAAACCACTTCTAACTAAAGCTTAGCCTCTTCAGTCTAAGAGGGATCTCTCAAGGGGGTTTATGATATTGGTTAATGATAAAAATAGATGGCTAACTCTATGATTTATGTATTGTTTTTATATGTTTGCAGGTTGAAAAGATCAGAGCTTACTACCATTGGGCTATGGAGTCAGTGATAGGGATCTCAATAACAAGGCTTTCCTTATGGAAGCTGAGGCTTGTAAATGTTTTAATGAAAGAGCAAGAAATATAGGAGGTTTTCAATAGCTTGAGGTTCAAATAAAGTTAGAGCATGTAATACATGAATTCTGAGTGATGAGACATCAAGGCATTGAAGTTAAACTATTAAGAGAGATATACCATAGCTTAATACTTAAAGGAAGTCAAAGCATGAACAATCATGAGTTTCGAGTAATAAGCATTAAGACATTGAAGAAAACCTTTCAAAATATAGGACATCAACTCATTGAAATATAATAAGAATCTCAGGTGAAGAAAAGTTGTGTTGTTATTGTATATAGTAGAAAACTCCAATAACTTTACAATCAAATAGTATTCTGAGATAACATCTCCAACCTGTAGGTTGAAAATAATATCAATATGTGGCCATTGGGCTTATGGAGTCAAAATTTCAGTGATTACAGTGAGTTTACTTGACATGGAAGTTGAGGCAGGTTAGAGTTTTTAGTAGTAGGACACACACACATGAGACAAGGAAATACACAGTCAATTCACTTATAAAGGAAGTCAGAGCATCACAAGGATGAATTCTGAGTAATATAAATGAAAAACACTGCAAGATAGATACATAAAAGATAAATATAGAACAAGTAAGCACTAAAAACTCTTTCAGAATCTCAAGTTGGTCAAGTAACAAATCTCTGTATTAGCTGA
Source organism: Pinus albicaulis (assembly GCA_034641835.2). NCBI lineage: Eukaryota > Viridiplantae > Streptophyta > Pinopsida > Pinales > Pinaceae > Pinus > Pinus albicaulis. The sequence goes on from CM076572.1 coordinate 1,364,335,492, forward strand.
AACAGTCAAATTACAATAAGCTGCAATTTTGCCCAAAAATCTCCAACCCTTGACAAATTCGACCCAATGGCCTTTAATAGAGATCTTAAATCATCAGATGATTTTCCTCTAGGCTAGATACATCGAATTTTTATCCACTGACACCTTGCATAACTATAAAACATGAAATTTATGACAAACAGACAACTATCCTACTTGACAATCCTATTTCAAAAAGGACTCAAACTTCTTATTACAATATTTAACTACCTTATCTACTTGAAATTACATCATTGATAAGTGTGTCATCACATGGTCGAATTTGGATAATGGCATTCATTTATTTATGACCACTTAGCTGACCTCCTCAAAAATAGGAAACAATACCCTGTTTTTTAAGCAATGGATATTTTTTCTTCTTTGAACATTTTGGCTATCATTTAATCTCTAATTCGTGGTCTTGACATAGTCCATAACCCTTCCATAGCCTCCAACTATTCAAAAACCTCTTTAAAGGCTTGTCAAAAGGATGTAATGCATTGTGCTACGAAAGTAAAGCAGTTTCGTAGCGTTTTTTGTAGTGCGGCCTTACAAGCCTTTATCTTAAAAAATTCTAACTCTTTCCTCTTGTATCAGCTTTATCATCCTTTAACACATGTCTCATAAAATTTTTAGCCCTTAAAACCCTTTAACATTGATCAGGAAGACAAAAATGCAGCTACAATAGTTTCATAGCGCTTTACTTCTTTTTAGGCCTGGAGGCACTACGAAATTGCTGAAAACTACTAAAAGCACAATTTTTTTCATAATTTTGTCAAATGAACATTTTAGTTGCCAAAAAATTGTAACCAACATTTCTTCATCATCCACAAACCATAAAATAACTCCATTTTAGGTTCCTTGAGGCATTTCTTCCTTGTTTACAATTGGTTGACCTAATGGTTCTTCAATCACTATCATTTTGATACCTTTACTCTGCAATTCATCATGAATCATTTCAAGCTTCTCTTGTAAATCCTTTACCTGATTTTTAAGACTTTTATTGGTAGCTCTCAGATGAATATTCACCTTTATTACATGTTTAGCTTCTTCTCTTGCTAGAGCTGCCCACTTGAAAAACTGTTGTATATTGTCTAAGTCTTTACAGACAGTATCAACCTATTCTTCCCAAACTTCTTTCATCTTTTAAAATTGCATTTTTTCAACACTGTGTTTCCCAGCTTCCTTTTTCACGACAGAATTTTCCTGATTTTCCAATTTCAACTCTTCCTCAAGGAGCTGCAAATCTGTCTTTTTAATCACTTTCTCTTTTCCCTTTTTTAATTTGATGACTGTATCCTTTACTGTGGGTGATGAGAGGTAAATAATTTCTTTAGGTGTTTGAGCTGTCTCAGTGGGTATTGGAACTTATTTGCTGCTCTCCATCAATTTCCTAGCATGCCTTGTCATAGGCTTTCTTGCTTGGAAAATGAAACCTGCATCTTCTCCCTCAAAATCTAATCTCTTTGCAGACTTGGCTTTTTTCAACTTCTGCTCATCTTCTCCTATCAATTCAGCTTGAACAATAGGTGTTTCCTCTATGTCAATGGCATGAAGAATATCCTCTAAATTCCCCTTTTTTATTGCTCTGCCTTCTGTAGCCACTGTGTTTTCCTTCAAAACCATTGTTTGGATTCTAGTCATTCTTTTGGTTGGTTGTTTGCTAACAACTTGTTCTTTTTTTGCATGTTTTTCCGCCTTTGATTTTTGTTCTATAGATAGGGGAGTTTGTGTGTCAAGAACCTACACTTGCTTTGACTTTTTCTCAATTTGTTTACTTGGCTTTAATCTTGCAGGTTATTTTGATTTTGCAACCGAAGGTTGGCTCTATTCTGCTGCTAGTGGTGATGGAATTATTTTAGCTTTAGGATTTCTTGTAGGAGTTAGAGTATCCAACTCAAAACCATTAACAAAAAAGAATGAGGACCAATCTCTGCCTAACCTTTGAAGTTCATCTAAAACCAATAATTTCATTAAACCATGATGAAACAATGATGTCTCACTCCCCTCAGACTTTTCTTGAACCTTATCAGCCATCTTTGAAAGAATTCTATGAAAATAAAAAGGTAAGGCAAGAGAAATCTTACTAGTGAAGGAAACCCTGTAACGGTCCTTATTAAAATTTTAAAGAATTTAAACCAATTATTTACCAATCAAACCTTAATATCTACACTCAAGCATCCGAAACCTTATACTTTTGGGATTTTCCGAGTTAGCATACAAGAATCCAAGCATTAACATTTATATACATATATATATTCCGCTGAAATCATGGCATATGTATTTGGCAGTGTAATTTAGGCTGCGACAAAATATTACACGGTCTTACGTACCCCGGATTATCTCAGATTTGATTTTTATGTTGAGTTAACCTTGATACGATAATGCTATCCATCTAACATATAATTAGTACACAGTGTTTTGGATTTAAATGTGCCACAGATCTTATCCAAACTCCGAGACTTACCTGTCCTCTCCACTGGTTTGTGTTTATTGCGAGTTAATTGCACACATCCGTCCGGCCCGCTAACTCGAAGTGATCGCCCTACGTGGCTTCCAGATCTGCCGTTGATTGGTTTTTGATCCACGGTGTAAAAATGTTAGGGTTTGCTATGACCTTTGGTGGCTAACTGTTTTCGCTCATTCTCGCCTCTGCGCGATGGTGCTGGAGGCGGTGCTGTTTTGGAGAAACCTTCAGGGTTTCGTCTACTCCTTGGCGTTCGGCGCAGGCGAACCCCACGCAATCTTCTCCGCTTCACAGGTAACCTTTGCGCCTTCAGACAGAGGATTTCCTGCTAGCCTTTTTCAAAAGGGTTCGAATGCTCAGGAGTTTGAGTTCTTTCTATTTTGTCTCAGGTTTGTTTTCTGGAAAGAAAAAAAAAGTGTTCCCGCTTTCTTTGGTAGCAAATCTTCGTCACAGCCGAGTGGACTTGTTGGCGGGGAAGAAATTCACAGCCCTCGGTTTTGCTAAAAACTTCCCAAGGTAATTATTATTACAGCGTTATGGAGATTCTGGGTTATTTCTCTTTCGTTTCTGTTTTCCTTTTGATTATATGAGAACGCTGAAAGTCATTACCTCAGCTTCAATGTTTCGTTGCTCCTACTCAGGTTTTCTCTGATTCTCTGGTGTGGCAGGTGTGGATTGCGCCCACGGGGTGGTTGCCTGAGTGTCTCATGATCTTCAAATCTACACCGGACTCGGCAGGCATCTACAGGTATGTACCGAGTAGCATTGGAAACCCTCCCCTTCGCTTATCTGATGCGGTGGAGTTCGAATGATATGTAATTTTTACCTGTCATGTAATATTTTCAGGGTTTATTGGCCAGAGCAATGGCAATGTGGCCTCACGACGACAGGATGGGGTTTTAGTTCTAGGAAGAGTTTTTTAGTTTCTGGGTTCTCAGTTCTTCGGACTTTTAATTTGTATACATATGAAGGCTAGAGTTTTACTCGCCGGATTCTGAACTATAAACTGTATCAATTCTGAATTTAATGAAGTTTTCTGAGTATTTTTCTCTACTGGGTTATTACCGCTGCCTATGTGTTTACTGTATATATATATAGTGTTGTAATTTCGTTCTTGGTCTGTTTATTTAAGCTTTCGGTTCCGCATTTAAAAATTACAGGGTTATGCACACCGCGGCAGTTCTCCGTTGTTCTCACTCTTAGCTAAGATACTATGCTGCAGTTCAATTTTCTCATTCTTTTCCTGTAATTTTAGTGGAAATAAAATGAAACTCGTTTTCCGGTTTATTGCTCAGTTTTTCTGTTATGAGATTTCGACCTATCCCTTGTTTTCTGTCCGACTGTTTCGTCTCATAAGTGAAATGGTGAATCGTGATCCTCTTTAGTAATTTTCTAAATGATTCTACAGGATTCCTTAGTTTTTGTTCTGGTTCTGCATCTTTCGTTTATGGAAAAATACGGCGTCCGGACCGCCTGTCTGTCCGCGTAACTATCATAGGAGGAGATGACAACCAACCCACGAATCTGGTTTACAGGTTTTGGGTTAACGGTCTCTCTGAAGCTGTCAGTCAGATAAGCTTATATATTTAAACGAAAGTTAAACCCTCTCTACTTACGGAGATCAACACAGGAACAGAAAGATAAAATTCAGGACTTACAGATTTATTTCACCACATTCATATTTAAGAAAAACCAGAAATGAATAGATGACCCTATTTCATTCTAAATTTCTTTCGTTCTTTTCTGCATAACTGATAAATAGAGAGCTAATTAAAAATACTAGTTTCCTGTCAGGACTAACTTAACAGTAGTGTCAGGATAACCAGAAACAATTTCTTTTCCATTTTATAATAAAACAAGGGTTATCTGCATCTTACTTGTTTTCATGCAAATACGGCCTGATGGTCCTGTTGCCTCCCTACCACGATCTGGGCAGTTACGTCCCACTGCTCTCCCCCTAGCTTCAAGTCTGGAGCATTACCCTCTATTCCGTAGGAGGAAATCGTGACATTCCGGTCCAACCCTCCTACTCCAGAGGCGTAAAGATCTGGGGAGATATCGGGACAGTCCGGTCCAATCTCCAACCCAGCAGAGAAACTGTTTTCTGGAATTTCTTTCTTTCCAGTTTTTTTTTCTTCAGAGTCTCCTCTCCTCCTAGCCAGGAACCCCAAAAATCCCCCTGGAATCCCCCTTTATCCAGAGTTTTCATTTGGGTAACTGTAAAACAGTTTTTATCCTTAACTAATTCCAGATCTTGAGTTAAATTTCTTTTACCATCAGTTTTTATTCATGAAACTAATTCCATAGTAAATCCCTTTTTTTATTCAAAAAGAAACAACTCAAAAATAGTTTGTTCAAATATTCAAATTAACCCATCCTTAATCAATAAAGCATCCATACAAATTTCAATAAAGGGTTACAAGAAGTAATTTGAAATGGTATGAATAAACCTTGTGATATTTTCCTTCACATGTAAAGTATTTCTGGATGATGAGCAATAGTTTTGAATAATTATCTTTGATGTAGCTTCTTGGAACAACGTTGTTGAGATCCATCTCAATGTGATCATGCTTTATGAACTCTTTACACTGCTCCATATTAAATTTGAATCCTTTGAACTAGGTTTCTTGACCTCTTGGAATTTCTGTAAAAGCAACAATGACCTTTGGTGTAATAGACAAACTTAGCATCCCCACTTTAGTGGTTGTTCCACTGAAATTAATAGAAAATTCCTTGGATACCTGTGTATGATAGCCCTGCAATTTCTCACAAAACTATAAGCAACCTTCTCTTCTAAATGCTTCCATTACTGTTGGGTCTTCAGTTATTGCTTTCATGTCTTCAGGTTCATGTCTTAAGCACTGACCTCCTCTGTGTATTTTCTTTCCTTTGCCATAGTTCTTCAGAGAACCTCCCAGCCTCGTTTGATGTGAATGTTCAGCCTCACTTGATATGGATGTAGTAATCCCTTTGAAATAACCAGCCACAAGTTTGGCTCAATACAATAATGCTCTAGAGCTCATCTATACGCATGGAGGAAAAAGGAATGAGAATGACTCATAGGAAAAGATTTGAAATTTAAATGTCCTCTCATGACCGAAAATGATGGCTTATTCATTACCTACACTGACCATGATGACTGCAAACGTGGGTATGTACTTCGATTTCATCATTACATGACTCAATAGACATCTAACTTACCCTTTCCGAACAGTTTCTGAAATTTGACAACTCGACTGAAAATATAGTTAAAAAACCGCACTTTCGTAGCGCATGTAGTGTAAATTTTACTGTTTACGCTATGAAACTATTAGTGCTTTCATAGAGCAAAGTGACTTTTTATAGTGCAATACGCTATGAAACTGTGGTTTCTTGGCTAATTAGGCAATTTTGGTTTAAAAAATTTGGGAAATGAAGTGAAATGGAAAAGGATGAATGTTTTGACATGAAAGAATTTAAAAATGAATTTGTTTAAACCTTAAGGTAAGCTCAAACTATAAAAAAATTAAAACATCCCTTGATCAAACTCAAAAAATGACTCCTAAAACCCTATTTTGACCCATGAACCTATGTAACCTTGTCAAAATGATGTTTTTAATTTTTTGAGTGATAACACATTCCAAGTGTTTGACAGAATGTTAGTCTTGATTCAGGATGGTCAAGCCTCATCCTGGAGTCAATTTTTGTTCATTTGGCATTGTCTTCATGTGTTTATTGATTTATAAAAGCTACCTGAAGTTATGGGTAGTGTATGAGATTATGGGCTTAAAAATTCCCTTAAATCCCGTGGATGCAGGCATAGGTCTGGGGAATTGAGTCCCTTGATGCACACATTCCTATGTCATGGGAGCGTCCAAAGCCTCCCAGATGCATGCTTTCCCATGGGAGATTTTGTGGGGTTTCTAGTAAATCATAGGGACCTTGGGACAAGTCAGCTTGAGGACTAGGATAGCCTCTAGGGATCCTGTAGCAGGTGCAAGGAGTTCATGTTATGGTTTTCCACATCGATTCCACTTCCTTAAAGTCACCAAGGAGGTTGAGTATGCTCTTAACTTCCTTCAGCTCTTGTTTACCCTGATTGGTCAGTTACTTGGGTATATGTGAGGGGAGGTGCATGTTACAAGTTGTATCAGAGTGTGGTTTCACTCTCCTTAGGAGAAGTCTGATGTTTTCAAGCTTGTCATTGTCACACATTCATGTGGGTTGTGTATGTGTTTCTCATATTATGTTCCATGTAATTGTTGCATTTGCGTGGTGTTGGTCATGGTGGCAGTGGTGTCACCATTGAAGAGATGATCGTGTTATTGTAACATGTTGTCATGAGCATATGACTGGTTATACATGTCAGGTGTTTACATGTTTTTAATTTTCAGTGGTATGGTTGTCGTTTTCATGCATAAGGTCATGGTGTGTAGTTGATACGGTTATGCATTGATGACTGGACTCTAGTTAGAATGATCTCTATGTGATGATATGAATATGCATTATAAGTTTATATGCTGTCATAATTATGTGTATACATGTATTATGATGATTGGTTGATCTTGAAAATCAGATATTGTCCCCAAATTATGCTAAGGTATGTTGTTTATTGTGATTTGGTTTAAGTTGACAAGAGATGCCTTGCAAGAAGAAACCAAATATGGCTAGAAAGATGGTAGACTAAAAATATTCCCCTTATGAAACTGATGAGCAACATGGTGTTGGGAACTCATCTGATTTAGAAAATACATTGATAAGTTTGAAGGAAGAGATGAGGATTTGTAAGGCAGAAAATGACATAATCATACACGAATAGGAAAAACAAGCAGAAGTAAATGCAGAAATCCTTCATAGTTTGTCAGATTTGCAATGACAGGGGCCACGTCAGATTAGTTATGGACAAGAGGATGGAGATAATGGTGCATATGGCAGTAGGTCTCCCAGTGGTTACAGTTCCAGTAGAGATAACACTATTAGAGATGACATATTCTTGGACACTTCGAATAGGAGAGGGGACAAAAATATGTACTATTCTAGTTATGGTTATGATAGGCATTATGATCATCATCATTATAATCCTTATAGGAGGAGTGACATGGGATATTTTCTGAATGAGTTTAATAAATCAAAGACACCTACCTTTTACGGAGAGATGAATAAATAACAAGATGCAGAGGCATGGTTGCTTAGTATGAGGAAATTCTTCAGGTTGCATGACTATTTATAAAACATGAAATCTAGAATAGCCACATTCAGTATCAAAGGTAAAGCAGATATTTGGTAATAAGATGTGAAGAATGTCAGGGGTATTTATGAGGAGGAACTGACTTGGAGTGAGTTTGAGAGGATCTTCAAGAAGAGGTACTTGGAGAGGTACTATGATGATATAGCTAAGGATATTTATGAGTTGTAGATGGGTTCCATGATAGATGATGAGTATAATAGTAGGTTCTTGGAGTTGTTGAGATATGTTCCTTACCTCAACGAGGAAAAGGATAAGATCTAGAGATTTATCAGCAGATTTACATCAACATATAGAGACCAGATTGAGTTTGACGAGTCTAGATCGCTGGAAGAGGCCATTAAAAACTTGAAGCATTTTTATGAGTAGTCAAAATGAAAATTTGAGCCTAAGCATGGTTTGAAATGAAATGAGAAATATAAAGGAATATGGATGCAAGAGTGGGAAAGACCACAAGATGTAGGTGATAAAGAAAATGTGGTTCCTTGGAAGAAGTTCAATACAATTGGGAAGGGACCTAGAGAGAAACATACTAGAGGTGATGGGAGAGCACCGTTGCAGTGTAGGATATGTGGAAAGGATAATCGTAAGAGGGACTATTCATAGTATCATTGTGGTAGACCTAGATCTATAGTGTATAGGAGGCATATACAGTTGGGGATGTTGGGCATAACATTCCTCGGATTTATGCAGCCGTGGACAACATGCATGCAGATCATCAAGATTCTATCATTGAGATGGACGGTAAAGATTTTTGGTCAAGTTGTTTCTATTTTGATTGATCTTAGATCTAATTATAGTTATATTAATCCTAACCTGGTGGATAAATGTGGTTCGAGAAAATAAATTCATGCAAAATATTGGTTAGTGTAGATGGCTACATGTACGAAGAAATGATTTCACCATTGGGTAAGAGCTTGTGCATTTGAGTTAAATTGTATGCCTACAACAACACACTTGAACATATTTCCGTTGGGATGATATGATATGCTATTGGGTATGGATTGATTATATCTTCACAGGAACAAGGTGGATTGTTATGAAAATTCCATTGAGTGCTTGGATGACAATGGGGAACCACTAGTCTTATAGGGAAAGAAAAGAGCCACATAAGTTAGGATGGTGACATCTATGTAGGCCAAGTGTATTCGCAGGAAATGGTGTGTGTTATTCACAGTACATATATCTAGTGACAAGGGTAAGGAAGTTGAGGATGTAGATGTGTTGAGTAGGTATCCATTTCTACAACAGTTTTAGGATGTATTCACACATATATTTTAGGGTTTACACCTCATAGGGAAGTAGACTTTTCTATTGAGTTGGTATCATGGGAAGCACCAACATCAAAGGCACCTTATAGGTTGAGCACAGATGATTTAGTAGAGTTAAAGTTCCAGCTGAAAGAGATGTTTGACAAAAGATACATTAGGCCAAGTATAACACCATGGGATACACTAGTGTTGTTCGTGAAGAATAAGGATGGTACTCTTAGACTGTGCATTGACTATAGGAAGTTGAAAAAAGTGACCATCAAGAACATGTACCCATTACTGAGGATTGATGATTTGTTTGATTAGATGAAGGGAGAAGTAGTGTTCTCTAATATCAACTTGAGATTGAGATATCATCAGGTACACATCAAAGAAGAGGACATCTACAAAATATCTTTCTGGACCAGGTATGGGCATTACGAGTTTGTTGTAGTTCCATTCGGTTTGACTAATTCTCTAGCTACCTTTATGTGTTTGATGAATAGTATGTCGTGTCCTTATCTAGACAAGTTTGTTATTGTATTCATTGATGTATATTGGTGTATTATAAGAATAAGGAAGAGAATGTTGAGCATTTGGCAGCAATGTTGATATTGTTAAGAGAGCATCAATTTTATGCTAAGCTCAAAAAATGTAGTTTCTTTTAGACTGAGGTACATGACTTGGGACATGTTGTGTTAGCTCCCTATATTACTAGTGTAGTCCCTTAGTTCTTCTAGTGTAGCTCCCTTATTGTTATTGTTTTACCCCTGTAGTCCCCATATTGTTATTATTGTGCCACATAAAATCACACTATTGTTATTATTGTGCCCTTATATTATTATTGTTAGGTCGGCTAGGATTATATTGTGACCCCATGGACTCCTATATATAGAAAAGAGGTTTTGTAAATTGTATCATCCAAGAATTGTTCATTTATGTAATGTAAAGGAGGTCCCCCCTCCCCTGAAGAGGCTTATTTATAAGTCATTGATATATCTCTTCTTCTATTTTGTGAGTTGGTTTCATAACATTTGGTATCAGAGCTTTGGATTGTAGGGTTTCATTGCTTCAAACAAGTCATCATGGAATTTTTGATATATCTTTTTTTCTATGAAGGTTCAGATGCTAAAAAAACCCATTTGCGAAGATATCCTGAGGAAATTCGTGTAAAAATGTAAGATCTCAGTTCGCAATATTTTCAGAGATATGATCTGTGGAAATTAGGGTTTTTGCAGGTTCCGAATTTCATCTCAAAGAGGTGACCTTGGGAAGATTGTCATAACCCTCTCTTTGAGCATCATATTGGAATTATATTAAAAGCGGTTGAAAGTACACATAATTTAATTTCTTGTATATCAATTTCAGAGCCAAAGGAGGAAACAATGACACATGGCATGTTGTACACGTTCACTCTATTGAACCATTCCATAATTAGGTCATTCTGGGAGATCGCACATAAATTTATCTTGAAGAATCCAAACTAGGTCCGAACTATGGCATTGGAAAGAAGACTTAGAGGGATACTAGAAGACCTAAGCTAAAATATTGGGGATCCGAAATTACAGAAAAACATTAGTTTCAATATCGATCTCCTCAAGAGAAATAAAAACGTGTGTATTTAAAAAAAAAATTGCATAAGTCTTGTTTGAAAAACCAATTTGAAGTGATTACAAGGGCATATTGAATTATAGATATCAGTATTTGGTTCTAAAATTCCCCCTAAAAAAAATTCAACACCCATTAGACCGTCATAAGGCACTACTATGACTCATGAAGAGAAAGAAGTACGACATGATATATCAAAATTACAAGACCAGGTGCATCAAATTTCGCTCTTGCAAAGAGTAAAAAAAAATGAAATGGATGGTTTGAAGAAAGGCGTGGAAGCTAAGATGGATGGTTTGAATAAAGGCATGGAAGATGTTGGGGTTCCCATGTTTTGGCCAGATTGGCAAGACCAAAAGATGAGACAACATCAGAACCACTTTGGGGCCCTAGGATCTAGCCCTCCTGGACCCGGAGAGGGATCTCTCCAATCAAACAAAGAATGGAATATATTTGATGCTCAAAATGAGATGTTAGGCTAGGTATGAAGCACAAAGGGGGGTTTAAAATGATTTGGTTGGCTAGTTGTTGGGTTGGTCATGAGATCAGAGACTGAGAAAGTGATGGGAAAAAGGAACAAAACAGCAGGATGTTTCAGCAAGGAGAAAAGGTCAAGAAAGTTCCATCCATTGGGCTATGGAATCATGAAAGGTAATTACATGCAACAACTATCCAAGGCTTCCAAATGGCAAGTCATCTAATACTAAAGGATCTTTTTAGATTAGATGGTGGGATGGGACATTAAGGATTGAAAGTGAAAGAAGAAAATCAACCTAATTTCTGTCTATAGATTAGATCAGAGGTCATTTAACTCCAGACCTACTTGGACATACTCATAGGCAACTCTCAAAGGAGGGACAAAGGGGTAGCTTATAGATCGGACCAGAGGTCATTTAACTCCAGGTCAGTTTTAGCATGCTCCAGGGAAAACAGAGATAAGTTTAACAGAGAGATATTAGAAAGGCCAGCTGGTCACACAAGGATCCTAGTGGACAGGGCTAACTCTAATCCCCAGTGTTCCCAAATATTCCAGCTTAAACCTAACAAGAACATCTAAGGACAGATTCATTCAATTCATACATCAGCTAGAGGCATAAGGAACTACTACACTGGTTAAATTAACTGAAATCAAATCCTTAGATAACACATTTAGCAGAAAAACATTAAAGGCAAGGAGAGCAAAGACATAGGGTACCTAACAAGGGTAGATCCTATGCCATATTTCTGATGCAAGCCAGCAGAAAATGAAACAACATGAAAATATGATAAACAGAGTTAGAAAAACATCACCAATAGTAATAGACCAGGATCATGTGAAATGTGCTTTGATTAATTGATGTAAAACCAGTCACATACACTGAGCTCAATGGCTGTTACAGTCCAAAATTCTCCTCCCAGCCTAATAAATAACAACTACTCTGCTAATCCCTCCCAAGACTGTTCTAACAGTCAGAATGAATCCCTCTAACAGCAACGACAGTAGCCGAATAACAACCTTTACAATATGTTCTCGGGAATTCTTATAGGAGAAAAGAATAACAGGAGTAGATGTAAGCTTAAATGCAACATTAAAACTCTGAAGTAGTAGGAGGGCCGAGGCTCATTCTGTATAAATTCTGAGCATTCATTTCTGGCACTCTGTGGATGAAAGAGTGGTCTTTATCAGACTTCTATTTACTCCAGGTATGTCTTTGACGTACTTTGGCTGCAGGACTCTGTGGTACCATTGGTGAATAAACAGAAGATAAATGAATCACAGAGAAGTCTGCCATACTTATGAAACAAATGCTCTGGTAGCTTCGGACTTTTGTCAAGGTGAAAATTTATTTAGGAACACGGTGTATAATAAAATTTGCATGGGTGCTCCATCCTTTTTTAGGAAAAAACATTCTGCTGATGTAGAAACCCTGATATGCTGATTTTCGTGCTGTACCTTCTGCGTGATCCATGGGTTTTCAATCTGATTCTTTACCTTTAAATCTCTAAACATAAGGCTTATATATCTTCATTTGCATGCCTTAAGCTCTCTTCTACTTAATTTAAATCTCTGACTGTGAAATCTGTGTGTTAATGCCGCCCGGACATTTTCATAGAGTAATACCCTGGTCTTTTAATGCAAGTCCTGTCGTAGGACCTCCTCTGGTTTTCTTCATGATTTCTGCCTCTGCACACGGTCTTTTCCTATGTTTTCTATCACTGTGACAGTGTGTGCAAATCATGGCGGCTTTCACCACCTCAAAACCCTACAAAACAAAAAACTTGTTATGAAATCCATGAATGGGGGTAATGGATGGAATGTGGATGATGAAAATGGTCGTGCGGCTGGTGAAATGGCAGAACAATGCAGAGGAATGATGGAGGGAAGCCTTGGTGAATGTTGGTGGAGAGCAGAGGAAATTTAAATGAAAAACCTTAAAAAACTCGACTTTTTAACAAATATATGTAATGGGATGGGCGGATGTATGGTGGATACATGTGGGGGTGACGTGGCGGGACCGGGCGATGGCGGGGTGGTCAACGGCGGGGCAATTAAATCTGGACAGTCTGATGTCGGCGGAGATCAATGGTGGAAAGCACATTGGAGGGCGATGGACTGTTGGCCAGGGGTACGGCTGCCATGGGTTAACTCGTGCGCAGCTCCGTGGAACGACGACCGTTGGATCAACTGCCCCAGATCGGACGGTGCACGTGCATATCGCTACGCATTCACGGACGAACATTAATGCACGATGGGCTAGTGATTTTGAAATAGTGTCGGAGCCACGTGTCGAACGCTGAGTGGAATCGCTGGCCTATCGAAAAATACTGCCCTCCGCCCAAAGGCGGTGCGATAGAAACCGGATGGTTTTTGAATAGTACGCAGGGACCACCAGGGCGGGTAGACTCTGAACCGTCAGATTTGCGGGTAAATAGACGGCGATGGCCTGATCGGGGCGATGAGCGGGGTGAAAAATGGACGCTGTGGGAGCCGCGACCACCATCTGATCTATACAGATCGACGGTTGAAACTGCGTCCGATATCCATTTGCGGTAAGCACCTTTCGGGCCAGCACTCGGTTTCAACACCTGGGTCTCGTGGAGAAAAGGCTGAGGGGCTAGCGGAAAGGGGCTAAGGCCTAATGTAAGTTGCAAAGTGGGTTTTTTGCCCATTTTTAGTGCAATTCGAGGGCAATGAAGGGCAACGATAGGGAGAGGAGGACTGTTTAAGCCAAATAAAAAGTATTTGAAGGGTTTAAACAAGGTTTTGGGAGGATTAGAGGATTAATGAAGGAATTTTAGAAGGGGGGAAAAAGGGTGGAAAGGAAGCTTAAAAAAGGGGCAACATAGTGAAATGGGATATTCTTGCAGGGGTACAAGGGGTAAAAATAGGTCCCTTGGAGCACAAATTTTGCAAATTAGAGAGGCCTTATAATGGGGATCAGCAGAGGGGATTTATCAAAGGAAAAAGGCACAGGAGACTTCAAGGATGATGTGTCTCCGAGGGAGATGCATTCATTGAAGGCTCAGAAACAATTTAGTCCCCTACTTTTCCTGTAAAAAATTTACAGGGGTTTAACAATGGCTCCACATGGGGATGGCTTCTTCTTGAAGGAGTCAAGAATTCAGAGGATAAATATTTGGTGTAGGCCAGGTGCCTACTGCTTGGCACATCCCTTTCTTTCTTTAGATCAGCTGCCACAAATCCTGAAGACATTATATCAGCAGAAACATTCCCAAACAATCTACCTACCCAGACTACAATCCTAGCATTTTTCTTTTAGGGTGCATTTGGACTAGAAGACCCTTTACATCATTTATTTTAGAAATAGAAAATAAACCTATTCTATTTCTACCATTATAACTCTGTGAGACCAGATTAGACTTTTGGTCTCATAGTTTCTCTACCTAATCTAACATCTGCTGGGATTAAAATGTCTAGCAGATTTCTTCTCTACATTCTAAGACGGAAATTGAAAACATCCAAGCCAGGATTAGACTGTCTGACTTGCTGGAATTTGCAGAAATTAAAATAAACAACTAACTACATGCTCACAGGTTGAGCTTTATTGAGCTTTCCCTACCTACCCTACTCTAACTAGAATATTTACAAGTCTAGCTTACAAACATTGTCTTCCAATGCAACCAGTCCATCAAATGATCCCATGACTGGTCTTTCTTTCTCAATGCCTTGAGCAGGTTGGATAGGCAGGGCAGCTCCCACTCCTTTTTTCCAATAACAGCAGCTTTGAAAAATTTGCTTTCTATTTGCAACATGCTGCTCAAAAAGACCTTTGATCCTTCTTCAAATGTGTGCAGGAAATGTACATAAGGATCATGAAATGATACCTGGTTATGAATATCTGGCAGGCAGGCTTCAACCAGGATTTCCTCTTCTTCCACTGGATCAAGAATAAGACTCTCTTGAGAAAGAGAATCTCCCTCATCTTCTTCATTTTCTGAACTGGAGGACTCATCATATATGGCAGTGTTGTCCTCTTGGAGCTCTGATGTATTCTGCTATGAGGTGCTGAGCTCTGTGACAAGATCCATGTATTCTTGAGAATGGGTTTTTTCCTTTGCTTCCTCTTTCTCAAGAGGAGGCTCGTTATTTTCATCCTGCTCAAGAACTTCTTCTTTTCTTTCCTACTCATCTTCTGAAAGGAAAGGCTACTGGTTTCCAGTCTCACTGATGATCTGTAGTAGAGCAGAATGAAGATTCAAAGAATCTTCATCTGCTATTATACTATCATAGCTCTCCCCATCAGTATCATAGATAGGCTGGCTGGTTTCATTACTTCTCTGAAATTGTCGGCTCTGATCTTCCTCCCATGAATCTAAGTATGATGGTCCTGCAAGCTCAACTTCCCTTTGAAAACACTCATCATCAAATAGATCATAAATAGGAATCATAACTGTAAGTAATGTCACCCACCAAACCTTATGGATTTTCAGCAGGTCTTTCTCCGTCCTGATCCATAAAGGAGCTTTCTGGATATGTATCGTCAAACTCGTAAGATGAATGATCAAGAGTGTGTGTTCTATAAAAGATCTCTGGGGTTGGCTGCTGATTTAATATCTGATCAATCTCCTCTTCTGTCAAAAGAGGGGTCTCCCTCTCATCATGGACAGAAGAAAAACAGTCCACTTTCTCTTGTATTAGCTGATTTGGAGGTTGGATGTTTTCTTGAGCCTCTTCTTCCACATCAGATTCTGCCTCCTCTATGTGGTCCGTTTTTTCCTCGATGCAGCATTCTCTATTAGCCTTTGCTATTAGGTCCTGATTTTCTCTAGTCAGCGTAATACGAGACCTAGGTAAGAAATCAGGCGGTTCCAGATCACTTTCCTCTTCATCTTCTACAGATTCTTGAGCATCATACATGTCTTGCTCATCTTCTAGGTCCTGAGTCTGTTCTTGTTCTGGGAGATGCATGGGCTGTTCTAAATAATTCTCATTTAAATTTAGATTAGCCATATACATCTCCAGCACTTTACCAAACGTTTCTGTTAATTCATATAATTGATCATACAAAGCATCATACTTTGCATCCCTGTCCATGTTTGGATTCATGCTTTTGCAAAGAAGGCTACTGCTTTCTTCTCAACTAGTTCAGTGTCCTCCACCAGTGGAGTCATTAGGTCTTCTAGGAGTTATGGAGTGTGGAGTCGCCAGGTGGATGTATATGAACTGTTGAAGCAGGATGTTGTCCACCATCAGCAATTGAATGCCAATATAACCAGAGATCTTGGGTCTTTGAGTGCCTAAGAATGTTTAAGGTGAAATGCACTCAATCCCCATTGGAGTCGCCATTGTGTTGGGGTTCCCATGTTTTGGCCAGATTGGTAAGATCAAAAGACAAGACAACATCAGAACCACTTTAGGGCCCTATGATCTAGCCCTCCTGGACCCGGAGAGGGATCTCTCCAATAAAACAAAGAATGGAATATCTTTGATGCTCAAAATGAGATGTTAGGCTAGGTATGAAGCACAAAGGGGGGTTTAAAATGATTTGGTTGGCTGGTTGCTGGGTTGGTCATGAGATCAGAGACTGAGAAAGTGATGGGAAAAAGGAACAAAACAGCAGGATGTTTCAGCAAGGAGAAAAGGTCAAGAAAGTTCCATCCATTGGGCTATGGAATCATGAAAGGTAATTACATGCAACAACTATCCAAGGCTTCCAAATGGCAAGTCATCTAATACTAAAGGATATTTTTAGATTAGATGGTGGGATGGGACATTAAGGATTGAAAGTGAAAGAAGGAAAGAAACCTAATTTCTGTCTATAGATTAGATCAGAGGTCATTTAACTCCAGACCTACTTGGACATACTCATAGGCAACTCTCAAAGGAGGGACAAAGGGGTAGCTTATAGATCGGACCAGAGGTCATTTAACTCCAGGTCAGTTTTAGCATGCTCCAGGGAAAACAGAGATAAGTTTAACAGAGAGATATTAGAAAGGCCAGCTGGTCACACAAGGATCCTAGTGGACAGGGCTAACTCTAATCCCCAGTGTTCCCAAATATTCCAGCTTAAACCTAACAAGAACATCTAAGGACAGATTCATTCAATTCATACATCAGCTAGAGGCATAAGGAACTACTACACTGGTTAAATTAACTGAAATAAAATCCTTAGATAACACATTTAGCAGAAAAACATTAAAGGCAAGGAGAGCAAAGACATAGGGCACTGCTAGAGCCAAGAATAACCGTACCTAACAAGGGTAGATCCTATGCCATATTTCTGATGCAAGCCAGCAGAAAATGAAACAACATGAAAATATGATAAACAGAGTTAGAAAAACATCACCAATAGTAATAGACCAGGATCATGTGAAATGTGCTTTGATTAATTGATGTAAAACCAGTCACATACACTGAGCTCAATGGCTGTTACAGTCCAAAATTCTCCTCCCAGCCTAATAAATAACAACTACTCTGCTAATCCCTCCCAAGACTGTTCTAACAGTCAGAATGAATCCCTCTAACAGCAACGACAGTAGCCGAATAACAACCTTTACAATATGTTCTCGGGAATTCTTATAGGAGAAAAGAATAACAGGAGTAGATGTAAGCTTAAATGCAACATTAAAACTCTGAAGTAGTAGGAGGGCCGAGGCTCATTCTGTATAAATTCTGAGCATTCATTTCTGGCACTCTGTGGATGAAAGAGTGGTCTTTATCAGACTTCTATTTACTCCAGGTATGTCTTTGACGTACTTTGGCTGCAGGACTCTGTGGTACCATTGGTGAATAAACAGAAGATAAATGAATCACAGAGAAGTCTGCCATACTTATGAAGCAAATGCTCTGGTAGCTTCGGACTGTTGTCAGGGTGGAAATTTCTTTAGGAACACGGCGTATAATAAAAGCTGCATGGGTGCTCCGTCCTTTTTTAGGAAAAAACATTCTGCTGATGTAGAAACCTTGACACACTGATTTTCGTGTTGTACCTTATGCGTGATCCATGGGTCTTCAATCTGATTCTTTACCTTTAAATCTCTGAACATAAGGCTTATATATCTTCATTTGCGTGCCTTAAGCTCTCTGCTGCTTAATTTAAATCTCTGACTGTGAAATCTGTGTGTTAATGGCGTCGGGACATTTTCACAGAGTAATACCCTAGTCTTTTAATGCAAGTCCTATCGTAGGACCTCCTTGAGTTTTCTTCATGATTTCTGCCTCTGCACACGGTCTTTTCCTGTGTTTTCTGTCACTGTGACAGCAGGTGAAAATAATGGTGACTTTCACCACATCAAAACCCTGCAAAACAGAAAACTTGTTATGAAATCCATGAATTGGGGTAATGGATGCAGTGCGGATGATGAAAATGGTCATGCGGCTGGTGAAATGGCAGAACAATGCAGATGAATGATGGAGGGAAGCCTTGGTGAAGGTTGGCGGAGTGAAGAGGAAATTTAAATGAAAAACCTTAACAAACTCGACTTTTGAACAAATATATGCAATGGGATGGGTGGATGTATGGTGGATACACGTGGGGGTGAAGTGGCGGGACTGGGCGATGGTGGGGTGGTCAACGGCGGTGCAATTAAATATGGACCATCCGATCTCGGTGGAGATCGATGGTGGAAAGCACATCGGAGGGCGATGGACTGTGGGCCAGGGGTACCACTTCCATGGGTTAACTCGTGCGCAGCTCTATGGAACGACGACCGTTGGATCAACTGCCCCAGATCAGACGGTGCACATGCATCTCACTATGCATCCGCAGACAAAAATTAATGCGTGATGGGGTAGTGGTTTTGAAATAGTGTCGGAGCCATGTGTCGAATGCTGAGTGGAATCGCTGGCCTATCGGAAAATACCGCCCTCCGCCCAAAGGCGGTGCGATAGAAACCGGATGGTTTTTGAATAGTACGCAGGGACCACCGGGGCGGGTAGACTCCGAACCGTCGGATATGTGGGTAAATAGATGGCGATGGCACGATCGGGGTGATGAGCGGGGTGAACAATGGACGCTGTGGGAGCCGCGATCACCGTTCAATCTATACAGATCGATGGTTGAAACTGCATCCGATATCCATCTGCGGTAAGCACCTTTCGGGCCAGCGCTCATTTTCAGCACTCGGGTCTCGTGGAGAAAAGGCTGAGGGCCTAGCGGAAGGGGGCTAAGGCCTAATGTAAGTTGCAAAGTGGGTTTGTTGCCCATTTTTAGTGCAATTCGAGGGCAATGAAGGGCAACGATAGGGAGAAGAGGACTGTTTAAGCCAAATAAAATGTATTTGAAGGGTTTAAACAGGGTTTTGGGAGGATTAGAGGATTAATGAAGTAATTTTAGAAGGGGGGAAAAAGGGTGGAAAGGAAGCTTAAAAAAGGGGCAACAGAGTGAAATGGGATATTCTTGCAGGGGTACAAGGGGTAAAAATAGGTCCCTTGGAGCACAACTTTTGCAAATTAGAGAGGCCTTACAATGGGGATCAACAGAGGGGATTTATCAAAGGACAAAGGCACAGGAGACTTCAAGGATGATGTGTCTTCGAGGGATATGCATTCATTGAAGGCTCAGAAACAATTTAGCCCCCTAATTTGCCTGTCAAAAATTTACAGGGGGCTAACAGTGGCTCCACATGGGGATGGCTTCTTCTTGAAGGAGTCAAGAATTCAAAGGATAAATCTTTGGTGTAGGCCAGGTGCTTGCTGCTTGGCACATCCCTTTCTTTCTTTAGATCAGTTGCCACAAATCCTGAAGACATTATATCAGCAGAAACATTCCCAAACAATCTACCTACCCAGACTACAATCCTAGCATTTTTCTTTTAGGGTGCATTTGGACTAGCAGACCCTTTACATCATTTATTTCAGAAACAGAAAATAAAACTATTCTATTTCTACCCTTATAACTCCATGAGACCAGATTAGATTGTTTGTCTCATAGTTTCTCTACCTAATCTAACATCTGCTAGGATTAAACTGTCCAACAGATTTCTTCTCTACATTCTAAGACGGAAATTGAAAACAGCCAAGTTAGGATTAGATTGTCTGACTTGCTGGACTTTGCAGAAATTAAAAAAAACAACTAACTACATGCTCATAGTCTGAGCTTTATTGAGATTTCCCTACCTACCCGACTCTAACTAGAATATTTACAAGTCTAGCTTACAAACATTGTCTTCCAATGCGACCAGTCCATCAAATGATCCCATGACTGGTCTTTCTTTCTCAATGCCTTGAGCAGGCTGGATAGGTAGGGCAGCTCCCACTCTTTTTGTCTAATAACAGTAGCTTTGAAAAATTTGCTTTTTTTTTTGCGACATGCTGCTCAAAAATACCTTTGATCCTTCTTCAAATGTGTGCAGGAAATGTACATAAGGATCATGAAATGATACCCGGTTATGAATATCTGGCAGGCAGGCTTCAACCAGGATTTCCTCTTCTTCCACTGGATCAAGAATAAGACTCTCTTAAGAAAAAGAATCTCCCTCATCTTCTTCATTTTCTGAACTGGAGGACTCATCATATATGGCAGTGTTGTCCTCTTGGAGCTCTAATGTATTCTGCTCCGAGGTGCTGAGCTCCGTGACAAGATCCATGTATTCTTGAGAAGGGGTTTTTTCCTTTGCTTTCTCTATCTCAAGAGGAGGCTCGTTATTTTCATCCTGCTCCAGAACTTCTTCTTTGCTTTCCTCCTCATCTTCTGAAAGGAAAGGCTGCTGGTTTCCAGTCTCACTGATGATCTGTAGTAGAGAAGAATGAAGATTCAAAGAATCTTCATTTGCTATTATACTATCATAGCTCTCCCCATCAATATCATAGATAGGTTGACTAGTTTCATTACTTCTCTGAAATTGCTAGCTCTGATCTTCCTCCCATGAATCTAAGGATGATGGTCCTGCAAGCTCGACTTCCCTTTGAAAACACTCATCATCAAACAGATCATAAATAGGAAAATCATAACTGTAAGTAATGCCACCCACCAAACCTTCTGGATTTTCAGCAGATCTTTCTCCGTCTTGATGCACAGAGGAGCCTTCTAGATCTGTATCATCAAACTCATAAGATGAATGAGAAAGAGTGTGTGTTCTATAAAAGATCTCTGGGGTGGGCTGCTGATTTAATATCTGATCAATCTCCTCTTCTATCAAAAGAGGGGTCTCCCTCTCATCATGGACAGAAGAACAACAGTCCACTTTCTCTTGTATTAGCTGATTTGGAGGTTGGATGTTTTCTTGAGCCTCTTCTTCCACATCAGATTCTACCTCCTCTATGTGGTACATTGTTTCCTCGAAGTAGCATTCCCTATTAACCTTTGCTATTAGGTCCTAATTTTCTCTAGTCAGCGTAATACGAGACCTAGGTAAGCAATCAGGCAGTTCCTGATCACTTTCCTCTTCGTCTTCTACAGATTCTTGAGCATCATACATGTCTTGCTCATCTTCTAGGTCCTGAGTCTGTTCTTGTTCTGGGAGATGCATGGGCTGTTCTAAATAATCCTCATTTACATTCAAATTAGCCATCTACATCTCTAGCACTTTACCAAACGTTTCTATTAATTCATATAATTTATCATACAAAGCATCATACTTTGCATCCCTGTCCATGTTTGGATTCATGCTTTTGCAAAGAAGGCTATTGCTTTCTTCTCAACCAGTTCAATGTCCTCCACTAGTGGAGTCATTAGGTCTTCTAGGAGTTATGGATTGTGGAGTCACCAGGTGGATGTATATAAATGCTTGAAGCAAGATGCTGTCCACCATCAGCAATTGAATGCCAATCTAACTAGAGATCTTGGGTCTTTGAGTGCTTAAGAATGTTTAAGGTGAAATGCACTCAATCCCCACCGGAGTTTCCATTATGTTGGGGTTCCCATGTTTTGACCAGATTGGCAAGACCAAAAGATGATACAACATCAGAACCACTTTGGGGCCCTAGGATCTAGCCCTCCTGGACCCGGAGAGGGATCTCTCCAATAAAACAAATAATGGAATATCTTTGATGCTAAAAATGAGATGTTAGGCTAGGTATGAAGCACAAAGGGGGGTTTAAAATGATTTGGTTGGCTAGTTGCTGGGTTGGTCATGAGATCAGAGATTGAGAAAGTGATGGTAAAAAGGAACAAAATAGCAGGATGTTTCAGCAAGGAGAAAAGGTCAAGAAAGTGCCATCCATTGGGCTATGGAGTCATGAAAGGTAATTACATGCAACAACTAGCCAAGGCTTCGAAAGGGCAAGTCATATAATATTAAAGGATCTTTTTAGATTAGATGGTGGGATGGAACATTAAGGATTGAAAGTGAAAGAAGGAAAGCAACCTAATTTCTGTCTATAGATCAAATCAGAGGTCATTTAACTCCAGACCTGCTTGGACATACTCATAGGAAACTCTCAAAGGAGGGACATAGGGGCATCTTATAGATCGGACCAAAGGTCATTTAACTCCAGGTTAGCTTTAGCATGCTCCAGGGAAAATAGAGATAAGTTTAACAGAGAGATCTTAGAAAGGCCAGATGGTCGCACAAGGATCCTAGTGGACAAGGCTAACTCTAATCCCCAGTGTTCCCAAATCTCCCAGCTTAAACCTAACAAGAACATCTAAGGAAAGATTCATTCAATTCATACATCAACTAGTAGCGTAAGGAACTACTACACTGGTTAAATTAACTGAAATCAAATCCTTAGATAACACATTTAGTAGAAAAACATTAAAGGCAAGGAGAGCAGAGACATAGGGTACCTAACAAGGGTAAATCCTATGCCATATTTCTGATGCAAGCCAGCAAAAAATGAAACAGCATGAAAATATGATAAACAGAGTTAGAAAAACATCACCAATAGTAATATACCAGGATCCTGTGAAATGTGCTTTGATTAATTGATGCAAAACCAGTCACATACACTGAGCTCAATGGTTATTACAGTCCAAACTTCTCCTCCCAGCCTAATACATAACAAATACTCTGCTAATCCCTCCCAAGACTGTTCTAACAGTCAGAATGAATCCCTCTAATAGCAACGGCAGCAGCCGAACAACAACCTTTACAACATGTTCTCGGGAATTCTTATAGGATAAAAGAATAATAGGAGTAGATGTAAACTTAAATGCAACATTAAAACTCTGAAGTAGCAGGAGGGCCGAGGCTCATTCTGTATAAATTCTGAGCATTAATTTTTGGCACTCTTTGGATGAAAGCGTGGTCTTTATCAGACTTCTATTTACTCCAGGTATGTCTCTGACATACTTTGGCTGCAGGACTTTGTGGTACCATTGGTGAATAAATAGAAGATAAATGAATGACTGAGAAGTCTACCATACTTATGAAACAAATGCTCTGGTAGCTTCGAACTGTTGTCAGGGTGGAAATTTCTTTAGGAACATGGTGTATAATAAAAGCTGCATGGGTGCTCCGTCCTTTTTTAGGAAAAAACATTTTTCTAATGTAGAAACCCTGATACGCTGATTTTCGTGTTGTACCTTCTGCGTGATCCATGGGTATTAAATTTGATTCTTTACCTTTAAATCTCTAAAAATAAGGCTTATATATCTTCATTTGCATGCCTTAAGCTCTCTGCTACTTAATTTAAATCTCTGACTGTGAAATCTGTGTGTTAATGGATCTGGGACATTTTCACAGAGTAATACCCTGGTCTTTTAATGCAAGTCCTGTCGTAGGACCTCCTCAGGTTTTCTTGATGATTTGTGCCTCTGCACACGGTCTTTTCCTGTGTTTTCTGTCACTGTGACAGCAGGTGCAAATCATGGTGGCTTTCACCACCTCAAAACCCTGCAAAACAGAAAATTTGTTATGAAATCCATGAATGGGGGTGATGGATGCAGTGCGGATGATGAAAATGGTCGTGCGGCTGGTGAAATGGCGGAACAATGCAAAGAAATGATGGAGGGAAGCCTTGGTGAAGGTTGGCGGAGCGCAGAGGAAATTTAAATGAAAAACCTTAACAAACTCGACTTTTGAACAAATATATGCAATGGGATGGGCGGATGTACGGTGGATACACGTGGGGGTGACGTGGCGGGACCAGGCAATGGTGGGGTGGTCAATGGAGGGGCAATTAAATCTGGACCGTCCAATCTCGATGGAGATCGATGGTGGAAAGCACGTCGGAGGGCGATGGATTGTGGGCCAGGGGTACCGCTGCCATGGGTTAACTTGTGCACAGCTCCGTGGAACGACGACCGTTGGATCAACTGCCCTAGATCGGACGGTGCACATGCATATCGCTACGCATCCGCGGATGAATGTTAATGAGTGATGGGGTAGTGGTTTTGAAATAGTGTCGGAGCAACATGTTGAATGCTGAGTGGAATCGATGGCTTATCGAAAAATACCGCCCTCCGCCCAAAGGCGGTGCGATAGAAACCTGATGGTTTTTGAATAGTATGCGGGGACCACCGGGGTGGGTAGACTCCGAACCGTCGGATCTATGGGTAAATAGACGGCGATGGCATGATCGGGGCGATGAACGGGGTGAACAATGGACACTGTGGGAGCCGCGATCATCGTCCGATATATATGGATCGATGGTTGAAACTGCGTCTGATATCCATCTGTGGTAAGTGCCTTTTGGGCCAGCGCTCGGTTTCAGCGCTTGGGTCTCGTGGCGAAAAGGTTGAGGGACTAGCGGAAAGGGGCTAAGGCCTAATGTAAGTTGCAAAGTGGGTTTTTTGCCCATTTTTAGTGCAATTCGAGGGCAATGAAGGGCAACGATAGGGAGAGGAGGACTGTTTAAGCCAAATAAAAAGTATTTGAAGGGTTTAAATAGGTTTTTGGGAGGATTAGAGGATTAATGAAGGAATTTTAGAGGGGGGGAAAAAGGGTGGAAAGGAAGCTTAAAAAAGGGGCAACAGAGTGAAATGGGATATTCTTGCAGGGGTACAAGGGGTAAAAATAGGTCCCTTGGAGCATAGCTTTTGAAAATCGGAGAGGCCTTATAATGGGGATTGGTAGAGGGGATTTATCAAAGGAAAAAGGCACAGGAGACTTCAAGGATGATGTGTCTCCGAGGGAGATGCATTCATTGAAGGCTCAGAAAAAATTTAGCCCCCTACTTTGCCTGTCAAAAATTTACAGGGGGCTAACAGAAGATAATATGGATGGTTTGGATAATGGAAGGTAATATAATATGGATGGCATAGATGTAAGAAGGGTGGCATGAAAACTAATATGGATGGCATGGAAGCTAAGATCGATGGTATGAAAGGTAACATGGAAGATTTTAAGAGAGACATGGAAGGTTTGAAAAGTTGCTACAAGAAAATATTCCTAATGGTGAAAAGGTAGTAGAGAAAACTCATGATGAGAACAAAAGAAATTGTAATCATGATTTCATAGACTCTAATGTTGGATTTAAGATGCACCATATTCAAAAATTGATATGAGGAAGTTTGATGTCAAGGATACTGTAACATGGATACTACAGATGGAGCAATATTTTGATCTCCATAATGTACAAAACACACAAAAGGACGCATTGAAACTTTATATTTAAAACAAAATACATTTTTATGGTATTGGTGGCTTTTATCTCATAAAAAAATTGTTACTGGGTCAATTTTTATGGAGGAAATGATAGTACATTACGTGGAAACAAAGAGAAACACTTTATTTAGCCAATAGAAATATATCAAACAAAAGGGTTCAATGGTGGAGCACATTAAGGACTTCCAAAAATTGAATATAAGGGTAACTGATATTCGAGAGGAACACAAGATTGATGTATTCATAGGGAATTTAAAGGATGACATCCAACATAAGGTTCGCCTTTGGGAACCTGATTCATTGGAGAAGGCATTCAGGTTGGAAAGAAAAATTGAAAGTAAAATTATGGCGACAAGGAAGCCTATTACTCACATCTATAAATATGGAAGTGTTGCTACTCCTAGACTTCCACAACCTATAAGGTTGACACCAAAAAAATTGGAAGAAAAAATAGAAAAAGGGCTTTGCTATAGTTGTGATAGGAAATACACTAAAGGTCATAAGTGTAATGAGAAGAAATTATTTTACATAGATTGTGAAGAGGAGGAAGAAAATGAAGAAGAAACTTCAAAAGAAGAGGATATACACCAGGAACCAACATTAGAGAAAGAATAAATGAGTCCATCCATATCTTTTAATGCAATGGTAGGAATTACCACTCATAAAACTCTCAATATAGAAGGACATATCAAGAAGAAAAATGTAATAGTGTTTATTGATTCCGGTAGTACCCATAATTTTATTCATTGTAAGGTAGCCAAGGAATTGAATTGCTCCCTATACCTAGCACTAGAGTGTCAAGTGATGGTTGCAAATGGAGGAACTATAAATTTCTCTAGAAAGTGCCATAATATCAAGCTAGCCATGGGGGAATATTTATTGAATGGTCCAATGATTTCCATTCCAATGGGAGGGTTGATGTTGTACTAGGAGTACAATGGTTTCAATATTTGGGGACGGTAGCTTTTAATTTTCAAGAACTTTTCTTGAAATTTTTTTCGGAAGGAAAGGAAGTTGAATTATGGGGTATCGAAGGGAAGCTGAGAAAGATAATAAGCTCTAATTTCATGACAAATCTTCTGAAGAAAGAAAAACGAGGCGTAATTGCGCAATTATTCTCACTAGAAGTTCCAACATCAAAATCATCTATTTTTCCAAATCTCCAAAAAGTATTGGAAAATAATTCCAAGGTGTTTGAAATTCCTAAAGGACTCCCACCTATTCGGGATCCTGATCATGCTATTCATTTGATTCCAAGAAGTATTCCTCCAAACACCAGGCATTACATATATCCTTATGTCTAAAAGAGCGAAATTGAACGTATGATTGTAGAAATGTTAGAGGCTGGTATAATTCAACCTATTCAAATTTCTTTCTCTGCTCTAGTATATTGGTACTACACAAGAAGGATGGATCATGGTGCATGTTTCCGGATTATAGGGAGCTCAATAAGATCACTATTAAAGATAAATTTCCCATTCCTCTGATTGATAAATTTTATTTTATTTTTTTTAATTTTTTAATTTTTAATTTTTTTTAATTTTTATCTTTAATTTTTTTTAATTAATTAATTAATTAATTTATAATTTTTTTTTATTTTTTATCTTTTATGAATACGCTTAATCTATTAATATACAAAAAATTTATAGTTACATGGAGGCCAAAGCCTCATAGTTTCTGGCTCGCAAGATGAGCATTCTGGTGCAACCAATTCTGAAGTTCAAAATATCAGCATATAATGCTAGGAGGCAGTTACAAAAATGGAGCATGGGCTGATATCTAAACACAAAAACACTGTTCACACAACATAACAAACCCCCACAGTAAGCTACAGACCTGTAGACATGAGCGGACTTATACATGACATACTGCCACCCATTTGGGGGAAACTGACTTTAAAAAAAATAGTGGAGATAGAACCAGATGAACCGAAATAGCATATAATTGCCAGTACTGAACCTGGCACCGCGAACAACCAAAAACAAACTAGAGATATGAGAGACCATTAATCACCTTGAGTGGAAGGAGGAGACTCAACCACGCAGCAAGCATAAGCATCTAGAGCATCCTCATCCTGCACAGCAGCAATAGCTTCCAGATTCTCCTGAATGAGAGTGTTCTCCTGCATCATGTCAGACGGGGCCAGAGTATCACCATTCTTGAAGCCATCCTCCACAGAATTCAAATTGGGAACCAGCAAGGAGCAGTCCTCATCCAGCGTCCGCTTCTGGCCAGCAGATGAAGGAGAAAAGGGCCTGTCAGTGGCTAAATGCTCCAGAGGAGTGTCAAGAAGCTCGACATTCACATTTGGAGGTGCTTCATTGAAATCAATCGTGAGTGTGGCGATAACCATTGGCATGTTGAGCAGACAGGGGAAGCGTAATTGCGCCCTGTGCTGCTGACTCGGGAGGAGATTGGAAAGTCTACGAGCAGGCATAACAGTCCAATGGCCAGCCGAAGCACCCCTACCACTGCGAGTCTCAGGATACCGCCCTCTCATAGTATCAGACTGCAGAGAAGAGGAACTGGGCGAAGAGGGAGGAGGGTGTCGAGAGAGGCCACCACGGCTCAAGCCGCGCCTGCTCCTCATGTTATGGCGCAAACGAGGCATGATAGACAGGTGTTGAGAGTTGAACGTGAAGGTGCTGGGAGTAGCAGAGTGAATCAGGTCAAGCGTGCCCAAATTGAAGACCCAGTGCGAAATGGAATGAATATCTGCTGCGCTGAAGCCCAAAGTCTGAGAGTAGAAGGAGGTTTGCAAAATATGCAGCCCAGGAGCGAGGTTGATACAGTAGGAGATCGGGCACCTCCGACCAGTGATAGTCCGAGTGCTAGTCTCAAAATTCGCCAAGGAGCAGTAGGAGCGAAAGGGCAAAGGAGCCGAAGTGAAGCGTTCTGGAGAAGCCATAGCGCAGTTAACCGAGCTGGTGTATGGGCAGTTGTGTAGTGTAAATGTCCAGAACAGAGGATCGTTAATGCAATTTATTTCATACAGGACGCAAAGGAGGGTGGCGGTGGTAGAACCCCACGTGCCAACCCCACGCCGATGCCACCTATTCAGCTTGTCGACCACCCGCATCCGGGACTGATTGATAAATTATTGGATGAATTATATGGAGCAATTTATTTTACCAGGTTGGATCTCCATTCAGGATATCATCAAATTAGAATGAAGACTAAAGATATTCTGAAAACAACATTTCGAACTCATGAGGGTCATTATGAGTTTTTGGTCATGCATTTTGGCCTTACCAATGCACCTTCTACATTTCAAGGGTTGATGAATTCCATTTTCAAAGCCTTCCTTAGAAAATTTGTGTTAGTAGTTTTTGATGATATACTAATCTACATTAGGTCTTGGAAGGATCAAGTTCAACATGTTGACAGGGTGCTCAAACTATTGGAATAGAAACAATTATATGCAAAAGCTTCCAAATGTTTCTTTGGAGTACAAGAGGTGGAATATCTGGGTCGTATTGTATCTCAGGAGGGTGTTAAGGTAAACCCTAACAAAATTAAATCCATTAAGGAATGGATAGTCCCCATAAACATAAATCAGTTGCAAGTATTTCTCAAGTTAACAGGGTATTATCACAAGTTTGTTAAGAATTATGGGAGAATAGCAGCACCTCTAACAACATTATTAAAGAAATATTCATTTTCATGGACTCTTGAAGCAACTAAGGCCTTTGAACATCTTAAAGAGGCAATGTGCCAAGCACCGGTCTTAGCAACACTAGATTTCACAAAAACCTTTATTGTTAAATGTGATGCCTCAGGAAATGGAATTGGTGTTGTTTTAATGGAAGAATGAAGACCAATTTCTTTTGAAGTCGTCCAGACAAAGGAAATATTTATAGAAAGCTATTTATGAGAAGGAAATGTTGGAAATATGACATGCACTAAAAAATGCCGACCTTACCTAATGGGAAGAAAATTCAAGGTAAAAAATGATCATGATAGTCTTAAATACTTTTTGGAACAAATAATATCTTCAGAAGAGCAGAAAAAATGGGTCACAAAGACGTTGGGTTATGACTTTGAAATCATCTACAAAAAAGGGAAGCTAAATATTGTTGCAAATACACTCTCAAGAAAATATGATGAGGTGTAAGCATTGCTTTATGCCATTTCTATTATCCAAGCAGATTGGATAACCGAAGCAAGGGAGGAATGGAAGAATGACAAAGAAGCATGGACACATTCAAAAGTTGCAGCAATATCCGAGTACATATGATACATTTAGTTGGAAAAATGATTCCTTATGGTACAAAGATCACTTATATATTTGTAATAATTTCCAACTAAAACAAAAGATTCTTTTGGAACTGCACACCTTTCACTTAGGAGGACACTTAGGATTTTTAAAAACTTACCGTAAGGTGAAGAAATAATTTTTTTGGGATGGCCTTAAATCTGATATCCAAAATTTTGTGGAAAAATGTTTGGTTTACCAACAAAATAAAGTTGAGACAATTAATACCCCGGGACTGCTACAACCTTTATCCATTCCAAGTCAATGTTAAGAGGAGGTTTCAATGGATTTTATCAGAGGTTTACCTAAGTCTGAAGAAAAGTGTGTCATCATGGTGGTAGTTGATATAATTACCAAGTATGCACACTTTTGTATATTATCTCATCCATTTAAAGCAAGTATAGTTCCTACTGCATCTATGGAATCAATTCAAAAGTTACATGAAAGCCCAAAGAGTATTGTAAGCGACAAAGCTCCCATTTTCACTAGAAATATTTGGACGAAATAATTTTCTTGTTTGGGTACTCAACTAGCTCATAGCTCATCTTATCATCCTCAATCCGATGTGCAAACTAGAATAGTGAAATTTTTTTTGGAAGGATATCTTCATTCTTTTGTATATGATAAACAAACACAATGGGTCAAGTGGTTACCTCTGGTTGAATGGTGGTATAACACTTCTTTCCATACTGCAACAAAAATGAACCCATTTATGGCACTTTATGGATATCATCCACCATCCATCACATCATCTTTAAGAGAAAATTGTAAGGTTCAAGTAGTGGAAGATCACATCGAGCATCAACAACAAGTTCTCCAACTCTTAAAGGATAACCTAAATTTGGCACAAAATCGAATGAAACAATAGGCAAATCAACATCGCAACGAGAAAATTTTTGGTGTAGGAGACTGGGTATTTTTTATGGCTACAACCATATAAACAAATGACCCTCAATCAAGCTAAGAAGGATAATAAATTATCGCCAAAGTACTATGGTCCTTACAAGGTGTTGCAAAAGATTGGTACTATGGAACACAAATTGGAGCTTCTTGCTTCTTCCCGAGTGCACCCAATTTTCAATGTTTCATTCTTAAAGAAGGTTATAGGTGAAAAAATTCCAGTTTAAACAATATTTCCAGAATGTGATGAGGAAGGAAAAATCATATTGGAACCTAAAGCAGTTGGAAACAAGAAAAAACTATGAAATCGATCAATTTCAGAGTATCTCATCAAGTGGAAGAACTTACCCACTAAATATTCCACATGGGAGGATGATAATTTTATACAGAAGCATCTAGAACTACTCAAGCATTGAGGACAACAATTTTTTGAAGGAGAGGGGCATGTTAGGTCCCTATATTACTAGTGTAGTCCCTTATTGTTGTTAGTGTAGCCCCCTTATTTTTATTGTTGTACCCATGTAGTTCCCATATTTCTCTTTAAATTGTGCCCCATAAAATCCCACTATTTTTATTGTTGTGCCCTTACATTATTATTGTTAGGTCGTCTAGGATTATGTTGTGACCACATGGACTCCTATATATAGAAAGGAGATTTTTTCGTTTGTATCATCCAAGAATTGTTCATTTATGTAATCTAAAGGAGGTTTCCCCCTCGAAGAGGCTTATTTATAAGTCATTGATCTATATCTTCTTCTATTTTGTGAGATGGTTTCATAACATGTTGTCTCCAAGGAGGGCATAATAGTAGATCCAGAAAAGGTAGAAGACATCATTGAATGGGAAGCTCCTAGAAATGTAGATAAGGTGAGCTATTTCATGGGATTGGCAGGCTATTACGGGAGGTTCATCAGGATTTTCTCACAGATTTCTTATTCGATTACATCATTGTAAAGGAAAGGTAAGAAGTTTGAGTGGATAGAGAAGTGTGAGGCTAGTTTTGAGTAGCTTGAGTTGCTGACACATGCTCCAGTGCTAAAGATTGCAGATCTAGACAAAAAAATTTATGGTATGTACATATGCTTGCAAAACAATGCTTGGTAGAGTTCTTATGCAGGAGGGATAGGTGGTATTCTATGAGTCACAGAAACTAAATGAGCAGGAAAAAAACTATCTGACACATGACCTTGAGCTAGCAACGATCATACATGCATTGAAGATGTGGAGGGAGTATCTTCTGGGAAGGAGGTTTGTATTGATGAGCGGTCACAGTGGGGTGAGATACTTGTTTGACAAATTGAATATGAATTCCAGGCGAGCTAGATGGTTGGCCACGATCGGTGAGTTTGATTTTGAGATCAAATACATCAAAGGTAAAGAGAACATGGTTGAAAATTATCTTAACGGGAGGATACAGGTAAATCACATTACAGCTATGAGCTCCTATGGGAAATATTTACAGGATAGAATCTTACAGGTAGGTCAACAGGATGCCAGGTATGCGGAGCTTGGAACATATTGTAGTAGAAAATAGGTAAGGGTACAAGTGCAAGACAACAGGATGTGGACTACTGTCATACAACAGATGGAATAGTCATATTTAGAGACAAGATATATGTGTCAGATAGTAGCAACCTCAAGAAGATGATGTTGAGGGTGTTTCATGCAAAACCTTATTTATGTTACCCAAGCTATCAAAAGGAATTGGATACAATGAAGAGGTTCTATTATTGGCTAAATATGAGGAGGGATGTAGCAAAGTTTGTGGCTAGGTGTTTGGATTATCAGCAGGAGAAGGTAGAGTGTAGGAATCCAGGTGGAGAACTACAACCTATTGCGATTCCAGAATTGAAATGGGATGTCATTTCCATAGAATTTGTAATAGGTTTTATGAGGACAGTGAGAGGACAACATGATTCCATCATGGTTTTTTTGGACATGTTGACAAAGGTTTCACATTACATTCCAGTAAATACCCCATACTCAGTTAGTGATATAGCACAAGTGTTCATCAAAGATGAAATCAGATTTCATGGTGTTCCAAAGAATATCATATGAGACAGGGATGAAAATTTCACTTCCAAGTTTTGGAAGGATTTATTTGCAAGATTGGGCACAAATTTTCCTTCATTACAACTTATCATCCACAAACAAATGGAAAAACTGAGAGGGTCAACAGATATTGGAGGACATGTTGAGAATGTATATGATGCATTATAAGCGGAGAATGGAAGATTATCTACCATTGGTTGATTTTTCATACAAAAATGGGTATCAGGAGTTATTGGGGATGAGTCCCTTCAAGACACTGTATGGGCGGCATTGTAATACTCCCATCAGGTCGAGTGATCTAGTTAACATGGTGTTGATTGGACTAGACATGTTGGCAGACATGGAGTAGGAAATTCAGGTTATAAAGAGGAATCTAAAGGAAACACATGAAAAAAATAAGATATATGCATACCAACAAAGGGTATTTAAGAAGTTTCAGGTTGGGGAGAATGTTTATTTTTGCATCAAGACCAAGAAGAGATCCTTGAGGATTGGATCATGTTCCAATTTGGCACCATGGTATTGCAGGAATTTTTGAGATCCTTGAGAGTATTGGACCAACGACCTATCGACTTGCACTACCTCCAACAGTAAAATTCCATGATGTGTTTCATGTTTCATTACTTAAAAGGTCTATCAAGGATGTTAATCATTCTATTGATTGGTCTGTGTTGCAGGTGGAGCAAGAAGGAGAATTCTAGCTGGAACTTTAGTGAATATTTTAGCGGAATGAACTCATGCTCAAGAACAGAGCCATCAAGTAGGTTAAAGTGTAGTGGAAGCACTTTAGGCTCGATGAAGCTACATGGGAGATGGAGGATCAGATGCGGGCTATGTATCCTTCATTGTTTTCCTTTTGAGGAAAAGAATTTTTGGTTTGGTGTTTGGTATATGTTTATAATATGTTTTGGTGATGTTTTGGTACATGTACTTATGTCTATTGATTTAAATATCACCATGAGATAAGTTATAAATCTCTAATAAGCGGTATGGATGTTATTTGGTCATGTTATCATGATCTTTTCTTTTGAGCGAGTTATTCATTATAAATACTACATCGAGGTCATCTGTAAAGCTCCATGAGAAATATTTTTTCTTTAGTAGTTTTGTTGAGGTGTAGGTGTGGTTTAACACCGAGGATGGTGTTCCTCAAGGAAGAGGGTTCTGTAACACACTCGGGCTAAAGGTTCATGTAATAAAAGATAATGAATGAAAAATAAGAACATGGTTAAGGGACACTTATTCCAAGTTGAATGATGGGCAAAGATATCCTAGTGGGCATCACTAGACATGTGTTTATGGCTAAGGAAAATTGGCAAAGGCAATGGCTAAGGTATTAAGGAGGAAAAAATTATTTTCACACATTTATTTACGGAAATAAAAGAAATTAGGAGAAAATGAATGTAAAAGGTCATAGGCTTCATATGAGGAGGAAAATGAAGGAAAATAATGGAAAATGAATAAAATAGAGACCTCGTTGACAAAAATGCTTATGAGGATCAGCTCGTACCTTTTTTAGGTCATCTTTGGAGCTCTCTCATTATTCTCTCTCTCACACACTCTTGGATACTTATATTTTTCTCAGAGAAATTCAAAATTGAGCCAAGAAAGAGGAAAGAAATAAAAGGAAGGACAAGGAAAGGAAAGGAAAAAAAATATCAAAAAAGGCAGAGAAGGATCTAGCAATTTCAATAAGAATACTTGCAAGTAACATATTGCGTGTGTGATATCCTAGCTGGTTTGGATATGCATGGCTAATTCATGTGGGTGTTTGGTTCTCTTGCTGTCATTGGTACAGTTTTGTCGAGTTTTGATAGTGGATTTCAACCTTGCCTTGCATTTTTCCGGATTCCATGGTGTGTTGGGATTTTGATCTCAGTTTTGAGCTTTGGAATTTTTGGATGTATTTCAAAATCCACAGCGGAGGTGGTCTCAAAGAAAATTCCCAAAGGCCTAGGAATCCCGAGACCAGTTTTGGTGGGATACACGGTAAATCCTAAGGGTGGTGTTTCAATTTAGGGCCTAGTGATTCAATATTGGATTGAGGTAAATCCTTAGAGACAGGGAGACACAAATTTCCTCAAGGATAGTGATGGATTCTAGATGGTATTCCAAGTTCAATTTGGCTGTGATCAGAGCACCGATTTTGGTGTGATCACAATATGGTGAGGGTGGAGATGGTTTAAAATCTGGATTCCCTTGGTTGGTTTTGGATTGGTTTATCCATGAGATCCCACATTTGTGCTTGGAATATGGTGCAGGGGTGACTGGATGAAGATAGGTTTTGCTCAACCATGTATATGGTCAGGTGGTACATGGAAGTCTCGAACCTGGTTGGTTATTTCCTATGTTTAATGAAAGCTAGGTTCTATTTATTTTGTACTTATTAATGTGTGGGTTTAATGGTTTTTATCTCAACATTATTTCCATGATTTTATGCTAGTTATAAGCATGGTTGATTGACTGGTTCATGTCATGGTTATTTCATGTATTTAATTGTAATTGTTAAAATAATGGATGAAAGATGAAATTTATGTCATAAATGTTCAAGGAAGAGGGTGGTGATCCTTCTTGTAATGTTTCATAAGATTTTACAGTCATTCAAGCTCTACCTTATATCCTAGACCTATAGATTTCATTCATGCCAAGTGTTTGACAGTATGTCAATCCAAATTGGGGATGATTAGGCCTAGTCCTGGAGTCAATTTTCGGTCATCTGGCATTTTCATCACGTCCTTAATGATTTTTGAAAGATACAAGAGGTTCTGGGAAGTGTCTAAGACTCTGGACTTAAAAGTGCCTTAAATCCCACAGACGCAGGCACATGTCTAGGAAATTAAGTCCCTATACGCACACATGCATATGTCATGGGAGTGTCTATAGCTTCTGATATGCACCCATGCCCATATAAAGGGAGCACCCAAGTGTTTTCTTCAATAAAATTCAGTGGGATCTTGGGACAAGTCAGCTTCATGGCTGGGATATCCTTTGGGAGTCTTGTAGCAGGTGCAAGGAATATGTGTTATGGTTTTACGTGTCGATTCCAATTCCTTAAAGTCACCAAGGAGGTTTAGTTTGTTCTTAACTTCCCTCAGCTCATGTTTAACTCTTTTTTCTGGTTACTTGGGTAGATGTGAGGGGAGGTGTATGTTACATCGACTTACAAAAGGGACAAAAGGGAAAAGAATGCTTTCGCTCAGATTAAACAAGCTATTTCTAATGAAATTCCATTATTTATCCCTAATTATGGAAA
Source organism: Pinus albicaulis (assembly GCA_034641835.2). Classification (NCBI taxonomy): domain Eukaryota; kingdom Viridiplantae; phylum Streptophyta; class Pinopsida; order Pinales; family Pinaceae; genus Pinus; species Pinus albicaulis. The sequence goes on from CM076572.1 coordinate 1,364,371,450, forward strand.
ATATTTCTTGCTTTACACTTTTCCTTTGGATTTATCTATTGCATCCGTACTGACTCATAAGGATGTTGAAGGAAATGAACGACCTCTTTATTTCATGAGTGCTAGCTTACAATGGTTAGAAATGAATTATCATGCCATAAATAAACATGCTTATGTTGTGTATAAGGAATTAAAATATTTCAAACCCTATGTACTTAAATCTCACATGATCATTTGTGTGCCTAATCCAACGATCAAAACACTTTTTGTGCAACAAGAGATGGGTGAGAAGAGGGAAAATTGGATGACTTGCTTACAAGAATATGATGTATAGTTTAAAATAGTTCATACCATTAAGGGTCATGGCCTTTATCAACTTGCAGCCGAAGCGAGAGATGCTCCCGAGCAAGATATTTCATATTGGAAGCAAGAAATATAAATGTGGAATGTGGAATAAGTTCTCTAGAAAAAATATACAGTGCCATCGTATTCAGATATATGAAAATTATTAGAGCACAATGCCTTGCCCATATATTTATTGAATAAAAAAAATAGGGAAATCCACCTTAAATATTTATCTTATTAGCTTATTCATGGAGTGATTTTCAGAAAGTACCACAATGGTGTCTTGCTAAGATACCTTAAGCCTTAGGACACAAAGAAGGTACTAAGAGACTTACACGATAGATCAATAGGTGGTAACTATGTGAGTGACACAAATATGCATAAAGTAATGAGGGTTGGTTATTGTTGGCCCACTTTATTCAAAATTCTCATGCTTATGTTTGCAAATGCCTAACTTATCAGTGATGTGCCAGTCAAGATAATAATTCAGCTGTCCCACTACTACTAGTAGTAGTCGAGGAACCATTCAAATAGTGGGGGCTATATGTTATCGAATAAATGTTTCCACATTCTTCGAAGCAACACTGATATGTTCTAACAACGAACAACTATTTTACTTGGTGGATCAAAGTAGTTCCTTTAAGACAAGTTAACAACTAGGAAGTCATCTATTTCTTGAAGCAGAACATTATAACCAAGTTTGATGTTCATATGTCTCTTGTATTTGATAATGCGACTTACTTTTCTTTGTAGAAACTTTATGAATTCACATTAGAAATTGGTATTGTATTAAAGCATGCATATAACTATTACCTGCAGGGAAATGGTTTAGCTGAGTCAAAAAATAAAAATATCGTCCGTGTAATCAAGAAAACCATTTTCTCTAAGTAAAAGAACTGACACAATGCTTTGACGAATGCACTATGGGATAGTCGTGTAACTCCTAAGCCTTCCCTCAAAACATCACCATAATTTTTGGTTTACATCAAATAAGTTATCTTTCCTCTGAACCTATATCTTCCAACCTTGCAACTCTCCCAAGTGTCCCAAGATAGACCTTGCCTTCGGGTTCAAAGTAGTGTAGACACTTTGCTTAAAATTGAGGAAGAAAGGCTGAAATCCAAATAAATATTTGTCATCCATCAAAACCATATTAAGTGTTGGCTTGACAAGAAATATGCAAGGAATAATACTTTCAAATTGGGTGACATAATATTGAAGTGGGACAAAGCCCACAAAGAGAAAGGAAAACACACAAAGTTCCAACCTCTGTAGATTGGCCCTTTAAATAATTAGTCATAATATGTTCAAGTTGAAATACTTAGACATGAGAACTGATCCTCTTCCCATGAATGACCGAGATTTGAAATCTTATTTTCAATAACAACTGTAAGTTGTGTTTCCTGTACATTATTTCTTTTCTTTTCATTTGTGTAAACTATATGTTTCATGTCGAGTCAGGTCTTATCTTGTTTCTGTTTTGGTCGTTGTACATAAATATGACCTCATGTGAAAAGTTCATGGATCAAAAAGGATTTGTGGTGAACTACAAATAAAATGTGACAATCACAACAGGCTATCTATTATTATTCTTCTTTTTTTTGGAACATGCCATAGGTTGAACTATGTATAAACAAAAAATATGATACATCCAAAGGGAAAACCTCGAGAGAACCTATTAGATTTGCATCTATTCTAGTATCCAAAATCCTCGACTTGGTATATATATACTTGGTGTGTTACATGCTTATCCGATATAGTATATATGGATAAGGGGAAAATATAAATAGATAAAAACAATATCAGAGGTTACATAAATACTTATCTGAAGGGGAAACCTCGTGTGATCTCAATAAGTCAGCATCCCTCTTCTACCAGTTGAAAATAATAAGTGTTGAAGCACAGTCCTATTAAATAAATAAATAAAGGGTGAAATAAGAGAAAGGCTTCCTGCATTGGGAGGTGAAACAAGCATCTTCGTTGGGGTATTGTCTAGGCTTGCTGGCATTAAAGCAACATTTTTTCTCTTGAAGTGACTCTGACGGGATACTATCTAGGCCTTCTAGAAGTAGATCAACACCAAATATGAAACTCATAGTCTGAATATCTTTAACTCATTGCACACGTTACCCTTTGATAGATTGAAACAATTGTGATATGGCATATATTTTGTGTGTTAGAACCAAGTGAGAGTAAAGGGAGGTGATATGTATACAACTGGTTCGAGAGGGGAAGCCAAGGCAATCCAATTGGTGAATCAATAGTTCCTTAAGGGCTAACCCTTTAACTGAAACACTATTCCTAAACAGAGAAGTTGAAATTGTTCTAGTGTGTTGGGGAGTGTTTGTAAACTGGAATTTTTATGTCTATTAATAAATTTTTAAGGCTATCTAAGTTGTATTAATGATTTGGTATGTGTCACACATGATTCTATGTCTAAATGCATTATGTCTTCCCCTTGTTATATCTTCCACACTTAGACAAATTTTGATTGCAAAGTGAACCCGTTGAGGCTAGGAGCATAAAAGATCAATCTCAAGCATTGAGTGGGATCCTTAATTTTTTGGAAGTGTGCCCTTCACCCTCCAAGAGTGCATTGTTCACTCCTAAGCATCATTCTCCTTCTTTGTTCCAAACTACGCCCTGAAGAACTAAGTCTTCCTTTGAGTGCACTCCTTCAACTCGAAGAACTGTGTCCTCCTTGAGCGCATGAGAAAACTCTGAAGACCCGAACCCTAACCCCTTCAAACTTCATTAATTCACCCTGTGCCCTCCTTTTCCTTTCTAAGCTCATGAATGCACCCTGAAGCTCTAAATTCTTCTCCTCCAGCCTTCAACGATGCACCTTGCACCCTACTTGTCTCCCTTGAGTGTGTTATCACCCTAGTAATTCTCAGGTTGTGGGATGAAAATTTTTGTAGTTAATAAAACCAGGGGTAACCAAGAACCTCTTTTAGAATTCAATATCTAGCCTTCCTGAGTTCCGGAGAGGGATCTCTCCTTAAGATTTAGTTTTGTTTTGTAATGGATTTTAGGCTAGCCATGAGTGGACAATTTGGTTTGATTTTTGGAATGTTGTTAGGAATAAAGGACTACAAGGGAAACCATAGAAATATCTACCTAACCATTGGGAAATGGAGTTAAATTTCTAGTTAACAAGACTTGAAAACCAATTTCAAAAGATGCAAATATGCTAAGGGCAAGTTAGATAACTTTCAGAGGGTTTGAAAGGCTAATTTGATGAAGTGATGTGATTCTGTACTAAGGGCAATTAAGAATCCTTAGATCACAGAAAGGAAGAGGGAAAGGTGAGGCCAAATGAAACTAAAGAGCATTTAAGAATTCTCTAGTCTGGAAATCAGCAGAAAACATAAATAATGACAACTAGTAAATACAGAGAGCTTTTTAACACTGATTCTGTAATAACTTTCCTAGTTTATCATTTAAGAAGGAAAATACATATGATATGTGAATGAAACTTAAAGAAATACACAATGAAAACATGAAAAGACTGTACTCATATGTTTATCTCATGAATCCTTAACTATGATGTCTTTTTCTTCAGTCTCCAGCTTGCTACTTCAATTTAACTCACAAAAAGTCCCAATGTTTCAACAAAATAAGTCTATAGTAATCTTCAAATTTTATTCCACACTGAATACTTTGAAAGATGAAGTATTTATACAATTGAATTACATACAAAATATCTCAAAGTTTGAGATAATGTTTCAAGAAAAAATAGGAAATATAACACAGGAAGAGGGATAGCTACAAAATAGTTTGCAAGTTGTCCTCTTTTACAAGAAAAAATAGAACTGTCTATCCTAATCAAATAGATTTTATGATTAGCTTGGGGCATTGTTGGCAATTGATGCATTATCTCATGGAAGATGGCTTGTAGAACACTCCTTATTTTCACTTTCAATCTTGATACTCTTTATCTTTGCTTTTCACTGTTTCACTGCTGTAATTGCAAAATGACCAACAATAAAATTTTCCTTTACGGATACTCTTTAACATCTGATTTTTTTACCCTAAGGTAACAGTAAGGCATTTGAAGGACTTTTCTGGAAAAATTTAAATTCTGAGTGGGGTTTTTGATGATAAAAAGAGTTTTTTGTGCACAGAGGATTTTTTAGATCAAGTTCAGCAATGAAAATGATCTTGCAATGGCATTAAAAATGGAAAATACAGATCCTGGAGAAAATTTGACAGGGTTTCCCCTGTATTTTGGAGGTTTTTGGATTACTGTAATGGAAAATTCAGCTTATTAAGGAAATGGAAGTTCAAAAAATGAATTCTCCTTTGAAATTGAAGTATTTTGTAGGTCGAATAGTGAAAAATACCCGTGAAAGGTATAATTTGTGGTCGTGAGGAATTGCTGGTCTGCAATAGTCTTCAGTTCTGTTGAAATTGGGCTAGAAAAGGTCGTGGAGGTTCTTGGGAATAGATTTTAGAGTAAAAACAGTACTGAGAAGTCAAACTGGTTCATAAATGGCTCAAAAATGGTGTCGGGAGCTTTTGTGGAGGTTTCTCAGTGTTTTTATGGTAAATACGTAAAATGATTATGAAAATAATAAAAAACCAAAGCATAAAACCTTAAGTAATATTACATTCAATCACATTAATTGCAAGAAAGGCGGGAGCGGTTTTGGATTTAGCTTGGGTGGTTTTCGCATGGCTCCAATGTGGTAAGCGGAAATTTACTTTTTGCACGCGATCCAATCATATTAGGACACGTCGACAAGGGGCGGTTTGGGAAAACAACCCATATCGCGTAATTTTTATAAAACATGGGTTGAGCACTTTATTTGCGTGATATAGGGTTAGGGCCGTTAGATCGGACTTAAAATGTTGAACGACTGGGATTAAAAGGAGACTTGCAGGGAAAGTATAGTGGGACCAGTGCATCGATTATTGACCATTGATCTGGCTGATGGAAGATCAACAGTTATCGCTTAACGCGATGGGCTATGTTGGGGATAGAAGATGGAGATATCAAGTTAAATGCGGATCGTCTGATCTTGAATTTGATGAAGATCGAACGGTTGGTAATGAACGTGATGAGATGGGTAAGGTTATGAAATAAAACTTATCGCGCTAAATAAGAACCATTGGATTTAATTGGGGTGATCGGACGATTATAGTTCCATGCGATGGGGAATTATAAGGGGTTGGGAAACTTTCATCGCATTTGTTTGGAGCTGTAGGATAAAATGGATATTGGGGATCAGAGGGTCTGAATTTAATCCGATGGGGTAAAGGGATTTTATTAAAACAAAGTTTATTCAATGAAAAAGGTGGTCGGGAGGGGTATCAAGAGATTTTAACCAAGGTTAACATTGCGGTATGAGATATATATCGGGAAAGGGTTAGGTTATAATTTAACCTTAGGTTTAAGGGAGTCGGGGAAGGGATAATAAACAAGGGAATGGGTTTTGAAGTTTAGTTTAAACAAAACTTCAATATTTTTGTTTTAAACACATAATTAAACATGTTTAAGGTTTTTTCACATATTTTATTATATATTAAATTAAATCAAAATGATTTAACTACCATAGGGGGCGGGATATTTATATAAAGATATATTTAGCCAAAGGGGGTGTAATGTGGGTTTTTATTTAAACATGTGGGGATAAATAACTTTGGCTAAAGTTATATTAATGAGTTTTTGGGGTTTATTAATATAAAAGGGAGTTATACTAATATGAAAAGATTATTTCTTAGGTATTTATTAAATAAGTTAAAGTTAATATGACAAGGGAAAATGGAAACTCAAAATACATTAAGATAACTAAGAAAGTGAAGATTAAAAGCAAATTTGCATTATAATAACTTCATCACTTAAACTTAGGATAAAATGTGATTTTGAGGGTTTTATGCTTTCATGTGATGTGGGAAATTAATCAAATGGGAATTAGAGGATCTTTAAGTAAAAATGAGGTTTTTACTTAGGATTATTCAGGGAAATGAATGCATGAATGGAATAATGATGTGATTTTAGGGATTAATATAGAAATTTAACACTTTCAACTAATCAACCATAGAGCCTTGGGTCCAGTCCCAACAGAAGTCAAGGAAATGCCTTGAGCCTTTCTGACTGATAGTTTAGAATGATAAATGGCTATGGGGAAGGGAAGTTAGCTATTTGCAGCCCTGGTGAATAATATATACAATGATGCTTCTCACCTTCTTCTACCTACCCAATTTTAACTACTATCATTTTTTCTTCCATTTCGATTAGGTGCATTTGAGCTAGCAACCTTTACAACATTTATTATTTTTGAAAGCAATAAAACTATCTAATTCTACACTGATTTCCTCCAGTAATCTAGATTAAACTGTTGGATTCACTTTTTCTCTACCTAACTACTAAATTTTCATGATTAAACTGTATGAAAATTCTTTATTCTATATCTATAACATTTGAAATTGAAATATGACGATTTAAGATTAAATTGTTCAAGTCATAACAGATTATGGAATTTATTGACACTCTGCCATAATCAACTCAAAAAGGTAAAAATAGTGGCATTTATACTTGCACACTTTCATGTTTTATTGGTATTTTTTCTAAGTCCTTTGATTATTCTTTTAGGACATTTTACCCTCTTTTTTATTTTTGATTTTTTTATTTTTTTACAAAATATGAGAATACAACTTGCAGAAGGAAAAGTATGTACATATTTACAAGATTACCAATATTCAAGTCAAAATTATGAATCATATATTTATAGGTCACTAACAGAGTGCACAACACACTTGGGAAGCCTGAAGCCTCACCCTTCATCCTTCAAACATATGCCCTACCCCCTTCCTTGAGTTTCTCTCTCTCCTCTTGATCATATGGGTGAATCCTGAAGCCCCAAAGCTTCATCTCCTTATACCTTCAACGTTTCGATGTGTGCCCATGTGCCTAGAAGTTCTCCTTTCCTTTCACGAGCACACTTTTAAAACATGAAGAAAAAATATGCATGTAACATGTTAGAATAGGAAATTTTAAGGCTAATGTTTTCTTGCCATGAGTGATTGCAATTACTTATTGTTCAAGGACAGCATGGTAAATATGCATGAGGAAGATCATGAAAAGAAGGTATCCAAATAAAGCATTCAAGAGAAAAAAAAAAAACATTGAAGTCTTGATGATCAAATAACCCTAAAGACTCCATAAGATCACATAACCTTGGAGGGTGAAGACATCAATGATCAAGAGTTGCATAAGAGAGAAAAGACACAAGTGGAAACCATGTCACCATTGAATAAATTCCATGTCATCAGTCACTACAAGTCCAAGTCAACAATTATAGTGAATTTTCATGCTCTCATCACATGATGATGTGGAAGTTATGATGTAATCATGTAATTATTGTAAATACAAATATGTGGAATTCTAAGAGTCATCTATGGACAAAATAGCCATGTATAGAAGTAAAAAAGACATGCAATACCAAGAGTCATATGTAATTCCAAAAGTCATTTGGAAATCCAAAGGTTCTAGAAGTCCAAAGGTACTTAGAAGTTGGAAAGTTAGGAGTCATGAGGATATGAAAGGTCATGCCTCAAGTTATAAAAGCATCCTCATTAATCATGAAAAATAATTTTAACCTTGGATTCTACCATAAGGCATCGAGAGATAGGGTTAGTACTTTTGGGGAGAAAATAGTGCTATAACACTCCACTAATGGAGCTATGTTCATTGTATTTATGTATCTTATAACTTTTTCTTAATAATTGAAGCCATTTGGAAAACAAATTTTCATGCATGGATTGTGAATGTTTTAAGACTATTCTTGTCATTTTTATGATTCATGTGGTACTTCACATGTACTAAAGTAATTAAACTATTTCATTGAATTTGGTTCTTAACTTATTGGAAATGTGTTGTAATGATTGTAATGATCTTCACATCTATGTGAACTATTTCACTTGATGCTAGACAAGTCTTTCTTATCCATACGTGTATATCCATTATATTAATACTAGTACTTCTCTTTTAGAGGTTCACTTTCTCCCCCCTCCACATTGAAATAACCTTGATACATCTACAATCGAAAATTAACAAGTAAAACTCTATTTATCATTCAAAATCACATGTGAGATTCTCTCTAATGCTAATTACTTAGGCCAAGGAAATCTTGTATGTAAATGGTAGACGGGTCGTATTTCTGGATGGGACTCCTACACTAAATGTTGTGAGGTCTAATTGTGACCTTATATCAGGTAGATTCCCTGTATGTTAGTGGTATCCATCACTGTCAACATGAAGGTTGATTTAAAACATGTTTTGAATGTATTGGTTAGAGGCAACTATTAGTCTCTGTATGCTACTGATAATGTTAATAAGTAGAGATATTATAGAGGGCTTCGTCATCACACTAATTCCAAATCACAGCGGTGATACTGCAATTTCTTATGCTATGGTTGATAGAAGATCTAGCATGGCTAACCTTACATGATTTCGTATCATGGTAATTATGTACTTGAAAATAAGTAAAATGCATAATTCATACACCTTACCTTCACTATTTGTTATTCCTCCTTTTGGGATGTGATTTTGGAGACTAGTCATTTTTAGATAATATGGAGTTTTAAGATGTAGGATGTAAGAATGTGTGCATTAAAACCATACTTTCCATTGAAAATTACCGAACTAAGGAGTGGTATTTTCACTCATAGTCTTGAAAAATCCTCAAGAAAAATCGATGCAAGAATTAATTTGACGAATTGTTATACTATGTTAATGCCCTTTATGCTTGAAATATATCCTTAAGGGTTGTTTCTAGATGTATTTGTAGTAGCATGACATGGTATTTGCAGTGCAATAACTAGACCCATTCATTGTTCGTTATGGATGTAAATTCTATGGTGAAACTATGATATTTTAGGTGGAGACAAGGGTTATGTCCACGTCATATAAACTAAATGATTTGGCAGAGGTGAGGGCCAATGACCTATAAAACCGTGGGTTGTGGTCGAGGTTGGAAAGCACAACTAATGTTGTGTAATATTTTATGATAAGTTGTGATATGTGTGTGTGTGTGTCTATATAAATAAAAATAACCCATAGCATTTCAGTGGAGATCACATCTGGTCAAAGTTTGAGCCCCAAGGGCCAGATGACAAATTACATATGGCCATGTCACCTTAACCAAGGGCGGATTCTAACTATGATGGATGGTGGAGGAACGCCACGATGATCAACATTTAGAAATGTCATGGGGCCTTTCTCCCTATGACATCAGAGGGGTAGGGGGAATGGATCACCACCATCTTGACCAATATATGGTTCATGTGAGTGTTGATCAGTGGTTGTCATTGATATCAACCCAAGCAGCACCAGGGGTAACCCTGATCGTGCATAGGAATTTTGACTTAACAACTTAATCTATTCTAATTCAAGGATATTTTTGATGGCTTCTACTTGTCAATATGTTTCCATTGATATATGGCACTCCACCTAATTATTCATGGTTTGAGAGATATTTGTGTTTGAAGTTAGTAACCCCATTTAGTGGGCTAAAACCCCATGGGGTTGTGGCATGACACTAATCATTGGTTGTGGTCATTGAATAATCAATAATTAATAATTTTTTAAGCTCATAAAATCCCTACAACTTTCACTTGTTGAAGACCCTCTCAACCTAAGCATTTATATAAATTGTGACCCTCATATCCTCCTCATGTATGGATTTCCCTACTTAAAACAAGTCATCATGGAATTTTATCTATAAATTTTTTTCTACGAAGCTTCAGATGTTGAAAAAAAACTCATTTGAGTCAAAATCCTTATGAAGCATGTGCCTAAATGTCAGATATTGGTTTTCTATCTTTTCAGAGATATGATCTGAGGAAGTTAGGGTTTTTGCAGGCTTGCGAATTTCATGTCTAATAGGTGACCTTGGGAAAATCATCATAACTTTCTCTCTGAGCATTGGATTCAAATTTCATAAAAAGTGACAGAAATAGGACGATTTTTAGTTTGTTGGGTATCTTTTTCAAGACTAAATGTTGAAATAGTTACACGTAGCACTTCGTACAAGTTCGCTCTACTGAACCAATCTATAATCAGGTCATCATAGGAGATTGGGCATAACTATTTCTTGAAGAATCCAATATTGATAAGACCTACGAGGTTGGAAACAGGACTCAGAAAGATACCACGAGACATAATTTCAGACCTTGGAGATCTGAAATTACATAGATACAACAGATTCAATATCGAGCTTCTAGAAGGCAAGAAAAAATATGCATTCAAGGATCACTGTAGTAAGGACAACACATCAACATTCAACAGTAATTTTGCTACAACAAGGTATGTATGATTAGTGTTTGAATTTTACTTTGAATATCATCTTTGACATGTGTTTTTATAGGATAGTGTAAGTATATTATATGTATGTTTGATTTGGTTTTGTTCATAAATGTTGTACGTATTTACATTTGAATTTTGAATATTTCTCTTACATATGGTTTGTAGGAAAGTGTAATTATTTTGTTTGTATATTGGTTTGGGTCTTGTTCATTAGTGCATGTGCAGTAAGGAGGACACAATAGGACAACTTAGACACATACTAGAAGGAAAATGAAATGCCAAAGTACCATTACTTCAAGCAAGCACAACAATACCTCAACAATTGCTAGTGTTAAAAGAAGTAGTGTCAAGTCAAGTATGAGGTCATGTCAAAAGTCATTATTGTAAAAATAATCATTGTAAAAGATTCATTATTGTAAAATATTCAATTTTCGTAGAGTTGCAGAGGCATTGTTGGGAGGTATAGGTGTCATTGTTGGATAATGTTATGGTTGGGTGATTGGTCTAGTTCAAGAAAATCATTGTGAATCATATTTTATCATGGATCATTTTCCCTGGTATGGGATTCCACACTCTTGTCTTATTTCTGATCATTATAGGGTGGCATGGAGGTTCTAGGTTGGTGCATGAAGTCACCTACAGGTTGGAGCCTATGAACACTTCAGGGTGGTAGGTTGGTCTAAGATGTCGGGGCATCCAATAAGTTGACTACTGAAGAAACTAGGGTGTTGAGGCATCCTTCTAGTGGGAGCTAGAGAAGAATTATTTTCTAGAATTCTAGGAAGTTGTACCTTTCATTTCAGTTGGGGTTAAAGATTAAATAATTTATTATAAAAACGTTCGATGGTTTTTGACCCGGAGGGGGTTTTCCATCTAAAATTTGTGTGCCTATTGTGTTCTATTGTTTACTGTTGTTAATGGATAAAAATAAGGAATAATTGAAGATTAAATAGTGCTCCGAAAATATTTAAAAGTGATAATTGGTAAGAAATACTGATTCACCCCCCCTCTTAGTATTTCCAATAGTGAGATCAACGATTTATATTCTGGTGGGGACCCCCTGTGAATTCAACAGGGAAGGTATGAGCCCCCGCATACCATATTATGAATACCATCACAACATAATGTCATATGTGTGGAATGGAACCATGAATGGAATGGTGATAGTGCCCCCATGACATCAGAAGCTGGGTCATTACTATGAATTTTTTTTTTTCTGAATAGGGATTTCTCATTGAGAACAATTTCTTTTGAGTCGAGGGTTATCTCCAAGAAAAATTTCCTTTGAGAATGGAGTCTCTTCTAAAGAGGTTAGATCTAGGGTGAAATAGACCTTAAAGTTAAGGGCTGATGGAAAAAAAATTTCTTCGAGTTGGTTTCTTATAAGAGGATTATAGTTGGGGTGTCATGGCAAGAGTGGACTTGATTTGTTGATGTTGCTACCTGTTAGGAAATGATAGTGGAGAGAGAGCGGTTTCCAGTGTGCTTAAATAAGGAAGGGTGTATGAGAATATTTATAAGTTTTTTATATAAATGGATACTTGTATGTGGTGACCCCAACCATGAATGGGTCAGCATCTAGTACATCATTTCCAAGTGGTGGTAAGAAGGCGAACTAGGATATACCTATGGGTGCCATGTGGAGGGATGATGACATGGAACTTATTAATTAGTTCAAATTTAATAAAACATATCTTTTGATCCAGAGACTGGATTGGGACAAAATTTGCATCACCAAAATCATCTTGACGAGGAAAACACAACTATGTTATCTATTTAAGGTCTTGAATAAGTAAAAAAAGATTGAAAATTTTAGACTCCATTTCCATAACAACACCTTGGATATTGGGACAACATAGTAACTGCCTCCTTCTATCCTATGTTTTGCGATGGGTTTAGGAGGGGGTGTGTTTAGAGTTCCCTTCATAAATTTGGATCATGTTAAGTTTGAATTGTCATACAAAGTGAAAACTTAGTTTTCCAAAAGAAATAGTGAAGACAGTTTGTTGAGAAAAGGAGGGCATAATTAATGAAGAAAATGATTATATTTGAAGATAAAACAATGGATTTGGATCATAGAAAATTTTAGGGGCTAATATTCGCAGGTGGGATAATTTTCCATGGTTTTTCCAAAAAAAGATTAGTCAAATTCACTTTTTTTTTCTAAAACTTATTCAACCAATTTTTACAATATAAATTATTTTAACTTAAAAAATTCCAAAATTATATAGAGACTATATATAAAATCATTATAAATTTGAATATTTTTACAAATATATCAACAAACATTTATAGTTTTCATATTACAGACTGGTGAAATTCGCCAAGATTTCTAAACTTTACTATATAAATTTGCGTCCTTAAAATTTTCCCTGATTTGGATAAGTATATAATCACCGAGGAAATATTCATTATGTTCACCATTTATTTATTAATAAATGAGATAAATTATCTTTCTAACCCACTAAATTAAGGGGGACCATTCTGTCGATCAAAGAAGAATCTGTTCTATGAACCAAAGAAGGATGTTCTTATTTAATAAAAAGAGTGATGAATCCAATCAAGTGTGGAAACATCGAGAAAAATGGAAAACACCTTTTCTTAACAAAGGATAGATGTTTGGTGATAAAAAAATTCACTAGTAGTCTAACTTAATAACTTCTAAACTAAAAAGTATATTCAAGTTACCAAGCAAACAAAATAAACAATGTTGAGTAAACAAATGCACAATTGAATCATAAGTCACAAGTTGGGTTCATTAAAACATGGAAAAATCCCTATCGAAACACCAAGAAAACATAATAAAATCTCAATTCTTATCTATCATCACTTGGAAAGGAAGAAAGATATAATGCTCAAGAAATATGTTAACAACTCCACTCATTGATTCTTTTAGCAAAGGTAAAGGTCAATCTATCAAGAAAAGGTAATACCAAATGTTGAGAAAATGGAGATGGAACAAGCATTGAGTATATTCTAAGAAAAAGAGGGCCCTTGTCACTGATTAAAAGATGTTGAGTAACTTTTGTGACTGGGGATTCTCTACCAAGCAAGATAACTACAAAAAAAGGTTGGAGAACAAACCTATTCAAACTTTTGGGTCATGTTTTCCTTCAAAAGGGAATAACTCATAAAAAATTGATTCAACAAAAACTTGATGAAAAGGAAATTAAAGGAAGAATAATTGGAAAACGTATTAGGAAAGTGGAAAATATTAGGAGGACATAAAACCCTATGGAGAAAACTTCAAATAATGTGTGTTCTCCATTAAAAACTCCTCCCCCTCCTTCTTCTGCCATGGTTGACTCTCCTGTGGAAGTAGAAAGGCTTGTGTTCCTAACAGGAGTTTTTAGATCTTCTTCTCTGGCAGGTTCGGTGGATGAAGTGGAAGGTTTCTCTAATGAAATAGGTGACCTTAGATCTTCTAGAAGTCCAGGATCAGTAAAGGATGGAAGATTGGTTTGAGTTGAAGGTGTACTAGCTCTGGATCTAGATGAAACAAGTGGTGTTCTAGGAATCAAACTTCTGCCTCTGCTGCTTATAAATCTTCCCCTTGAATCTCTCTCCCTACGCATAAAATTTTTTTTGGATACTAAGAAACAAAGGTTACCTAGTTTTCACTTCCCCGGCAACGGCGCCAAAATGTTTGGTCTCAATCTAGTCTCCTAAACTGAGCTCATTTAATTGTCAACCAGGATTTGTAAACTGCTGAAGTGAAGTGTACTGTATGTACCTAGGTGCTTGCTTCCTAATGCGTTGTGTGTAGTGTTTTGTGATGTTTTTGGTCTTTTATGATGATTTATGATGTTTTTGATCTTTTGGTGGTTTTATGTTTACAAGGAAAATGCCTAGAAAGCTAATGGAAAGGAGCTGGCGATCAAAACAGAGTTAAGCCTAATTGATGGAATATCAAATGGTAAATGCAATTGGAAACACTGAAGTAGAATCAAATCTAACTATGATAAAGTAAAAGCAAAGCTTGATAATGACTTTTAAGCAAATGATTCAAAACACAAACTAAACTTGAGGAGTCATCACTAAGTATGCAAATCCTCTAAACAGTGAAACAACTAACTTACAATGATGCAATACTTTGTCCTTGATTAGAGATTTGAAACATATTTAGAGGAAAACACTATTATCATCATAAGATCTTTTATTCTAGAACTAGTTCCTATCTCTATTCTGCAATTTAATTGAATGTCACAAAACCTTTACTCAAGAGTTATTGATTTCTTTCCAAAGTAGTCTTTTGAGGAAGAGCTCTGTTTATAAAATGATGAGGAAATTGCAGAGGTACTTCAGGCCTTAAAATGATGTTGTCTTCTGTTCATATGGTTATAGATCAATTATAGATTTTAGAACAAGAAGAGGTTTGTGAATAATGAAGGCTGTCTTGTTAATCCTAACAAGTGAAGTAATCTATTGTGCAATGGATGACAATTTAAATATGAAGTGCAAGTGCAATGAGTTAATCTAAGAATGAACTTAAGATGCCACTAATCTAAAACAATGCTGAACTATAAGTCATCATCAAACTTGAAACAAAGTAACTGAACATGAATTAAGTGCAATTAAACTCCGGAGTATCCTAACTATGCTATCATGCATTATTCTATGAAGTTACACAATCTTTTTGTCCATCATTATTGATATTTTGGAAGAGTTCCTTCTTTTGGAAGAGTTAGAACAATTCTGACTGTGTAATTGGATGCAAATGCAAATATAAAGGACTGAAAGCAAATGAAAAACTAAGATATCAAATCCATATCCTACTCGTCATTATGATGTCTTGGGAAAGCGTTTAAGAGCAAGAACAGAGATGATACTTAGTACAAACACACAACTAAATCATTCATTATCACGGTCATGTCTTGAACTTCTTAAGAATTTCTTGGAAGAGTTTCTTCTTGTGGAAGAGTGATTAGAACAAGTGTAACTGTGATAGTGAACAGCAAAAACTATAACTAAATCCTACATTACTATAGCTATTCATCATTCATCATTATAATCTTTTGGAAGAGTGTCTTCTTGTGGAAGAGTTAGAATGAATATAACTACAGTAGCTAATTAAAAACAACTATGAATTCAACTTCTAATCCTACAAAACTATAGTCATTTTCCCATTCATCATTATAGTCTTTTGGAAGAGTGTCTTCTTGTGGAAGAGTTAGAATGAGTACGACTACAATAGCTAATTAAAACAACTATTAATTCAAATGCAAAGTGTAAAGGCAACTAGAAGACTTATCTAATTTACGCAAAATAAATCCGTGCAAGAGTCAGGGGCCCTCTACCACCTGACGGAATTCAACTCCAAATTAAATCACGCTTCAAAACAACACGGTCTGCTCCATTAAAGATGAAATAGTTTGAACATAACACTCTGCGTCTTCAGGAATGTAGCACAGAGTCTAAACAAAATCTAGCATCAAATCTAACATAAAATCTCTAACATAGCTCTCGGTCTCCCAAGTGTTTATAAAGCAAATGCACATAACAATACTTGCAACAATTCAGGAACACTGTCTTTCCTTATCGGAATCACGTTAGAACTCTTTGAAGTGGCTGCGTGAAGAGGAAAAGACATCTGGACTGAGACAGTCCTAATAGAAGTCTTCCTTCCTAAATGTGTTCCCACGTTCAAAACCATACCCAGAATTCGTTTCTTCCTCCATGATGAGCAACGAACCATGTAGACATGACGTGGATCAAGCCCATATGCGGTTTTTCTCAAGAGGCCACCTGGAACATACTCAAACATGAAGGCAGCTGCAGAATCGCCGGTTAGCTACGGAATGTCTGCATTCTGCAGCTAGTTCCGGTCAAAATGCTTAACAATGGCAAAAATCACAAAATTCAACAAGTCAGTAATGTAAATCATTCTAGAAGTAATTTTAACTATATTTATTGATCAATTGGGTTTAAGATAGAAATGGACAAGGGAAAATGAGGTAAAATGAGGTGAAGGAAAGCACAATTTTGAGGCTCAACATACCCCCACTGTTGTCTCTTTGCATGTCCTCATGCAAATTATCCTATGAACTCAGAGGCTTCTGCAAGGACATCTAATCCTCTTCTTCTCCTTTGTCTGGAAGCTAGAGGTCTTCTGGGTTTCCTGATAACAAGTTTGAACCTTAGGTTGGTGAGTGCCCTGATTAACTTTTTGTTCCTTGTCTTCAACTTCTCATTGATCTTCTCCACTTTGTCTATATGCAGGGATAAGGTTGAGTTCATATCAGTTTTGAGCTTGACTTGATCCTTGAGAATTTCATTCTCATTTTTGATGTGTCTATTCAGTAATTCCAACTCATACCTATCCCTTCTTAATATATCTATTTCAGACAGTGGAGGACTGGGGGTTCTCTCTCTGCTTTCTGAAGCTCTTCTCTCCAAAGTTTCCACATAGTCATAAATTTCCTGTTGAGCAGGGTCAACTTCAGGGGTTCCCTCATAAAAATCCTCTTCAACATCCTCTTCAATGGATGTTTCTTCATCTTCTATATTGATTACCCCTGTTTTTTTTATTAGTGTTTTCTTCAGTTTCCCCTTTAGTCTGTGGCTTCTTCTAGGCTGAGAAGATCCCTCTCCTTTCTCCATGGCAGATTTCTTGATTACCTTTTCTTCCTTAAGTTGCCTCTTGATTTGGGTCAACTTCTCTAAAATGATTTCCTCACTGCTTTCTTGGATTGTTTTGTCAATTTCAACTTCTGAAGCCCTCCATTTTCTACTTCTTTTTGTAGGCTGTGGTTCAGGTGATAGTTCTTTTGCTTCTTCAAAATGATTTCTTATTAAGAAATCGTCCCATGTATCATTTTTTTTAGCTAGATGATGTTCAATCAGAATTTTGACCAAACCATGATGATATAGGGTTGTCTCTAAAAATTGAACCCTTCTTTGAACACAGGAAGCCATCTTCTTTAGACTTTGAAGCAAGAAATATGGGTGGTTTAAGTCTTCCCCCAGAAAATGCATCATTAGTCTAATGTGGTAGACATAAAATGTTCCATATCTACCCTCACATGTAATAAATTTTTGCAGAAGAAGTAGTACGTTTCTCCATTTGTTTTTCAATGCAGAACTGGGAATTCCTTTCTTAAATACACTGACATCCATACCTGGTGATTTTAAAATTTGTTTCCAGGAGTCATTGTGGAATTCTCTATTTTTAAACCATCTCTCTCCAGTTCTGAGCAACCCTGTAGCCTCTGCAATGAAAACTTCAGTGACAGTAAATTTTACATCACCCACCTCAATTTCGGTTCCTTGAAATGATCTTGCAAATGTTTTAGTGACTTCCTTGTGGAAGCCATTAAATTTCTCCAAAAATTGAAGCCATCCTATTTGTTGTAACATTTCTTTGCATTGTGGGTAGCCTTCTAAATATTTTGAACCCATTGGTTCAGTCCTTACGATGAAACCCATGATTATTTCTTCAATGTTCAAATTAAACTCTTCTACCCACAAAAACAATGACTTTCACTTTTCGGATTGAAATGGCTTTAAGTTCTAAATGGAAATGGCTTCAAACTTGGAATGACATACCTCTGATTAATAGTGGCAACAACTTCAAAACTTCGGGCTAATATGCCTCTGTTGACAATTGAACTGACTTCAACTTCTTCACTGCAATACCCCTGGCTCTTGGTAGCAAATGGTTTTGAATTCAACACTGCAACACCTCTGTCTCCTAGTAGCAAATGGTTTCTATTTTAACACTGCAACACCTCTGTCTCCTAGTGACAAAAGACTTCAAACTCCACACTGCTACACTTCTGTGTTTATAGTAAAAATGCTCAAACTCTGCCCACAGTGATACTTTGTATACCCACGGAATCAAATGGCTTCAAATTCTCACGCTGCTATACTTCCAAATTTACCCTTTTGCTCTGCTATGAGTTTACAATGCTCAACGCTATTCAAACTGATATCCTTTGGCTCTGCTCTCGGTGATAATAATATCTTTGTCTTCGGAATGAAATGCCAGCTACATAATGGTGTGATGGCAGTGGTCACGGAATGAAGTAGTGGAGTGAGGTGGAGGGAATGTATTAATGATTGAAGAGACGGCGGAGGATTTTGCGACGGCAGAGGGAATCATCATTGAATGATTTGGTTAAGATACGTGGAGAATTCAAATACCTTGGCCATTTTAACCGCTTGAATGATATCGGATATGAAATTTGAAATGAGAAATTTTAATCCAAAGTCTGTGGAGGGTTTATTGGTATTGATCAATAAAAACAATTAAAACAACCTTTTCGAACAATCCATAACTAAAACTATGCTAAACTTTAATGAAATTCCATTATAATTTAAACTTGTTACCTCTGCCTTTCATTTGATTTTTCTGTAGTCTTTGTCTTCTCTGTTCATCTTTGGAAGAGTCTTCATAATCTTCTTTATGCTTTTGATTCATGGATACACTGGGTCACTTTGTTGAAATTCTAATGTCTGCTGATTGATGCCTTCAGGGTTTGTAGCTGCAGAAAGATTGTCTGGCTGCAGAAAGGCTGATCAGCTGCAGAATGTCTACTGAGCTGCAGAATGTTCCTATAGAGCACTTTAACCATGAAAATGGAGTGTTTTTGGAATATGGGTGAAATGTTATATGTTATGAATGAAGATGGATGATGGATTATGATATGTATGAAGTGGATGATGAAATGGAATGGATTCAGTTCATGAAATGGAGTGAAAGAACATAAGAACTGTACTGCAATTCATGACATGTTTTATTCACTTACAGCAAGACATCAAATTTTGTATTTTGACATGAAAATGAGATGGATGGAAGATGGAATGAGATGAATGAAATATGAAATGGAGTGAAATGTGAATGATGGAATGAAATGGAGTATGAGTGAATGGAATGAAATGAAATGAAATGAATCATAAGCATTATGGAACTGAACTTATGATTTTTGTAACAGCTGCTTGTAAAAACAAAAATGGGAAAAGTTAGAGTGTCAGAGAGACTCTGATTTTCACCCTATCTTTTCTGTATAAACATTCCAATCAATGATTGGTTTTCATGTTTATACCTTTATTTTTATTTATTTATTTATTTATTTATTTTATTTTTTTTTAAAAAGAACTGCTTCAGAAAATTTAATCAAGTTGATGAAGAAGAGAGACTCTTCTTCATTAACTTCACATCATTACTTCCTTGGAACTTCTTGAAAAACTCTTCCCTTGAGAGTGGCTTGTGGTAAAGCTTCAGTCTATGACCATTCACAAGAAAAGTGACCTTTTCTTCATCTATAGTTCTGATTTTGACTGCCCCATTATCAAAAATTTCAACAATTTCATATGGCCCAAGCCAATGTGTCTGAAATTTACCTTGAAAATCCTTGAATTTTGAATCAAACAAGAGAGCCCAATCACCCTCTTTGAATTTCTTCTCTTTGATGTACTTGTCATGCCATCTAGCCCTTTGTTGTTGGACTAGACTTGTTTTCTGAACTGCATCTTGTCTGATCTCATCCAATTCATTAATTTTCTCCAGTCTATGCTTTTGTGCCTCCGTTAGATCAAGTCCTAGCTGAACTGCCATCTTGAATGTTTGAATTTGGAACTCTATAGGAAACAAAACTTGCTTTCCATAAACAAGCTCATAAGGAGTATGGCTTGTTGTGTTTCTCCATGTAGTTCTATAGGCCCACAAGGCTTCAGGAAGCCTATCTACCCAATCTCTTCTATGTAGATGAACAGTCTTTGTTAGGATTCCTTCAATGACCTTATTAGTGGATTCCACTTGACCATTTGCTTATGGATGATAAGGAGTAGATGTTCTATGTCTGATTTTATACTTCTCCATCATTTGCTCCACTAGCCTTGATGTAAATTGAGCTCCTTGATCTGTAACAATTTCCCTTGGGACACCAAAACGAGTAAAAATATCCTCAAAAAGAAAAGTAACTACGGATGATTCATTAGCAACAAGTAATGGTTTAGCTTCTACCCACTTAGTAACATAATCAGTGCAAACTAATATGTATTTCTTTTGTCTTGATGGAGGACTAATAGGTCCTACAAAATCCAAAGCCCATTTTTCAAAAGGTTCAATGTGTACCTGAGGTTGTAATGGCATCTCCCCTGAAGGAGAAGGTTTCCCTACCCTTTGGCAACTGTCACACCTTTTGACATACTCCTTTGCATCTTTAAACAAAGATGGCCAATAATATCCTAAATTAAGGATCTTATAGGCTGTCCTCTTATCTGCAAACTGTCCGCCACAAGGTTCATCATGACATGCCTTGAGAATTTCAGGCATCTCATCTTCACGAACACACCTTCTAATGATCAAATCTGGACCTGTCTTGTACGACTCATTAGCGACCCATGAATATCTTGCACTATCATTAATGATTTTTCTTTTATCCCTTGCATTCATAATTGAAGGAAATTTTCCTGAAACTAAATAATTGGCAATATCAGCAACCCATGGAGTTTGAGTAGAGATTGCAAAAAGATATTCATCAGGAAATTGATCTTCAACCGGAGTGTCATCTTTGATATTTTGGATTCTAGACAGGAAATCAGCCACAGTGTTTTGTTTTCCAGGCCTATCTAGAATAGTAATGTTGAATTCTTGCAATAATAACAACCATCTTATAACTCTGCCATTAGTGATTGATTTATTCATTAAGTATCTAATGGCAGAATGATCAGTGTGAACAAAAGTTTCATAACCTGTTATATAGTGTCTAAACTTGTTTATGGCATGAACAACAGCTAAAAACTCTTTTTCAGTTACAGTATAGTTTAACTCTGCAGGAGTCAAATTTTTACTGATATAATAGATGGCATAGGGAATTAAATCTTTCTGTCCCAATACTGCTCCCAGAGCTGTACCGGAAGCATCTGTCGAGATATGAAAAGGTAACTTCCAGTTAGGTCCCCTTAATATAGGTGCTTCAGAAATTTTGGTTTTCAGGGTTTCAAAAGCTAACTGGCAATCCGAAGTCCACTTAAATTCACAATCTTTGGTGAGTAATTTGAAGAGTGGAGATGCTATTTTGGTGAAGTTTTCTATAAATCTCCGATAATACCCTGTAAATCCTAGAAAACTTCTAACATCTCTTTGACAACTTGGAATGGATAGGTTAGAAATGACTTCGACTTTTGCCTCATCAACTCTAATCCCATCCCCTGAAATGTGGTGCCCTAAAACAATACCTTCAGTAAACATCATAAAACATTTTTCATGACTAAGTGAAAGGTTTGCTTCTTGACATCTTTTAAGACTTTTTCCAAGTTTTCTAAAGCCTCTTCAAATGTGTCCCCATAAACTGTGAAATCATCCATGTACACCTCTACACAGTCATGTATTAGATCCGAAAAAATTCCTAATACTGCCCTTTGGAATGTTACAGGTGCATTGCATAATCCAAATGGAAATACTCGGTAGGCATAGGTACCCCAAGGACAGGTGAATGTGGTTTTGTCTTGGTCTTCAAGTGCTACTTGGATTTGATTGTAACCACTAAACCCATCTAGGAATGAAAAGTACTTTTTGCCAGCTAATGTATCTAATACTTAATCTATGAAAGGTAAGGGAAAATGGTCTTTAAGAGTAGCTTTATTCAGTTCTCGATAGTCAACACACACCCTCCATTTTCCATTTTTCTTTGGCACAATTACCAAAGGAGAAATCCACTGACTATCTGAAATAGGATAGATGAAATTAACATTTAACAATTTTTGCAATTCTTCCTTAACAATTTCCCTAAGATTTGGATTCATCCGTCTTTGAGGCTGTCTGATTGGTTTGCAATTTGCCTCTATATAGATATGATGAGTACAAGTCTTGGGACTTATCCCTTTCATGTCAGTGTATTCCCATGCATATGCAGAAGAATGTCTCTGTAATACTTTGACTAACTCTTCTTGTTGAGATTTTTCTAGGTTTTTATTTATGTTCAAAGTTTTGCCTGGAAAAATTTCACTTGTAGAGCTGCCAAATTTGTCCATAGAATGAAGAGACATCTGCCTAGATGACAAAAATTCAATATTGGATCCCTCCTGAAATGATTCATGTTTATGTTCTGGAGAAGATTCAAAGTTTTCTAGAGTATTCAGAATTTGATTATCTTCACTAATTTATGAGATTGTGAAGAGTGGTTGTAAATATTCTTCATCCTCTATCCATTGAGTGTCATCTAGATCTGTAATTGTCCTAGCTGGAGGATATAAAGTGAATTTCTTTGTTGAACTACCATCAGAAATATACATATCACCGGACCTACAACTAATAAAAGCATCAGCTGTAGCCAGCCAAGGTCTTCCTAATATAACAGGATGGCCTCCTAGATTATTCTTGGGAGTTAGGATCATGAAATCCACAGGGTATTCCCAAGAATCTAGGGACACTGGAATGTCTTCTATTACCCCATCTGGTTTGATCACCGATCTATCTGCTAATTGTAATAGTGTGGGTGTAAAGAGAAGATTAGGAAGTTTCATTTTGTCCATGATCTGTCTACTCATGATGTTTATTGCTGCTCCTAAATCAATGAGTGTGTTTTGAATTTCAATTCCGTTGATGTGAATTTTGACAACTGGATTTCCTGGGTCAAGATACTTTGGAATAGCAATCTTGCCCATCATAATGTCTGCTATTTGTCCTACCAGTTGAATTTTCTTGGTTACTCTTATTCTTTTTCTTGTTGTCTTCATACTCAACTCCTTTATTGTTTTGGCTAAAATTGGGATTTCCTTGATGGCTTGCAATAATGGAATTTTAATGCAAACATTTCTCAATTCATCTAAGAAATCATAATTAGGCATCATTATTTGTTTTTCTACACCTCTATCAATTTGTAATCTTTCCGGGAAGGGAGGTATAGAAGTAGATGTGGATGGTTGCTCTAATACAGGAGTTGGATTTATTGGATCTTTTTGTTTTAGTTTTTCTATGTTTTGGTCTTGAAAGGATGGGTCTTCCTCAAGACTTTTATTAACCCGTAGGGAGTCTTCCTCAGAATTATCTTGTTCTTGTATGATCACATAAGGTTTCCTCTTCTCAAGTATCCTTCCAGACCTAAGTTGAACATCACTAAGGTCTAGAGGAGTAATTAAATAAGTTGGAAATTGTTGACCTTCTATCATATATGTATTCTGAGGATTCTTATTATTGGGGTTTGGTATGGGCTGAGCTGGAAATTGATTGGATTTTTGAGGAAATGGTAATGGAAGTGGTTGATTTTGATGTGGTTGGTTCTGATGATGTTGTTGAGGATTTTGTTGAAAATTTTGTTGAAGATTTTGAGGGAAATTTTGTTGAGGATTTTGAGGATAAAAATGTGGGTATGGTGGATAGGATGGTGGATACTGATAGTATGGAGTGTATCTTCCATAGGGACTTTGTGATCCTTGTGCCCAAGCTTGAGATTGATTTTGAAATTGGGGCCAAGGTTTTTGCCAAGAATTCCAAGGTGGAGGTTGATTATACATTTGATCATGGAATCCTTGTGTCTGAGGTCCCTGCCAAGGTCTTCTAGATACAAAGTTAAGAGACTCTGTGGAATCTGTAGGAGTTTCTTCTTGAAAAACAGCCTTGAGACCAGGAAGAGAAGGACAATTCTTGGTCTCATGCTTCTCAGAACAAATGACACAAGTTTCTACAACTTTTACATCCAAAGGACACTCTCTTAGGGCATGTTTCTTTCTACATTTGGGACAAAAGATTGCCAAGGCATCAGATTCAGCCTTTTGCTTGTTTTGTATCTTGAGGGTGTCTATTTTTTCACTAAGACTCCCTAATATGTCAGACTTAAAATCATCAAGCATGTGTCCTATTTCTGATCTACTTACTGTCCCAGAAGCAGATTTACTTGCCCTCGCAAGAGCAGGATCTCTTGGACCTTTGACAGTTTTGGATTTCCCTCTTGAAAGGTTGATACATAACTCAGATATTTCAGGTAATGTGAGTTGTGATATATCCCCTTTTCCCATCATGTTAATAATATCCAACCATTCATCCCTAATTGTTTTCAACAAAAGAGCTTTTAGGGTGTCTTGATCTAGATTTTCCATTTTTGCCCTTTTGATGTTGTAATTAAATCTTTCCAACAAATCTTCTAAATTTTCATCTTCTTTTTGTAACATCTTGAACACTTCTTCCTTATGATTAACCGGCATACAATAATCCAAGTATCTCTCTAGAAATGCTTGTTTCATGTCTTCCCATGTTCTAATAGAGCTACTGATTAGACTCATAAACCACTTCAATGCTGCTCCCTTCAAAGTTGAAGGAAATAATTTCAGTTTTTGAGCATCTTGTAAATAGTCATAAGTCCTACACAACACTTCAAATTCGAATAAGACAGTTTCAGGATCTTCAGTTTTAAGTCCATAGAAGTTTGGAAGGACAGAGGGTGAAATGTTTTTCATGGTTGTATTGGTTTCTTCATCAAGTATAGGGAACCCAAAATAGCTTCCTATTCTACCTCTTCCTCCATCTGCACCTCTACCTCCTTCTCCTCTTCCTCCTTCTCCTCTACCTCTACCTCTACCTCCACCTCCAAATAATGTGTGTTCTCCATTAAAAACTCCTCCCCCTCCTTCTTCTGCCATGGTTGACTCTCCTGTGGAAGTAGAAAGGTTTTTGTTCTTAAAAGGAGTTTTTAGATCTTCTTCTATGGCAGGTTCAGTGGATGAAGTGGAATTTTTCTCTAATGAAATAGGTGACCTTATATCTTCTAGAAGTCCGGGATCAGTAAAGGATGGAAGATTGGTTTGAGTTGAAGGTGTACTAGCTCTGGATCTAGATGAAACAAGTGGTGTTCTAGAAATCAAACTTCTGCCTCTGCTGCTTATAAATCTTCCCCTTGAATCTCTCTCCCTACGCATAAAATTTTTTTTGGATGCTAAGAAACAAAGGTTACCTAGTTTTCACTTCCCCGGCAACGGCTCCAAAATGTTTGGTCTCAATCTAGTCTCCTAAATTGAGCTCATTTAATTGTCAACCAGGGTTGGTAAACTGCTGAAGTGAAGTGTACTGTATGTACCTAGGTGCTTGTTTCTTAATGCATTGTGTGTAGTGTTTTGTGATGTTTTTGGTCTTTTGTGATGATTTATGATGTTTTTGGTCTTTTGGTAGTTTTATGTTTGCAGGAAAAATGCCTAGAAAGCTAGTGGAAAGAAGCTGGTGATTAAAAACAGAGTTAAACCTAATTGATGGAATGACAATTGGCAAATGAAATTGGAAACAATGAAGCAAAATTAAATCTAAACTATGACTAAATAAAAGCAAAGCTTGATAATTACTTTTAAGCAAATGATTCAAAACACAAACTAAACTTGAGGAGTGATCACTAAGTATGCAAATCCTCTAAATAAACAGTGAAAAAACTAACTTACAATGATGCAATACTTTGTCCTTGATTAGAGATTTGAAACATAATTAGAGGAAAAACATTGTTATCATCATAAGATCTTCTATTCTAGAACTAGTTCCTATCTCTATTCTGCAATTCAATTGAATGTCACAAAACCTTTACTCAAGAGTTATTGATTTCTTTCCAAAGTAGTCTTTTGAGGAAGAGCTCTGTTTATAAAATGATGAGGAAATTGCAGAGGTACTTCAGGCCTTAAAATGATGTTGTCTTCTGTTTATATGGTTATAGATCAATTATAGATTTTAGAACAAGAAGAGGTTTGTGAATAATGAAGGCTATCTTGTTAATCCTAACAACTGAAGTAATCTATTGTGAAATGGATGACAATTTAAATATGAAGTGCAAGTGCAATGAGTTAATCTAAGAATGAACTTAAGATGCCACTAATCTAAAACAATGCTGAACTATAAGTCATCATCAAACTTGAAACAAAGTAACTGAACATGAATTAAGTGCAATTAAACTCCTGAGTATCCTAACTATGCTATCATGCATTATTCTATGAATTTACACAATCTTTTTGTCCATCATTATTGATATTTTGGAAGAGTTCCTTCTTTTGGAAGAGTTAGAATAATTATGACTGTGTAATTGGATGAAAATGCAAATATAAAGGACTGAAAGCAAATGAAAAACTAAGATATCATATCCATATCCTACTCGTCATTATGATGTCTTGGGCAAGCGTTTAAGAGCAAGAACAGAGATGATACTTAGTACAAACACACAACTAAATCATTAATTATCACGGTCATGTCTTGAACTTCTTAAGAATTTCTTGGAAGAGTTTCTTCTTGTGGAAGAGTGATTAGAACAAGTGTAACTGTGATAATGAACAACAAAAACTACAACTAAATCCTACAGTACTATAGCTATTCATAATTCATCATTATAATCTTTTGGAAGAGTGTCTTCTTGTGGAAGAGTTAGAATGAATATAACTACAGTAGCTAATTAAAAACAACTATGAATTCAACTTCTAATCCTACAAAACTATAGTCATTTTCCCATTCATCATTATAGTCTTTTGGAAGAGTGTCTTCTTGTGGAAGAGTTAGAATGAGTACGACTACAGTAGCTAATTAAAACAACTATTAATTCAAATGCAAAGTGTAAAGGCAACTAGAAGACTTATCTAATTTACGCAAAATAAATCCGTGCAAGAGGCAGGGGCCCTCTACCACCTGACGGAATTCAACTCCAAATTAAATCACGCTTTCAAAACAACACGGTCTGCTCCATTAAAGATGAAATAGTTTGAACATAACACTCTACGTCTTCAGAAATGTAGCACAGAGTCTAAACAAAATCTAGCATCAAATCTAACATAAAATCTCTAACATAGCTCTCGGTTTCCCAAGTGTTTATAAAGCAAATACATATAACAAAACTTGCAACAATTCAGGAACACTGTCTTTCCTTATCGGAATCACGTTAGGACTCTTTGAAGTGGCTGCGTGAAGAGGAAAAGACATCTGGACTGAGACAGTCCTAATAGAAGTCTTCCTTCCTAAATGTGTTCCCACGTTCAAAACCATACCCAGAATTCGTTTCTTCCTCCATGATGAGCAACGAACCATGTAGACATGACGTGGATCATGCCCGTATGCGGTTTTTCTCAAGAGGCCACCTGGAACATACTCAAACATGAAGGCAGCTGCAGAATCGCCGGTTAGCTACGGAATGTCTGCATTCTGCAGCTAGTTCCGGTCAAAATTCTTTACAATGGAAAAAATCACAAAATTTAGAAATTCAATCATGTAAATCATTCTAGAAGTAATTTTAACTATATTCATTGATCAATTGGGTCTAAGATAGCAATGGACAAGGGAAAATGAGGTAAAATGAGGTGAAGGAAAGCACAATTTTGAGGCTCAACACTTTCCTCATTACAAGTATTTTCAGCAAAAACACCATTAAAAAAAAATGAATTCTCTCTTCCATGAGAAGGTGAAATTTATGGGAATCGACCCTTCAAGTTTGCTTCAAGTAAAATTATTGTGTTGTGAAATTGTCTTCTTGGTGTTGAGGTTGCAATGATCCTCATAGAGAAGTATGTGAAATGTATGAGAATCTAACCTACATTTTTTAAAAACACTCCTATCATAATAATTATAGTTTTACAAATCATTCAAATCCTAAAAAATTATCTAATGCCATACAAAATATAGATGTAAAATTGATTTGGCTTTTGAATATGATTATGATGTACGCAATTTCTATGAATATGATCATAGATCCAAGAAAGATGTGAAACATGAATACACCTTATTGAGTGAGACTTTGGGGCTAAATATAATTATTCCTCATTCATTTATCTATTCATATGATGAGGAGAAAGTAGAATATGAATAATAAGTCTCATGCTTTTGTATAAGGTATGCTCCATCATGTCATTGATCCTTCATACAATATCAAAATAGAGGAGTATGAAAAAAAACAACAAGAAGAAAATATGTTATAGTTTGAAAAAATGAATTTTGTAATTTAGACTGTTTGAAATTTGAGAATGATGATGAAAGTTCAATAAAAACCTCATTCATTTGGTTTCATTTCCCATATGAATGATAGGCTTATGAAAAAGAGAAAGAGAAAAAAATACATCTTAACTTATTAACTTTCCTTGGATATGGTTTGAAATTTGCATGTGATATGGAAATTTTTGAAAGGATAATACCCATGAGTTACATAATTTTGATGTATATATGCTTCCTAATTTTATTTCTTTTCTTAAAGATTAAACACGGACATGGTAAAGAAGAAGATAGGTTAAAGTAAAATATTAAAAGAATGGTTTCTCTAGATAACTTTTATGGATCTAAATGTGAGAATAAGGTGTTTACTTAGGAAGAAACATCTCTAATATGTGAGGGATATTGTAGATATGATTCACTTAATGTCAAAACTATGGAAGATAAATTACTAAAGGATCACTTAAAATATTCCATAAACACTAATATATAATGATGATTTAAATGATGGTCCTAGTATGATTCTTTTGTATTGGCATCCTCTTAATTTTCAAAGAGAGAGGTGAAAATGTTAGGGATACTGGATGAAGCTCTAAAATTCAATGAAAATATATCTCTCTTGTTTAAAAACCCATTTGATGAACAATAATCAGATTATGGAGGGACCCATGAACCTCATGATAATATTATTATCTATATCTCAATTTTGATCCTAGATATGATATTGATCTTGAGGTTCATGAGATGAAAGAATATAATATTTAGAGCTTAGATTATTGATTTTCCTTAGAAGATGATTTGGACTTGAATGTGATGAGAAAGAGTCAATAGGGGAAACACATCCTTTATGTCTGAAGAAGACATCATGTTGCTTCATGTTAACAAATATAATACTATGTTTAAGGATATAAGACCTTATAATTTTATTCTCTAGTATGTTAACATATGAAATGCATCATATCCTCAATGAATCCTACATATCATAGAGAGAGGGGGACTTGTTTATTAGAAGGAGGATAAAGTTACTAACAATAAGGAAGTTGCAACAACAATCACGTTTTTTGAACAACAAGGTAAAGCTAATGATTCAATAAGGTCTCTACCTTAAATGTTAATTCCTACCTTCAAATTTCATATGGTCAATATGATGTACAAAAGGATTATGATGTTATTCAACTATGTATGGAATCCATGTTCAAAAAGTCAATCTTACACTTTATAAATGTGTTTCCACCCACTGGAAAATGGGTAAGTTTCTAATTTCTTCTAATGTGTAACTAGCAATATTGTTTTTTTTCCTCTAGTGAGGCAAATAAAGATATTTTACAACATTTGTGGACTTATTGGTTAGTTTCATTGGTTATCTAATTCTACTTGACTAGTTGTGCATTTTTTTGAAAAATATAGTAGTACCCTTATTACAATTAGGTTAAATGATCTCACTAATTGGATAAGAAATTTTAATTTTGAGTTAATTTTTCATTTCTCTTTCATGTTTTATAGTTTTCATATTTTCCACATTTCATAATAATATTGCCATGTATTAAAGTGCCATTGTGTAAGTTTTCCTTTTTGGTCATTTCTTTTTAGTGAAGCTAGAGATATAATTTAGTCTAATGTTATCTATAAAAGTATGAAAATATGACATAAGTATGAGTCTGTTGTAAGTATATCTAATTTCTACTTGTGCATCATATTCAAAGAAATTGTAGGTCAAATTGTCTATGCAAGTTTCAACACAACATGGAAAATTACGACATTCTCAATATCCCATTAGAGGATTATATTCCATTGTGAATAGATCTACATCATGATTTTTCAAACATTAATATTTGTAACAATTGTAAATCTAAATATATTTAACTATTTAATGAAGGATATACTCATGGAGACATTTTTTTCAATCATCATGGACATGCTTATGGATTAGTTGCACTAGTGAGAGATCAAGTGAATTAAATCAAATTTAATTCACATGCAGTGATATGCCATGCAACTGATGATTCACTATTAATAACTGCATGCATGTTAGTTCTAGTGGAGACCTAGTTGAGACAAAGGTTAAAGGGAAGTTGACTATCAGTTGTATTATTAGCACACTGCCCAGATGCAGTTAAAACACCGTAGTATTTCCCATGATACTAGAGAAGTTGAGAAAGGTTGAAATTCCTATGGAATAGGGATTACATTCCTCATGAATTGTGTGAGAAAGGCAGGCTGAAGACACGTGGAGA
The DNA here is from genome assembly GCA_034641835.2 of Pinus albicaulis. NCBI lineage: Eukaryota > Viridiplantae > Streptophyta > Pinopsida > Pinales > Pinaceae > Pinus > Pinus albicaulis. The sequence continues at coordinate 1,364,402,195 of CM076572.1, forward strand.
ATTGGGTAAGTGTTGGACCGATTTTGTCTGGATCAGTGTGAGATGATCAACTGAGTGCAGGAGACTCTTGTGAGAAGAGTGCATTGTAATTGTTTCATGATTCCTTGGTGAATATACAATAGAAGATAGAGGGGTTTTGAGCAGTATGATTTCCCTATGAAAATAACTGTGTTGTGGTTTTACTTGCTTCTTTCTTTACTTGTTGTGATTGGTGATAGTGTTTATTTTCCGCAATTGATTTGTAGAAGGATTTAGTATATAGCTTTAGCATATCACATGATCAGATTCAATCCATTGATATAAATATGTTTGTATAATTTATACTTGGTATCAGAGCGCCATAAATCACTATAGTGGAGAATAAAATGAGTTTGTGACTCAATAGAATTCGAATTTGCAAAAGTATTCTTGGTGCGAAAGTCAGATCAGGATCAAAATGGATTTCAATGGCTCAATATTGGAGTATGCACTCAAGGACAATTTCAATTATATTACATGGAAATAAATGATGGAGGGAGTACTGGAGGACAATGGCTTGAAAGAATTCATTTATAATGACATTCCCAAACCTATTGCAGCAGATGACGAAAATATTGATGCTTGACAAAAGAAGGTTGCAAGGGCGAGGAGGATATTACTGGAGGGAGTACGAGACCACATTGTCTCAAGTCTCCATGGAAAAGCAACTCCATATGAAATGTGGAAGGGTTTGAAAGATCTGTTTTAGAGCAGCAATGATCATAGAAAATTCGTACTGAAGGACAAGCTCAGGAAAATCAAAATGGAGAAATACAACACTATTCTGAAATATTTAACAAAGTTTGTCCAATGTTGAGATGAGCTTGGGAGTGTCCGAATTACTGTCGCGGATGATGACTTGGTGAGCCTATCTCTTCTAGGCCTTCTCAAGAGTTGGCATAGTTATCAGGACTCTGTTAATGGGAGGGAGAAGATGCCAGATTGGGAATGACTTTGGTCAGATTTGGTGCAAGAAGAATTCATGCAGAATACGAGGGATGGATCTTCATCTAAGGTAGATGATGAAGAAAATTGTGCCTTGGCTGGTAAGGTGAAGAAGGGAAAGGGAAATAAATCATATTCAAAACTTGAGACCGAAGAAGAAGGCAAGGAGCGTGACATGTCTAGAGTGAAATGTTTTCACTGTCACGAGCATGGAAATTATGCCACTAATTTTACACAAAAGAATAAGAACAAGAAGGCTTTAGTATCTACAATCGGTGAGGCTTTGGCCTTGCAATTTGAGTTGGACTTATCACTCATCGCATGCATGGTGTCAACTGCGATGGGACCAGTGTGGTACTTGGAAGTGGGGCATCTTTCCACATGATGGGAGAGAAAGAACTTTTCAGTAGCTTGGACGAGAAGGACCTTCAAATGCATGTCAAAATGGGTGATGACGGGTAGTACAGTGCTACCGGGATTGGTATAGTTACCTTCTAGAGACAGTCAGGTAAACCCTTCTTATTAAAATATGTAATGTATGTACCAGGTTTGAAAAATAATTTAGTTCCAGTCGCAATGTTGTTGGATAGAGGTTATGATGTGGGTTTCAGTGAAGGGAAAGCTTTCCTTCGAAACAAAGCCACAGGACAAGCCAAGAAGATTGGGATGCATGTGAAGAATCTCTATAAACTTGATGTGGAGCACTGCAAAACATTGATGGGTAAGGCAGACAAAGTGGTGAGATGGGATGAGGGTGAGTTATGGCACAAGAGGTTGATCCATCTACACCACAGAGCTTTGAAGGTCATGCAACATATTTCTATGGGGCTTCCAAAGGGTACTCTTGCTCATATAGACACATGCAAGGGATGTAACATGGGGAAGTGTGAGAAATCCATGCAATTGTCCCTTGAGAGGGAGTTTGATTTGCATGCAGATGAGGAACTCTTGGTTCCTACGGATGAACCTCAAGATGTGGAGTAGCCACAAGATGAGGATCATGGAGTGGCTGAAACCACTCATGTAAAGATCTCCAAGAGGGGGAAATTTCAAGCCAGATGGGCAGAGAGAGTACATGCAGCTATACCTCCAGGTGTGAGGTGGGGCGATGTGCAAAATTAATCCTAAGAAGAAATTTGGGCAGGGTCCTAAAGATGGTGTGTCTCATGGATCGAACTTGGCTACAAGGATCCCATAGTAAAGTAGTAGCAGGATTAGCTAGATTGATGTAGTCAGATGGAAGGAAGACAGAAATCAGAGTGACAAGTGTTGGATACTAGAGTGCAAATCAGAGTTGGCCGCAATGCAGAGTGCATGGATGCAGATATCAAGAACGCAAAGAGTCCAATAGACATGTGTAGTAGATAGCATTAGTTAGAAGAATCTGATGACAGATACATTATATTGATTCAGTTGTTTGGAGGCTATTAAGTTTCAAAAGTGTTATATGCAAAAATTTCATGTGCGAGAAACACTAGAGCAGTGTTGCATGAAAGAGTTGCATGTGCGAGAAACACTAGAGAAGTGTTGCATGCAGGAGTTGCATGTGTGAAAAACACTATAGAAGTGTTGCATGTAAGATTTTCATGTTGCATTAAAGAGTTGCATGTCGCATGCAAGAGGTGCATGTGCGCATGCAAGGACATTCCAAGGTACTGGATCAAGACAAATCAATTCCTTTCTTGTTGAGAGGGAGTGTTCAAATTTGCAACAAGAAGTAATGAAATTGGAATCTAGAAACAAGATGACAACACCTACACTACTGTGGGACCATAGGTCATGTAGTGATGGGTCCTAGCGATACATTAGTGTGCAATTAAATTTATTTAATAAATTGGAAATGTGTCTAATTTAAGTATCTCTTAATTAAATTGGGCAATAAATTGTAATAGTATATCATAATCACTTGTAATAGTTAACTGAGTGTGATAAACTCAGTTAGCTCATGAATTTCGAGTTGAGGGTGGTTGGTGAGGCATGCAAAGTGATTCTATGTGTTTTAGATTTCAATTTGTAGTTAAGTGCATGAGTTTAATGCATGAGAAATCAGTTAACTCAATTAAGTGTGTTAAAGTCATTTGAACTAGTTGTCGAGTAATTGTATTTGATTTTTTACTATGTGATCATATTATTATTAATTATATACGTTTATATTTATGAAACATGGTTTATATTTTTTATTCGCTGTGGATGGTTTGAAATTATTAATAAATTAATTGATTAATTATAAATAAATTAAAATATTTATTTATAAATTTTGTGAAAAATAAATGGAGAATCAATTGAAAATAAAAATATAATGTACAATTATTAAAATTTGCATTTTATAAAGATTTATTATTGAAGTTTTTATTGTTAAAAGTGGTAGATGTGGGGAATATATGTAGTTATGGGGGAAAATTAGAAATATATCACACATTGAATCTCAGCAAGACTTTAAATAATATGGAAAAATTGGTATACATTATTTCAAGGTGTGAATATATCGCTCTCGAACTGTATTCAAAATTAATAATTCTGGGGGATTTGAAGGTTATACTTGGTCATATTTTTGCAGGCTTATTCTCAAAAAATTTGGCACTTAAATCCATTCTCAAAGAGATTAATAGATTGAAAAAAGACTTTTCAAACCACATGGTCTGGCATGTCCTCCTAACTAACAACTTGGTGGCAAACAAATTGGAAAATAGTATAATTTCCAATGAGTTGGGCCCCCTGATTGCGGATAATATGGAGTTCTATTTCCCCATCCCATTATCATGGCATGTGGAGGAAAATTTACCATACATTTGGGCTTGGCATGCAAGGATATACTGTATTGGGATATCTTACGGGGGCCAAGGCATGGAAGCTCTTATCAAACATTAATCTTCATATGTGCCTTGAGAAGGTAGTGGATTTTCACTTTGGCACAATGCTAGTTCCCTCAACTGCTATTAATGGTGCATAAGGATGTTAGATTGTACCTATCCCTTGTGGATGCAGGTAATAAATCTAGAGATTGGGTAACATTTTCATTGTTGGTTATGCGTATGTGAGGTAGTGGTCACTAGAAACATTTTGGTGGGTAGGAAATCAAGTCTACACAGGGCCTCGATGATCGAGGGAGGTGGTCTGATGTATATAATGAGTGTTACAGGGAAGTGAATAAGGGCTCTATCACCCATGTTGGAATGATGGTAACTCAGGTAAGGAAATTTTTACGTCCAATATATGTGCTCTATTTGTCTTCAATTCATATGGAAATTGAAGGAATTTTCTCCATTGTTTTACTAGCAGATGGGATTTTGGTTCATATTTTTAGTGAGGCCCTAAATTTTTCTATGGAACTTATATGATTTTTTTCTTTTAGTTATCATAAGGAAAGGATGCATTTTAAACCTTCACCTAGGAATCAAAGGGCCTAGTAATGGTAGAATTGATATATGGGTTTGTAATCCTCTCTTCCTCTTAATTAATGGATTTTTAGTAGTGGTCCCAACCTAGTACCAACATCTATTGGCAATGGTTATGGGCGATGGTTCTCTTATTTTTTTCATGGCCCACCCTTGAACTTTTTCTAATTCGAAGAATGAATCTAAGGCTCTTAAGGATGAAATATTGCATGTGAAACTCAAGTTTCATTAATCGGCCTCTATTTCCTCCACCACCATGGAGATCCTTATGGAACAATGAGCGAAAAATACAATTATTGGAGGATGAAATATTTAGTCTCTAAAAATAGTTAGGAAAATTGAAAATGGTCTCTAAGGGGAGTCATTTATTCCTCTATTTTTACCCTTTTATGTCTACCACAAATATTGGCTCCCTTTTGTCTCACTTAAATTCTCATGCCATAGCTCAACAATAGGAATCTTCTCGGTATAGTGAAGAAGCTCCTAGCTAGTTTTTTATGCATATGCATTTTTGTGTATATTTACTTATGGGAACTTTTTATCAAATCTATACTACTATTATTTATATTCTTATCATTATTTATATTAAGCTATGCCCATGCCTTTCACAACCAGAACAATGGGCTTTTGAAAGAGTTGTGATAATCCACTTTTGTACTTCTAATGTAATAAATATATTGTAGGCCCATGAGGTGTAGAAAAAACGATGAATGGGTGCACTATTAAGGCACTCCTTGTGTAATGGCCATTGGTCGTGAGCATCCCATGTGCTTGACCTCCAACTATAGGTTATAGTGGTAGCGATGGGAATTGACCCCATGTCATGGGAGTATGAGACCTGCCTAGTTGTCAATTCCTCTAGTAGAAAAATATAAAAATAAAAGAAATAGTTTCACTCCAAATGAAAATCTGTTAATATAAATATTATAATAATGGTTTAAAAAAAATAGTCAAAAAAATAATTCTAACGTAAAACTAAAAGATCAAGGTTCAATGAAAACACTAACCACCCCATTCTTTTAAATATGGACTAAAGACCAGTTACTCACTCTTAATTTCTTAAAGTGCCTTCTTCTTATATTATATAGAAATCTATGGAAAACTAAGTAACATGACACATCCTCCCCCCTCTTGTCACATATTTCACGTGTTAGGAAAAACACATGGGTGACACGAGCCTTGTTTGTAGGACATGAATTTGACTGGTGTTAGACACAATCCCTATTGGTGTCCTAAAATTCAGACATGTGTCCAATAACAAAAATATCCTAGAATTGATTTATTGCCTCATTCACAAGCAGTTCAGTCATAGGTTTGGAGCTTCCAAAGGTTTTGGAGTGCAACTACGGGTGATTAACAATGTTAGAAGGGATCCCAAATGTTGGGATGTGGATTTTTCCATGTCCTATTAATGTTATCCAATTAATGACAATGCTAATTTCTTAAAGTAAAAGTGAGATGCTCCTTCATCTTTCATTTTGATCCTTTTACTTAAATTTTTAACATTACCATTAATTGACTCAGGATGTTTGAGAGTGGTTCCAATCTCATCAAATTTTATATGGAGAAAGTAGAATTTTAGATTCTACTCAAAATCCAACAAAATTCACAATTTTTGAGATTTCAGAATTGGGGGGATTGGAGCATTTCCATTGGATTTGGTCTTGTATGAGGGCATGGAACTAGCATTTAATTAATACTACCAAGCCCTATACGTACCTCGATGTTGGTGTCATTGATTGTTGGACTCCTCTATCATAACCTTAGTAAAAATGTACCTGTCACTTAAATAAAATCTTGAATTGACATGTTCAGCTTTTTCTATATTATATCAATGCTTAGAGGGTTATATTAAAGATGAGGACCTCAATATAAGAAATTATTTTGATGATATTTAGTACTAGTTATTTTTTATAGCATGATGTTTTTTTGGACTCTATAGACCATTTAGGGCCTCTTTGTTGATGTATTTTTTTGTTAGATATTGATTGCATTCAATGCTATTTTGATTATATACATTAGTGGTATGATTTCATTTGTATAATCATGATGTAAATGTTTTATTTATTTGATATTTTATGTGTAACTCACTAGTTTGTTATAATTTTAAATATATAATGTATAATGTGTCGTGTTTTGGGGGGTCACCATGTCACATGTCAGATACTCATATTTTCATGTCCTTGTTTCACATGATTTAGATGAATATTTACTTCCATACACTACATGATCACTTCTACCTTCACTATCATTAATTAATTCAAGTCACGGTCTCAACATTTTCTAAATTGAAAAATAAAATAAAAGATATAAATATGTGACGCGATAGTCATTTTAAATATGGAAGGTCATACATGTCCAAGTAATTTTATTATTGGAAGCTACCTAGAAAATTGGCCACAATTAAAAAAAATTTAAACTATAAAGGACAACTTGAACAATAATATAAAATTGTCAAAAGTGAGTTTAGATTTTAATCTTATCTCAAAAAAAAAAAAAAAAATCGATATTTATTAGATCTTTCAACCCCAATACCAAAATAGCCTTTTTTATGTCATAATATATGGTAACTTGATAATGATGAAGTCACTTTTATTTTATTGAATTTAAAAAAATGTATGGAATTAATAAAATTATTTAATTTAACTATTTTTACATTTAAACTATTCATAAAGGTTTTGCGAAATTTTTATAATTTAATAGAGTTAAAAAATTAAGAAGGTTGATATTGTTATAAATATTTCAAAATTAAAATTTAATGTGATTATATTCAAAATATTGGCGAAAGTGATTTTCATTTTTCATTTTGTTTTTTGTTTTTTCCTAAGCGCAAATCCACATGTAGGGATCATATTCCAATAGCTTATTAGCGAACCTAACGCCAAGTGCAATTCTGTGACTTCCCATTAGTGAGGTGCTTTAGGGACAAGAACTAGACCAATTAAGCTAACCCTCCAGGCTTCATCTTTCATCTTCTTAATATTATAAATCTATCTATTTATTTTAACATTTTAGGAAATTTCCAATATTCTATTTCACTAAAAGTTTTAATTTTTCCTATACTAAATAAATAAATAAATAAAATAAAATAAATTTAATAACTTCTCGAATTTTCTTTTGTTTTGATTTTTTAATACACTATATAATTTCATAACTTCTCGATCATAAAATTATTTCACCTTTTTTTCTTGTCCTAAATGGTTTTTGTTATAGGTCAATTTGGGCACCATTCCTAATGACCTGGTTAACTGGGCATCATCTCCAGGACCAATGATCAAGGGTCTATCATTTCCTATCATTTCAGTTGCTACATGCCCTAAGATAAGAAATAAGACAAATCAAGCAAGAATTTCATCAAGCAAGGGTTTCCATCGTTTGAAGCCTAATATTTAGCATATGAGAGATCACCAACGCAGGCTCTAAGGGGCCTAAGTGCGTTGCATATGCAGGTAGCCCCATGCAAGGCTGCTCTGCTAAGCACTTCCTGACATTCACAGGTGCATTGGTCACATCGGGAGTGAAATTCTCATTGTTTTGGAATATCCACTTGGCCAGACCCTTCTAGAAGAGTTCACATGTGTCAAGCTTCGGATCCAAGTGTCCATTTGACATCTACATGATTGGAAACATGTCTTGCATATTTTTGGAAATTTATTGATTGCAAAACAAGCTACAGTTCATTTATAAATTGAACACAGATCTAAGTGTTTGAGAAGGAAGAATTTGAGTAGAGAAATGTTGGAGAATTTTCAATTTAGAGCTAGATTTGTGAAGTTGTTGCTGGAGATATTTATGCTGCGATGAGGCTTGGGAACTTTGCTGGAAGGTCACTTCAAATTAGTCACTAGGTTGTAACCTCTCCTTCTATCATCAATAAAGAGTACTTCTTATTTTTCCCTACATGCATCTGTATTAACTTAGATATTCTATATTATGAGATCTTGGTTGATGAATATAGTTTATGCTTTACTGATTTAGCTAACTAGCTTGAATAGATATCTATATTATTTCATCTTCTATTGTTTCAGTGTTCATTCTTGTAGGAAGCATTCAGCTCACAAACTGCTTAAATTTGAAGCTGCAACAGAAGCAACAGAAGGAGCCATTTGGAAGCGACTGAACAAGTAAGCCTTCAATCCTCTCTGTGTATCTATTCTGAGTTAGGAGAAATGGTAGTATAGTCTTTCACCTATTGTTCTAGATTAGCATTTGTCTAGGGAAGCGTAATTTATCCGTAGATTACAATTCCGGCCCAACAAACTGGCGACTCCACTGGGGAGAATTTCTCTTAGTTCTAGGTGTTTTAGTCTCTGATTTTCTTTGTTTATCCACCCAGTAGCTATTACACACAAATATTAGACTTTTTCAGAGCTTAATTTGCAAAGACAGTAAGTAAAACAATAGTATTTATCCTTTTCTACTATGCCCAACGCACCCTTAGTCTGGACACAGTGCTTTGCAGAGCACTGTCTCCCTTCCAAGCCTGCGTTGCAGAGCATTGTCTCCCCTTGGAGACTGCGTTGACTCCTGAAAGTGACCAAATTCCCTTGAATTTGACTTTGCAAGTTGCTTCAGTTTTGTTTCCTGCTGTGTTCTAAAAAGTTTGATGCTCAATTGACCAGTGAATCTATATACTTCTTCCTCCTTTGGCTGAAAATTTGTTCAATGTTTGTTTAGAAAAAAATTTCTTTATCATTGAGAAGTTGATTTCAAAGTATTTTTTATGGTCGCATTAAGAATCATTTGCTTTTGAAATAGGAAATTGTCGTAAAATCTTCATTTCCTTGATAGGAGAAATTGTTGTTGAAATCCTCATTTTTCCTTCAAAAGAGAAATTGTTGTTTGTATTCTTCGTTTCTTGAAAGTAAAAAGCATTTGAATTATTGATCTAGTGCACCTAGTTTATTTTCTGCATTCATAACATTAAGGAAAATGAAAATAAAAACTTGCATTTGCATGTAGGATTGTGTGTTTTTGCAAAAGGAACATTAGGAAATCTGCATTTAGTTTGTGATTCATTGATTTGTTTGCTCACAAATTATTTGATCTCTTCCCTTAGTAGCTAGGTTCTTCCTTGAAAAATTTGAAAGTGAAAGTTTGTTTATCATTCTTAGCTTGCATTTTAGGAATTTTATATACATCATAGTGGTGAACTTGAAAGGAAAATTGTTAAGCAAGATCAACATAAAATAAATCTCAATTTACTTAACAATGCATTGGAACTATAACGATAACATTTAGAAGGTCTAGGCTAGAGACGTGTTACGGTGTCGTAAAACATAGTAGTTGTCATTAACTTGTTTGTGATACATTCTGAGTGTGATACCTCACTCCACGTACGTAAGTATATCATAGCTCGTCCACGTACTTTCAGGTATATCGGGTGGTGTTATAGTACGATAAGTATAAAGGGGTGCTCTCACTGTGCGGTTTCGCATCAGACAACGCTAATACGGACTTGGGCCTCCATGTACCTTTGGGTATATTTGGGAGGACAAATTTTAGGTGATATCGATCCATAGTGAACCAAGTTACCTGCCCTAAAATTGTGATACATCGAACACAACATTTGGGGAGGTTACCTGCACATACTTCTTGGTTCGCCAAGAGGTATTCTACAGTTCATAGTTTCTTGGTAAACTATTTTGCCTAGCATTACCCTCTTTTTGTTTATTTTTTTTTTGGTTAAAATAAATCAGTAATCGTGGAAGAAAAAAATCCTATCCCCCGTCGTTCGCTAAGATTAGCTGTAAAACCACCTTTACCACTGGAAGTTACTTCTGGTAGGCGAAGGTGATCACAGTCTTCCAAATCAAGTACAATTCGTACCTCTGGTGAAACATCATATTTTAAATCAAAGTTAGCTCAAATTGTTTCCACACATCCCGGTTTGTTTACTGTTGTCGAAACAGAGTCTTCACAGCTACTCGTGGTCACGATCCATTGAATTGTTGAGACCATACCTCTTGGACCTGACATTTTTCATTCACAAATTGATCTAGATCCTGTCTCTTCTTTGCTAGAAAATTTGAATCCTAAAGTCAAACAACCGGAATTTGTTCCTACCGTGGTCATCCAACAAATTTCTGTAGCCACTGAAACTCCTATATCACACAGTCAACTGTCTGAAATATATTTTGGGCCTGACGGTGAAGTTCTTCCTCCTAGTTTAATTTCGATTGAAGAAATCCCACAAGACGATACACCTTTAAGTCCAACCCATTTTGGGGGAGACCTTTACCTATACCAGTCTTTTCCTCAATCGTTTCCATCTGCTTTTGTTGATCCTATTTCCATTCAATCTCCTATCGATTTTTGAGGGTATAAATTTGGTCATACAACCATGTCTGAACCAACATCTTTGATTGGGTCTACTGTTCCAATTATGTCAGCTTCTACTCTCTCTACTCTGTTGATGTTCACAACCTTACCAGATTCATATTTTCACAGTGGCCCTTCGGTCCCAATAGGTTACAAATCATTATCTGGCACTTTCTCTGGTACATCTTCAAGAACATGGTCTTTACCAGTTTCATCATCTGGTGTTTTAACTGGTAGTCCTATCGTTAGTACTGAACGAATTGATTCATTACATACATCATTAGGGAAATATCAAGTCGGTCCTTTTGGGTCAATTCCTTTAAGTACCATATCAACTGGACTCCCAGCATTTGGAGAAAATTATTTTCCGTCTTATTATCCTCCTTATGCTAGGGGAAAACCTTTGGTCACCAAATACAACAGTACTCAGTCACATTTTGGTCAAACTAATGTTGACATGAATGTTTGTCAATGGCAGCCCACTCTGCCTATCCAACCACAAACAGTTGTACACTCGTATCAACCAGTTCAACTTGTTATACCCACTTCATTACCACTTGTTAATACATCTATACCCCTGTTACAGAATCAAAATGTTGTACATCAACCTTATTAGGCAAGTTCTTTCACTCAATATCATCAAATGTTGGGTCCACACACTCAAAGTCCTTAGGTTAATTTACAACAACCTGTACCAGGGATCATTTATTCACAAGCTAGTGTACCATTTTATGGGATGTCACAAACACAACCTGGTTATACATATCAACCGAGTCTGACCTACACTAATTTGGGTTATAACATTGGTGGACATACCCCTTGGCAGCCACAAGCACAAATGCCTCAAACTTCATTTCAACAAGTATCATATCTAGGTTTTGGTCAACAGAATTCTCAAGTGTTTTCTAGGCAAAACAACCCCTATCTGGGTTACCCGCATCAAATTCCATATGTTGGTTCTCAAAGACCTATTTCCCAAGAAATTCCATCTTACCCTAGCTATGCTCAACCTGACCTTAATAGATAATTTCCTTTTGTTGCAACCTTGGAATTACCAGATTTAAACTAGTTAACCAATGGTCCTATCAATTATGCTTCTTGGTGGCCGGTGATACCTCATAAATTACCCTCTGACATTCCTAAATTCAATGGAAACCCTGGAGAAGATCTATCGACTCATGTCATGACTTATCATTTATGGTGTTCATCAAATTCTTTAAATGATGATTCTGTCCGACTATGTCTTTTCGAGCGTACGCTCACAGGTCCGACAGCTAAATGGTACATTGAGTTACCTAGAGCTTCTTTCGATAATTTCACTGCTTTAGCTACTGTATTTTTGACCCATTTCCAGTTAGCGATCAGATACGAAACTGGAACGGAACTCTTGACCAACTTCAAACAGACTAATGCTACTCACATTTCTGATCATATTCATGAGTGGCGTCGCCGTCGACGAATGGTTAAGACATTTTTTCCTGATCAACTCCTTGTTGAATGGTTCATTAAGTCCCTGTTACCATCTATATTGAGGATGTGGCTAAAGGTGGTGTCGTCACAGAAGAGCAAGTTATCGCTTGTGCCCAATATTTAGATTTGATTTATACTCAGTCTGGCACACTCTATGAAAAAATCCCAAATGCGCCGACATCCAATTTCAATGTTCCTCCTCAAATAAAGGACTCTCATGCTGGAGATGGCTTGATAGGCACTGCAAACACACACCACACTACGACAACTGATCCTGCTCCTACTTATGAAATTAATGTTGTGTCATTTGACAAAGGTAAAAGTGACAAGAAACCAAGAGGTAAGAAAAGGGGAAATCAAAGAAAAAGCAAACTTCTAACCCACAGGAAATATCATCTGATAAACCGTCTGGACCACGGAAACCTCGTTATCCATGCAAAATCTGTAACGAGGAAAAATTTGTTAGGGATTTTCCTCACTGTGCTGAAGTCTCAAAAATCATCAAGACTTCTCATGCATCAGCTGTGTTGACAGACCCATTTCCAAATCCAGACACTAATTTGGTTGCTACGGATCCAGCTCCTAGTTGCCAAGTGTTAATGTTATCCACCACAAAACCTTCACAAGATATTTTGGTGTCGACGTGGAATAAATACTATGGTAGTCCGGCCACTGATCAACCTACTACCTCGAAAAAAAATCCATCTAATGAATCAGTACCACCTCCTGTTATTCCTAAATTGAAAATTAAGCTACCAAAGGGAGTAATTCATAAATCAACATATAATCCTCGAGCAAGTGCTGCAGAAAATTACAATATATTTGAAGATTTGGCTCAATCCCCTTCAGCTATGTATGCTCTTGAGGTATTACAAAATTTTCCCTCCCAGAAATAGGCTTTATTGTCGGCCATTGGTGGAATTGATCCGACTGATTATAATCTTGTCGTCTTTAATCATATGGGCTATGTGCCTCAATTACCAGTAGAATTGGCATTCTCCATCCAAGTAAATGTTCTCAATCACCTTGTTCATCACACTATTTTTGATGAGGGAGCATCTACGTGCATTATGTCTCTAAACTGTTGGAAGTCACTTGGATCGTCGCGATTATCACAATCATCAAAGATGTTGAAGGCTTTTGATGGAAGAACATATAAACCTTGTGGTATTATCAATAACCTGCAAGTTGAATTAGGGGGCAAAATAGTAAGTATTGATGTCGACGTTGTTGATGGACCCATTGACTATAATATTTTATTCGGAAGACCATGGGTATATGAAATGACTACCATTGTTTCTACATACTTTAGAATGATTTCCTTTCCACATAAAGGTACAATCACAGCCATTAATCAATTATCTTTTTTTTCCTCCGCTTTGTAGGTAACTGGAAGCATTCCGTATATTCACTTACCTCAACTAGAAATCCAGAACATTGGTGTAGGAATCTTAAGGGATTCCACTCTTATGGGAACCTTTGCATTACCGTCGCCCACAACATCGGCAGAAATTGCAAGCATAGAGACCTACTACATGATCTCTTCCACTCCATCTGGCTTAAGGAGGAGTACAGGCGATTATAATTTTTCTATGTTGGATGATGTTTTACCGCCCAACCCTATTGAACTACAATAGTAATCAATCTATTTGGCTTGGGCAGAAAATCTGAAATTAGCATCGCCGAGTGTTTGGGTTGATCATTCATTAGATTTTGGTACTCCATCTGATCCATTTTCCTCAAAAAAATTTACAGATGAAAATATTTTGGAAGCTATGATGTCAGAAGGAGAAGCATGGGAAGATTATCATCATCGTTCCCATCTTCCTGATTATGAAGAAAATAATCTCAGTGAACTATATCACCCATCCATCAAAACTTTCTTTTCGAATTCTTTTTCGATTAATGCAATTGACTCTGAGTGAAATTTATCTAATATCGAAGAAATTATTTCTATCGATATTTCGACGAAACCTCGAATTGTAGAAAATATTCATGTCGGTGTATCTTGTTCTCCATCAGAACTTGATTCATATAGCTCTCTTTTTTGTGAATTTCGTGACGTATTTTCTTGGTCTTACGAGGAAATGCCATGCATAGATACTATTATAGTTGAACACACTATTAATATGTATCTTGACGTCAAACTGGTACGTCAACGGCTTCGTCTTATTCATCTAGAGAAAGTTGTTGCCATCAAAGCAGAAGTTGAAAAACCTTTGCGTGCTGGTTTCATTTACCCTGTTACGTTAACTGAGTGGGTTTCCAATATTGTTCCAGTTATGAAAAACAAGGAACCGTTAGAGTGTGCATCAATTATCGGGATGTTAATCAGGGTTGTCCAAAAGACAACTATCCTACTCCCTTTATCGACCAGATTATTGACTATTGTGCTAGATGCAAGATTTTTTCGTTCATGGATGGATTTTCCGGCTACAATCAAATAAATATCCACCCAGATGACCAACATAAGACATCATTCATTTGTCCCTGGGGAACATTCGCATATAGGAAACTTCTGTTTGGTTTAAAGAATGTTGGGGCAAATTTTCAGAGAGTAATGGATTATGCTTTCAATGACATCAAGCACATTGTTCGACCATATCTAGGTTATTTACCAACGCATTCACGAAATCAAACTGATCACCCGATGCATTTTTTTTATCAGTGGTTGTCATTGATGTCAACCCAGGCAACACCAGGGGCTAACCCAATATTTCATGGGAATTTTGACCTACAAAATTAATATATTCTAGGTCAATAATTATTTCTATGGTTTCTACTTGTCGATATGTTTCCATTGATATATGGAACACCATATAATTCTTCACAGTTTGAGAGATATTCATATTTGAAGTTTGTAACCCCAGTTAGAGAGCTAAAACCCCATGGGGTTGGGGAATGGGTCATTGAAAAGTCATAATTAATATTTTTTTAAGCTCCTAAATTCCCTCCCACTTTCACTTGTTGAAGCTCCTCTCAACCTAAGCATTTATATAAATTGTGATCCTCATTTCCTCCTTATGCAAGGGATTCGACCATCTGAAACAGGTCATCGTGGAATTTTCGCTCTAAATTTTTTTCTACGAAGGTTCAGAAGATAAAATGTTTATGAGGTGAAGCATAAAGCCTAAGGAAGCTTCAGTAAAAATTTTAGATCATGGTGCACAATATTTTTGGAGATATGATCTGTGGAAGTCAGGGTTTTTGCAGGCTCCTGAAATTCATCTCAAAGAAGTGACATTGGTAAAATCGTCATAACTCTCTCTCTGAGTATCGGATTGGAATTCTGTAAAATGTGGAAGATAGTGCACAGTCTGTAATTTTCTATCAATTAATTTCAGAGCCAAATAAAGAAACAGTGACACGTGGCACGCCGTACAAGTGCGCTTTGCTGAAACAATCTATAATTAGGGCATTGTGAGAGATTGGGCATAACTCTCTCTTGAAGAATCCAAATTCTGTTAGACCTGTGGAATTGGAAAGAGGACTTAGAGGACTACTATAGGACTGAAAATAAAATATTTAGGATCTAAAATAATAGAGATACACTAGATTCAATATCTAGCTCCTAGAAGGCAAGAAAAAGCTAGATCATGTGTTGTCAAGGGTTGCAAAGGACCATAATTTCTATGGAAGAAAAGAAAAGAAAGGTGTAGCAGAGGATAGAATGACAAAAGCAGCAACCAAGGTGCATAAAAACAGCAAAAATTTCATCATATGAAGTCTTCAAGTGGGCAGCACTGCATACAATCATTGTAAAGGTATCATTGTACTTAGTCATTGTAAATAAATTATTGTACAAATTGTACTAGTGTCTATCCACCAAAGGTTGAAGAGGCAATGTTGGGAGGTCTAGGATCATCATTAGGTGGTTGTGTCAAAGTTTGGGTTATGGTATAGTATATATTCTTCTTCTACATCATTCTATATCATTGTAAAGTGGACCATTTTCCCTGGTATGGGAGTCCATTCTTCTTTTATTCTTCTATAGGGTGGTAGGATGGTGCTAGGGTGAGTTGTAGCTCATTGGGTGTTGGGGCATCCGTTCAGTTGAATGCGAAGAATCCTCAGCCTTGATGTATAAATGGGGCGGAAGAATTATTTTCTAGAGATTCTAGGAAGTTGGAGCTTTCTTTTCAATTGGAGTTGAATATTAAAGAATTAGTAGAAAGCATTAAGTGGTTTTTGTCTGGAGTGGGTTTCTACTTTAAAAACCAATCGCATTTGTGTTTCCTCTTGTTTCATATCATTGTACAAACCTTGATAATAATTGAAGATTAACTAATGCTCTAATTGAAAGAAATATTGATTCACCCCTCTCTCAGTCTTTCTCCAACACCGTGAGAGCCATTTTCCCATTGTACAGCCTTTCTAAAAAATCACCTCAATCCACACCAATGCCTTTTTTGTTAGTTGGAATACGTTACTCAGTTCTTCGTCTCAAAAGAAGGAATGTTAGGTCGCTATATTAATAGTATAGTCCCTTATTTTTG
Source organism: Pinus albicaulis (assembly GCA_034641835.2). Lineage (NCBI taxonomy): Eukaryota > Viridiplantae > Streptophyta > Pinopsida > Pinales > Pinaceae > Pinus > Pinus albicaulis. The sequence continues at coordinate 1,364,418,840 of CM076572.1, forward strand.
TTAGTGTAACCCCCTTATTGTTATTATTGTACCCCTGTAACCCCCATATTTTTATTATTGTGCCCTTAAATTATTATTGTTAGGTTGGCTAGGATTACATTGTGGCCCCACTAGGATTATATTGTGGCCCCATGGAATCCTATATATAAAAGGAGGTTTTTTTCATTTGTATCATCCAAGAATTGTCCATTTATGTAATGTATTGGAGGTTTCCCCCTCGAAGTGGCTCATTTCTAAGGCGTTTATATCTCTTTTCTTCTATTTTTGGAGCTGGTTACACAACATTTGGTATCAGAGGTTTGGATTCTAGGGTTTCGTTGCTCCAAACGGGTCATCGTGGAATTTTCGCTATAACGTTTTTTCTACGACGTTTAAGTTGTTGTAAGTCTGTTGAAATCTCGAAACTTTTCTTAAACTTCCGAGCTTGGTTGTTAATATTTTCGGAGATATCATCTATACGAGTTAGGTATTTTTTTCACTCCTAAACGAGGTCATCATTCGATTTTCGCTATACATTTTTTTCTACGAAGGTTCAGAATCTGAAATTCATATGGTACGAAGCTGAAATCCTGAGGAAATTCTTCAAAAACATGCAGATCTTGGTTCGCAATATTTGTGGAGATATGATCTGTGGAAGGTAGTCCTTTTTCAGGCTCCTGAATTTCATCTCAAAGAGGTGATCGTGGGAAAATTTCAATAACTCTCTCTCTGGGCATCGGATTGGAGTGCCGTAAAACCTTCAATAGCAATTACATGGACTATGAACAACGCTGCTAATTTCAGAGACAAAGGATGAAACAGTGACACGTGGCAAGTCCTACAAGTTTTCTCTACTGAACCAGTCCAGAATTAGATCATTGTGGGAGATTGGACACAACTTTGTCTTGGGGAATCCAAATTAGATCAAACCTATGGCATTTGAAAGAAGATTTAGAGGGCTACTACAGGGTGTAATTTCAGATATCGAAGATTTTCAATTACAGAGATAATTCAATTTCAATATCGAGCTCCTCAAATCAAGAAAAAGGTATCAATAATTGGATTCTAAAAGCCAGCGCCTAAAAAAATTCAACACCCATTAAGCCTTGAGGAAAGGCTATACAATGACTCATGAAGATGAAGAAATTACATACATGATCTATCAAAATTACAAGATCAAGTGCAACAAATTTCACTCTCGCAAAGAGCAACAAAAAATGAAATGGAAGTTTTGAAGAAATGCATGGAAGTGAAGATCGACGGTTTGAAGAAAGGCATGGAAGCTAAGATGGATGGCGTGGAAGTGAAGATGGACTGTTTGAAGAAAGGCGTGGAAGCTAAGATGGATGGCATGGAAGTGGGCATCGAAGCTAAGATGGATGACATGAAAGACAACATGGAAAATGGGCACACATGTGGTGATAACTTTTAAAAAGCAGACATAGAAGGTTTGACAAAGTTGATACAAGAAATGTTTCCTAATGGTGAAAATATAATAGAGGAAACTCATGATGAGAACAAAATAAATGTTAATCGTGATTTCATAAACTCTAATGTTGACAGGAAGAACCACCATATTCCAAAAATGGATATGAGGAAGTTAGATGGAAAGGATCATGTAACATGGATACTACAGATGGAGCAATATTTTGATCTCCATAATGTGCAAAAAACACAAAAGGTATGCATTGCAATTTTACATTTAGAGAAAAATACATTTGCATGGTATCGATGGCTCTGCTCAAGTAAAAAAATTGTCACTTGGTCAATTTTTACAGAGGAAATGATAGCGCATTATCAGGATACAAAGAGCAATGCCTTCTTTAGCCAATTGATAAATCTAAAACAAAAGGGTTTCGTGGGGGAGCACATTGAGGACTTCCAAAAATTGAATATAAGGGTAACTGATATTCCAGATGAACACAGGATTGATCTCTTCATAGGTACTTTAAAGGATAACATCGAACATGAAGTTTGTGTTTTGGAACCTGATTCATTGCAGAAGGCATTTAGGTTGGCAAGAAAAATTGAATGTAAAATTATGGCGACAAGGAAGCCTACCACTCACTTCTATAAAGAAGGAAGTGTTGCTATGCCTAGATTTCCACAACCTACAAGGTTGACACCACAAAAATTGGAAGAAAAAAAGACAAAAGGGCTTGCTATGTTTTGGGATACAACAACACTAAAGGTCATAAGTGTGTTGAAAAGAAATTATTTTACATAGATTGTGAAGAAGAACAAGAAAATGAAAAAGAAGAGGATATACACCAGGAACCAACCATAGAAGAGGAAGAAATGAATCCAACCATATCATGTAATGCACTCGCAGGAATTACCACCTCAAACCTTTCAAGATAGTAGAACAGACCAAGAAGAAAAGGGTAATAGTGTTGATTGATTCGTGTAGCACCCATAATTTATCATTAAAAGGTAGCCAAGGAATTAAATTGTTTTCATACCCGCACTGCACGTCGGCGCATTTAAGCGAAATGAGGAACTATAAACTGTTCAGTACGCTGTTGTCAGAAAACAATTCATGAACATGTGTTGACCATCCAATGTTTGTCCTATGGGAGGCGCTTCTATGTTGTACTAGGAGTACAATGGTTACAATCTTTGGGGATGGTAGCTTTTAATTTTCAAGAATTTTTCTTGAAATTTTTTCTAAGGAGAGTAAGCCAAATTACTATGGCATTAAAGGGTTCAGAAGGAGACAGTTTCCACTTCATTACAAAGCTTCTGAATAAAGAACACCAAGGCGTAATTACACAATTACGCTCACTAGAAGTTCCAACATCAAAGTCATCTATTTCTACAGATCTCCAAAGAGTCTTGGAAAATCATTCCAAGGTGTTTGATACTGTCAAAGGACTCCCACCTGTTCATGATCATGATCATGCTATTCATTTGATTCCGTGAAGTGTTCCTCCAAATCACAAGTCACATAGATATGCTTACTTCAAAAAGAGCGACTAAACGTATGATTGAATATTAGTAGCGGGTATAATTCAACCCAGTCAAAGTTCTTTCTCTGCTCCCATAGTATTAACAAGAAGGATGGACTGCTGCTAATGTGGTGTCCGGATTATAGGAGTTCAATAAGCTCACAATTAATAAACACAAATTTCCATTCCTGATTACGAATTACATGGAGCAATTCTATTTTACCAAGTTGAGTCCTTTTATCGTATATCATCAAATTGGGGGGAACAAAGGACCGAAGAGTCCAAAAATAGCATTTCTAACTCACATAATACAGTAATTTTTATTTATGTTTCCTTGGCCTTTCCAATGCACCTTCTACATTTCAATGGTTGATGAATTCCATTTTCAAGCCCTTCCTTAGAAATTTTGTGCTAGTATTTTTTGATGACATACTAATCTACAATAGGTCTTGGAAGGATCATGTTGACAGAGTGCTCAAACTATTGGAGGAGAAACAATTATATGTAAAAACATCCAAATGTTTCTTTGGAGTAAAAGAGATGGAATATCTAGGTCATATTGTATCTCACGAGGGTGTTAGGGTAGACCCTAACAAAATTAAAGCCATTAAGGAATGGAAAGTCTCAAGACAATAAAGCGTGGGGCCATATGATTTTCTGGTTAACAAAGCACATTTAAATTAGCAGAATTATGTGAGAATAGCAGCATCTCTAACAACATTATTGATTTAAGATGCATTTTCATGGACTCCTGAAGAAACTAAGGTATTTGAACATCTTAAAGAGGCAATGTTCCTAGCACCGGTTCTAGCTACGCCGTACGCTAAAACTTATTGTGAATGTGATGCCCAGAGGCCAGAATTGCCAAGCTGACAAAGAAAGAAGTGAATGACCTGTCTGTTTTTGAAAATGTCTGACCAGTTGGAAGACACAAATCTGTTTATGAGAAGCGAGCTAGGCAACATTAAAAGGAATTAAAGAAATGGTGAACTTACCTAATGGGAAGACACTTCAAGGTAAAACTGATCATGATAGTCTTAAACACTTTTTGGAACAAAGACTATCTTCAGAAGAGCAGCAAAAATGGGTCACAAAGATGTTGGGTTATGACTTTGAAATAATCTACAAAAAAGGAAAGCTTAATGTTGTTGCAGATGCACTCTCAAGAAAGAATGAAGAGGGGGAAGCATTGCTTTGTGCCATTTCTATTATCCAACCAGATTGGATAACCGAAGCAAGAGATGAATGGAAGAAGGACAAAGATGTATGGACACTCATTCAAAAGTTGCAGCAAGATCCTAGTACATCTGACACATTTAGTTGGAAAAATGATTCCTTATGGTACAAAGATCGCTTATATCTTTGCAAGAATTCCCAACTAAAACAAAAGATTCTTCTGGAATTGCACACTTTTCCTTTAGGAGGACACTCAGGATTTTTAAAAACTTACCACAGGGTGAAGAAAGAATTTTTTTGGGATGGCCTTAAATCTGATATTCAAAAGTTTGTGGCGGAATGTTTGGTTTGCCAGCAGAATAAAGTGGAGACAATTAAGACCCCGGGACTTCTACAACCTTTATCCATTCCATGTCAACGTTGGGAGGAGATTTCAATGGATTTTATCACAGGTTTACCGAAGTCCGAAGGAAAGAATTTCATCATGGTGGTAGTTGATAGACTTACCAAGTATGCACACTTTTGTGCATTATCTCATCCATTTAAAGCAAGTACAGTTGCTACTACATTTGTGGACAGAATTCACAAGCTACATGGAAGCCCAAGGGTTATTGTGAGCGACAGAGATCCCATTTTTACGGGAAATTTTTGGACAGAGTTATTTTCTTGTTTGGGTACTCAATTAGCTCATAGCTCATCTTATCATCCTCAATATGATGGTCAAACAGAGATAGTAAATAAATGTTTGGAAGGATATCTTCGTTGTTTTGTATCTGATAAACAAACACAATGGGTCAAGTGGTTACCTCTCGCCGAATGGTGGTATAACACTTCCTTCCATACTGCAGCAAAAATGACCCCATTTATGGAACTTTATGGATATCATCCACCATCCATCACATCATCTTTAAGTGAAAATTCGAAGGTTCAAGCAGTGGAAGATCACATCGAGCATCAGCAAGAAGTTCTCCAACTCTTAAAGGATAACCTGAATTTGGCACAAAATCGAATGAAACAATAGGCAGATCAACATCGCAGCGAGAGAAGTTTTGACGTAGGAGATTGGGTATTTTTACGGCTACAACCATATAAACAAATTTCCCTCAAGCAAGCTAAGAAGGATAATAAATTATCGCCAAAGTACTATGGTCCTTACAGGGTGTTGCAAAAGATTGGTACTATGGCATACAAATTGGAGCTTCCTGCTTCTTCGCGAGTACATCCAGTTTTCCATGTTTTGTGTTTAAAGAAGGTTATAGGTGAAAATCTTCCAATTCAAACAATATTGCCAGAACTTGATGAGGAAGGAAAAATCATATTGGAACCGGAAGCGGCCACGGAAACAAGAACTCGACAACTACGGAATCGATCAATTTCAGAGTATCTCATCAAGTGGAAGAACTTACCCACTGAAGATTCTACATGGGAAGATGAGAATTTTATACAGAAGCACCCAGAGCTACTCAAGCGTTGAGGACAACACTTTTTTGAAGGAGAGGGGCATGTTAGGTCCCTATATTACTAGTATAGTACCTTATTGTTGTTAGTGTAACCTCTTTATTGTTATTATTGTACCCTTGTAACCCCCATTTTGTTATTATTGTGCCCTTAAATTATTATTGTTAGGTCGGCTAGGATTACATTGTGGCCCACTAGGATTACATTATGGCCCCATGACTCCTATATATAGAAAGGAGGTTTTGTGTTCATCCACCACCATTTAACAATGGTTTTGAGGTTGTTCATCCAAATATGTCTGTTTCTGTTTGATATCTCTTTTCTTCTCTTTTTGGAGCTGGTTACACAACAAGGAATTTGAATAGATCCACTGAAGGTACAGACCATTCTTGATTTGCTTGCACCATCAAACTTACTTCAGATATAGAAACTTCAAGGAAAGGCTAACTTCCTGAGAAGGTTCATTCCAAACTATGCTGAAATGGCTAAAGGATTTACTCGATTATTGAAAAAGGGGGTTCCCTTCCATTGGGACCAAGTTTTGCAAGCTTCTTTTGATGTTGTCAAATACCATCTTGTCCGAGCGTCATTAATGTATCCTCCTAATTATCAAAATGATTACTTCCTATATATCGCCGCGGCTGAAACGACCATCGCTATGGTTTTGGTCCAAGTATAAAATGGAATTGAACATCCGATCTATTATTTCAGTTGTAATCTCAATGATACGGAAGTTAAGTACTCGTACATAGAAAAGCTTTCCTTGGCAGTTGTTCAAGCTATCCAAAGATTTCGCCATTATATTATGCTCTGAAAAACAACAATAGTTTCAGATTGCAACCCCATGACTTACATATCACGTCAATTTCGGGGGGGGGGGGGAATATTAAAAATGGATTGTCATTTTTCATAAATTTGATTTGGAATTCATCAAATCCAAGTCAAATAAGTCTTTAGTTTTGGTTGAGCTTCTCTATGACCTTCCCTCCAATAGTACTGCTACTACGTCGGAACCATCTATTCCAGACGAGTCTTTATTTTTGATCGGATCATCTAATCCCTGGTATGGATATTTCATCATTTATCTCCAAACCCAAACTTTTTGACCTAATACCTCTCGCTCTGATCAATGACGTATTCGATACCTAGCCAAAGATTTTCTGATCGTCGGCGATAAACTTTATCGTCATGGTGTCGATACCATTTTAAGGAGGTTCCTCACTCATGAGGAGGCCAAAAAAGTCTTAAATGATTGTCATGTTGGGGTTTGTGGTGGAAATTTATCTGGATATGCTACTGTGCAGAAGATACTTCGCACCGGTTACTTTTGGCCTACTATTTTTCGAGATTGTATCCTCGCAATCAGAAGTTGTCATGCATGCCAGATTTTTTATCGTAAAATCCACAAACCGCCAGTGCCAATGCATCCTGTTGTCCTCGCTAGACCATTTATGAAATGGGGTATTGATTTCATGACCTGTAACCCTCCTTCATCCTAGGGGCATGGTTATATTATTGTCGCAGTCGACTATTTTAAAAATGGGCCGAAGCGATGCCTACATTCAACAACACAGGCAAACAACTGCATTGTTTTTCTTCAACCATGTTATTTCATGGTTTGGGGTCCCACAGGCTATAGTTATGGATCATGGGAAACATTTTCACAACCATATGATGTCTGAATTGACTGCCAAGTTAGGATTGTCACATGATAATTCTACTCCTTATTATCCACAATCAAATGGACAAGTTGAGGCTATTGACAAAATTCTTAAACGAATGCTTCAATGAATAATAGGATTCTGTAAAAGGAACTGGCACTTGATCCTATACTCCGCCTTGTGGGCGTATCGAACCTCAGTGAGAAACGCAACCGGATTTACCCCTTTTCAATTGGTGTATGGTCTGGAAGCTATCTTACCAATCCAATGTGAAATATCATCGTTAAAATTCACGATAGACTTGTTACCTGACACCTCAGAAGAAGAAGCACGTCTCCTTAACCTCATCCATCTAGATGAAACACGTCGTGAAGCCCAATTGGCCAAGGAAGTGCATAAGAGACGAAGCCCAATTGGCCAATGAAGTGCATAAGTTATGTATAAAGGTGCAATATGACAAAAATGTCTAGCCTCGCATTTTCTCGGAAGGCGACTTGGTCCTTCTTTACGATCACGAAGCTGATGTAATAGGTATAGGAAAATTTGAGCCATTATGGCATGGCCCCTATATTTTCAAAAGGTTTCTTGCTAAGGGTGTCTATAAGATGGTTGATTACAATGGAATTCCGTTGGCGGAGCCTAGAAATGGTTGTATCTGAAACATTACTATGCTTAATCATGAGCGTAGTAATCTTTTGTATTATATTGTATATATATGTTATTGATTTGAATTCACTATCTTAGTTTGATTTTAGAGTTTTCTTGACGTTAGTAATCCACTTTACATTTCATCGCAGATGTCTGAATCTTTGGAAGCATTTGTTGGATATGTTGATAGTGCTAGTCATAGTACGCAAAATCTATCCTCTACAGCGTGAGCCATTTTTGCTCCGAACGGCAAGTTAATGAGTTTTCAAGGGATTTGTATTGGTAGATCGACAAACAATATCGCTGAGTATACTGCATTGATCGAACTTCTCTCTTATGCCATTTCATTTGGTATTAACCACATCATCATAAGGTTAGACTCACAACTTGTGGTATTACAACTTACTAGTGTTTATACTGTTAGAAATACAACACTGCATATATTTTTCCTGAGAGTTTGACTTTTGGAAAGACATTTTGATTTTATTCAATATCAACAAATTTCTAGAAATTTGAACACATTAACTGATTCATTAGCTAATCAAGTTTTAGACAGACATTTGCAACATATGTAAAGAAAACATTCACATCATTGAATATAATTTCACAACAAACATAGGAAAGCACTGAAATCATATAAATAGATAGTTATAGGTTTTTACAAAAAATTGTGACGAAGACACATTGGTCATCTGAACTCAAAATGTATGCAAAATGTCAAAGTAAACTAGTGGTGCTCATGGCAACATGCTTTAGATATAGCTATCCTACGCAGTAACCGCATCCAGTGGTTAGGAACCCCAATAGCGTGTTGTTGCAATCACATGGGTAACTCTTCAATCTGGCAATCTGGAATTCTGAAGGTCAACCCCTCTATGTGCTGCTGAAGCTCAGCCAGAGTCTCAGCCATATCAAGATCCTGAAGGAATGCTCTCCCAACAGCCCTCTCTGCTAGCACATCTGCCTCGTGCTCTGGTTCCTCTACTAGTTGAACATGAAAAACATCTGCATTACATTAAATATTTATTTTAGTATTGGGAAAACATCAAAATACAAAAACATTGTATAAACCTTAGGAAAATAAAAAACATGGTCAAAAATTTCTTACCCATTTCACCCCACTGAGCGCCTTCTGGTAATTTTAAATATGGATCTCCTCGGAAATCAATGCCTATGTATGCATACTCATCAATGGCAACAATCTGCCACCAGAACTAGGCCAAGAACGCAGTCGAGAATACAATGGTAGATTGGCCTACATGCCTACCCATGAGTTCTATCGATCTTTGCATCTGCGGATCTCTAGGATTAGACAAATCGAGTGTCACATGCTATGGCTGCATCAATGGAATTCGTTCTAAAGAGAAGGATATAAGGATTGAACCATAACTGAAAATATTCTTCCTTACTCCCTTTTCTTTGTTCAGTTGTTCCTTTATTTTAGAAATAATAGCTTCAGACCAGTTGAATACTGTTGGCTCCAAGCACCCTATCGCATACTGCATATATGATCTATACTCTACATGTAGTGTAACGGTGCCAACAAGTTTTTTGATCATGAAAATGATAGTTATCAAAGGAAAATCTCTAACATCCCGGATGTTTATCTTTCCATATTTTCTTGGCTCTATCCATGGATAACAATGTTACAAAACATAATCTCTCACAGTCTCTCCTCCAACAATAGACCCTAAGAGTGAAATAGGAAAGCCTCTCCTCTACAAACCTGTAAGAAAGTATACATCCTCGACTGTTATGGGAGCCACTTGGTTCTTAATATGAAATTCCTCGATAGCTGGATCCCATGCTCGAACTAAGAACTCCAAGAGTTCTATTTTTTAACTCATCCCTGACAACCTAAAGTACTTAAGCAGTCCACAATCTCTTAGGGCTCTTACTATACCCAGATCACTTAGGGAAATCATATCCTGTTCTTCATGTTCTCTTTCCCTCCATGTAATCGTCATTGTAATCCGATGGAAACCTGAAATACAACCATAAGAACCATTAGATTCCATTCAATGAAAAAATTTAGGCAGTTTTTGGGCATAATGCAAAAAACAAAAATCTAGATTGGACCCAACACACTCCCTGACAAGAGACAGTGCATTGTGTATGCAAGCAGCCTTCAATTTACTTGTTATGCAACACAGGTTTCAACATCCAAGGTTGTGTTGCCCTCTTTTTGGGCAGAATTTACCCTAGGGACCTCAAAACCTTGAAAAATTTACAGAATTTGGAAATGAAATGATTACTGAAAGAAAGAGGAGTTCCATGGTACTAACCTGGATCAAATGGAAATGAAATTCATCCACAGAAATGATCACAATCGAAAGGTCAAGTTCGGGGGAAAAATCAGGTTCAGAGCTCCAAAATGCAAATGGTAACTTTGGAATGGTAAAAATGAATAGTGAAACTACTTTTAATAGTCATTTAATTATTTTCAAATTACATTTATTGTTGTGACTATAGTTTTATTATGTTTTTTATCATGAAAAAGGTATTTTTAATCCATTTGATGTTGCTCTGAAATGGGTCTTACAACTGATGAACAGATTAGTCATGCAGAATTATTTCAAGAATGATTTGACAACAAAGCATACTTTTCTCCTTATTTTTCGATCTTTGTTAAAAACAAAAAGGATTTGAAGCGCACTTTTATCTCTTTTTCGAGCTTCGATAATAGCGAAAAAGGAACCCCTGGATTCTTCTTTCATCTCTTTTCAAACTCCGATAATGTGAAAATATTGTCAAGCACTTGTCTTTTCAAGCTCGTAAAAGTAAATGAATTGATATCTACTCAATATAATTTTAACCCTTTTCCATATTGAGATAGATTATTTACGAAAAAGGAATACCTTGGTCAAACATGACTAAAGAGGTTCTCTTAGATATTATTTTACACTTTTTTGGATCTGAGCAACAACTTTATGAAAAAGTACTTTTGGAGTTTTCTTTCGTCCTCTTTTTCAAAATCTCTAAATATGAAAAAGGACTAGGTTGTCACTGTCGTTAAGCTCGTTAAAACATAAAATAGTGACAGGCTTATTGATCATGGAAAGAATCAAGTTTCATTCATCACTAGACTCATTAAATTATTAAGTAGCGATACATTATTCACCCGAAGGGTTTAATTATAGATCAATCAAATGTTATCCTCCTCAAGATCGTTAAAAAATAAAGAGGTACTGGTCAACAAATGACCAAGGAAAATTTGGGAAAAGTGAGCAGGATTCTTTACGGTAGTAGGTCGCTCTCGAACATGACACTTCACTCCATCAACGTGACTATTTGGGTTGGGTAATCTTCTTTACGGTTCATTCATACCTATGGTTCATCATACCTTCACTTTGGTTTTGGCTCAATGCTGCCAACTCATCTCAGCATCACCGATATGTTCAAGAGAAGTCATCGAGTGAATACTCATCCTTCTGCAATACTCATAAACCTTAATTTGCTTGACCTTCACCCCTGAAAATTGCTATATCAAGTCATACCTTTGTCTTCGAAATCAGTAACTCCCATTTCACAATAAGGTGGCTTCCTATCGACGACAAATAATTATCCAGGAAGTTCACTTAGAAACATCTGATTCCAGTACCATGAGGCTTGTTACAACATCGACAAGATCTTCACTTCCAGACTTTTGACCGAAATATTTTGTTTGGCGTTTGACATCAAATCATCTATTCACATCTTACAAAATTTACTACAGTACCTTGAGGGCCATTGACATTAATGGTGGTTCTCTTGCGTTTGTTAACAGCTCACATCATTGGTTGGTAATCAAACGATGTCTTTCCATGTTCAACTACAGATCATATATTCGCATGGCTAGACTTGTACCAGAATGATCAAGTGAAAAATATAGGAAGACTCCGGATCTAGTTTCAGCCATCCGGTAAGTGATTTCAGGATTTTTGTACACATCATCTGTATGGTGACCTTACATACAGATCATCATCCAAACATGGGACTATCTGTAGGCATGTTTGTATTGGGAAACATTCCAATGTAGACGAATTTCTGAATTATGTACATGCTATTAGATTGTTTATGTGTTGAACATGGGAATGCCTACCCTCAGCAATTATGATCAAGAGGATATATTAGGATGTAATGTATTGTAATATTGATGAAGGTCGCCACTCCGCTTCATCTCCAACCCATCACAGTGTAAAGCATCTCAATCAAAATATTTTTAGTATTATTCTGACTTCATCCTTTAGGGGGAAATTGTTATAGGTCAATTTGGGCACCATTCCCATTGACCTGGTTAACTGGGCATCATATCTAGGACCAATGAATAGGGTCTATCATCCCCTATTGTTTCAGTTTCTACATGCCCTATGACAAAGAACAAGACAAATCATTCAAGACTTTCATCTGCAAAGGTTTCCAAGATTTGAAGTTTATAATATATCATATGAGAGCTTATCAACGCTACCTCTAAAGGGACTAATTTTTTTGCATATGTAGGTAGCCCCATGCAAGGTTTCTCTACAAAGCACTTCTCGACATTCACAGTTTTGTTGGTCACATTGGGAGAAAAATTCTCATTGTTCTAGAATCTCCACTTGGCCAGTGCCTTCTAGAAGAGTTCACATGTGTCAAGCTTCAAATCCAAGTGTCCATTTGACATCTACAAGATTTGGAACATGTCTTTCCTATTATTGGAAATTCATTGATTGTAAAACTACCTTCAACTCCTCTATAAATTGAGCAAAGATCTTAGTGTTTGATAAGGAAGAATTTGAGTAGAGAAATGCTGGTGGAATTTCAATTGAGGAGTTGATTTGAGTGACACATTATTGGAGATATTTTCATTTTGATGAGGCTGGGATGTTGCTGGAGATGGTGACACGAAATCAATCATTGGGTTGTAACCTCCCCTTCTATCATTAATAAATATCACTGCTTATTTTTCCCTATATGCATCTGTATAAGCTTTGATTCTCCATATCATGATTTCTTATTTGATGTATATGGTTTATGCTTTATTGATTTAGCTAAATAACTTGAATAGACGTCTGTATTATTGTTATCTCTTGTTGTTTAGTGCTCATTCTTGCAGGAAATATTTTACAAAGATGACTGGAATTTGAAGCTACAGCAAAAGTGACAGAAGGAGACTTTGGAAGTGCTTGGATTCCAAGTAAGCTTCTTATTTCATTATGTGTGTCTATTTACAGTTAGGAAAGATAGTTGTAAATTATTTGACCTATTGTTCTAGATTATCAGCTATCTAGCGAAGAATGATTTATCCATAATTCATAATTCAGCATAACACATATTGCTGATCAAAGTCCTTCACGGATTTCCCCCTTTCCATCTCCAATGAGTTTATATTTTATTTATATTTCGATTATCTAATTAATTTTTTTTAATTCATCTCAATTTGAACAAAAATGCATCAAAATTCATAGGATCTTAATTCAAAATCAAGTTCAGATGTAGAAAATATTCTTCCATTTCAAAATCATCGGAAGCCCTTATCAGGAGAAAAATATCGCAGGCAGTTGGTATATGAAAATGGACAGCCACTTCACCCTTCCAATTGGAACATGACATCTTCTAGCCACAATCTGGGATCAACAATGGTAATAATTGTTTGGTATAACGTAATTTCAACAAACCAATTTGAAAATAGGATTCTAGTGATGATGAGTGACCCACCTACCATCTTCTAGTGCACCCCACTACAATGTAAAATCGAGAGAAGGTTGCATTATGAGTAAGATTTAGATAGGAAGCATACAAATAATGGTTGAATCAACCACCTATTCAATTCATACTACTTCCATATTCACCAATTAGGAATGAATACAGTAGTAGTAGTTATTAATCACAAGTTGGAAATGGCGACATTAAACTACAGGTTGGTATGGATGATTACTTATGGGATACGAATGCAATGGAGGAAATTTTGTTAGATGCATTCCATAATGATGAGTTGGGGGATGATGCTCATATAACTGGTACCTTATTAAAAATATTGAAATCTGCTTCCACCACCCCTCTCTTTGGACCTAGTGGTGATTCAAAGTCCATTCAGTTGAGGACAATGATGTTACTATACAAATTGAATGCAAATTTTGGCATGTCAAATGCAGGTTTCTCCGAAATATTGAGGTTATTCATCTACATGATCGATCAAGTCCCTTATATTTTGAGAAATATTTTCACACAATCAACATTAAAAATTGTTTATTTTATGAATGTTAAATATTGACATTTTACAATTGTATTCCCCGCCGACTATATGTTATTCAAAGATAAGGTTATTCTGAGTGATAATTTATTTTTGGGTAGCTACGAAGAGGAAAATAAGTTGTTGAAAATTTTGGGTTTTGAGTACATATCATATCATGTTTGTCCAAGTGAATGTATTCTACATAGAGGAGAATATGCATACAAAGAGATATGTCCAAAATTTAAAGCATGAGTTTTAAATTTATAAATATATTTTATTAAGATATCAATATAAATATACTCATATTATCTCCTTTCTCAAATGACATTGTGAGTATCAATCTAAAATAACTCACAAAGTGATAGAAAATGGAGAAGGAAAATCATATTTTTGCCATAAATGTGTACTAAAAGGCCTACTACAAAAATTGTCAAAGTTTTTCAATATAGTAAAATAACCTCCATTATTTTCACTCTGTAACATATCCCCATACCTATAAATGTAGTTTAAAACATGGTGTACAATATCTATTAAAATAAGGATTCAAGGTCATAATCCTTCTCAAATAGGAAAATGAGAAGAATATAACCAAAATGAGAAAATAGTGAATTTAAAACAACATTGAAGATGTATTCTAGATTTAGATACTTATTGGTTTATTAATTGAATCACGTGTTTTCTTCTTGTTTATTTCAAAATCAATATAAATCATGTAGTGATAAATCTATGAGGACTTTAACAATCAAAACATTGTGTATTAATATGTAAGATTAAATTCTTGACATGAGAGGTAAAGTCATGTTTACTATATTTAAATTTTAGTTTTTGCAACATTATGGAAACTAAAAGGAGATCGTATGCATGTATAAATTGTTGATTACATATTTTTATGGACCATGAGAGAAACAAATGGGTTTACATGGATGCATGTAAGGTTTTAATTTTTTATTCATGGATAATGGAAGAGTTTTGAATTTTCTTTTCAATGGTAATTATTAAAAAAATTAAAAAATTAGTAAATATTTTATGGCTAAGAATTAAATGATAAATAATGTGATTGTGATTAAGAAGCATTTGTTTGACTTTATAATAGACTTGGTGATGCATTTTCATTTCCTATTTAGATTATGTAAAATAAATATCTTTTTTTTTATGTATTTATAAGTAAATTATTTAAATTTATAGACATGTCTTTATCATTGTGAACATGATGTAATATTAGCTATGAGAAATGTGAAAACATGAATTTTAGTGATTATCTTGTGATAAGTATACGATCAAAATATTGTAATTCAAAGCATGAGTTATCAATTTATAACTATATTTTATTAAGATATTAGTCTAAATATACTCATATTATCTTCTTTCTCAAATAACATTGTGAGTATCAATCTAAAATAACTTGCAAAGTGAGAGAAAATGGAGAAGGAAAATCATATATGTATTATATATGTGTACTAAAGGGCCTAATACAACCATCCTCAAAGTTTTTCAATATAGTAAAATAACCTCCCTTATTTTCATTATGCAACATATCCCCATAGATATAAATGTTGTTTAAAACATGGTGTACAATATCTATGGTAATAAGGATTCAATGTCGCAATCATTCTCAAATAGGAAAATGAGAAGAATATAACCGAAATTAGAAAATTGTGAATTTATTGACAACATTGAAGATTTATTCTAGGTTTAGTTACTTATTGGTTTATTAATCAGTTCACATGTTTTTTGTTTTTGTTTGGTTCAAAATCAATATAAATCATGTAGCAATACATCTATGAGGACTTTAACAATGAAAATTCTTGCAACATTATGTAAACTAAAAGGAGGTCTTATGCTTGTAAAAAATGTTGATTACTTATTTTTATGGACCATAAGAGAAACAAATGGGCTTACATAGATGCATGAGAGGTTTTAATTTTTTCTTCATGGATAGTGGAAGATTTTTTACTTTTCTTTTCAATGGTAATTATAAATAAAAGTTGAATTAATAAATATTTTATGGCTATGAATTAAATGATAAATAATGTGATGGTGATTAAGAGGCATTTGTTTTACTTTCTAATAGACTTGGTGATGAATTTTTATTTCCTATTTAGATTATGTAAAATAAATATTTTTTGTGTATTTATAAGTAAATTACTTAAAGTAGACATGTCTTTATCATTGTGAATATGATGTAATATTAGCTAGGAGAAATGTGAAAACATGAATTTTAGTGACTATCTCGTGACAAGTATGTGGAAAAAGCTATACCAAATATATTTGTCAAAAAGCTAAATCTAATATAATATGATTTTTGTGTTATTTAACTCATATTTATTATTAAAAAAAGATAAATTTAAACTAAAATAAAAAATAAAGAACCAAAATAACACCAAAATGATGTACATGTTAAAATAAATAATCTCTTTTAGTGATTAGTAAATCAATGATCTATATGGGTCTATATTGGTTTTCTATATCTATATATAGATCGACCATAGTGTAATTTTTCATTGTTTAAATTGTATTTTTGAATAATATATTATTATTAATATTTTATATTAAAAATTGAATGAGTTACACATTTTCATCTTATTAAGAACTAACTAAAATATTTTACCTTTAATTATTTTTTCCTTGTGAGTATTGAGAATTTTACTAATTAGACTAGAATGAATATGAATGAAATATCTTAGCAACAAAAAAATATTTATGGTAATTTTATAATTATAGTTTCAACCATACTAAACTTTGTAATTTATTAAAAAAATATTTGCATTTTTTTGTAAAGTAATTTGTTTTGTATGTAATTACATATATGTAATTTTGATATAAGTTTGCCAATACATAATCTATAACAAATATTATTTCATAAAAATAAACATCATGATGATAACCATATAAAAAACATAAATATTATCTAATATACACATTCAAATTTACTACCATCATCTAATTATATACACGCCTAACACAAATTAACACCATTAGCTAGCACACAAATCTAATAATATAACAGGGCATCATCATCATGATCACATTTAACAAAACACAAGCATTGTAATCTAACATCATCACCACACACATCCTCAAATTAATATACATCTCATGTCAAATAACTACTATCACATACATATCTATCTGCAAGAACATTAAATGAACATATTTAACATGACCTACCAATATACACATCAACACCAGCATATAAATTATGTACATAAACATGAACAAAAAAAATGCACTATATATATGCAAACAAGTCAAAAAATTGCATAAAGTAAATAACTTCTATCGAATATATGATACGAAAGACATAGTATTGGCATCCTAGTCTATAGCAGACATTGATGGATGGTCAAGTACTACCTCAATAGTTGAACTATCAGGTGGAGGAGAAGGTGGTTTGTCTGCTCTCTCAAGAGAATCATGAGGGACCTCCATCAGTATTGGGACATGATCATTAGGTGTATGATGAGGGTTTGTATAACACGAAGGATCACCAACACCCTAACCATGATCTGATGGGGTATTACTACCAGAAGCATGATCACCACCCTCATCATCATGTTCTAACAGGATAACACTGCATGAAGACTCATGTGACATATATGATGCATGCCTTGCATCCTACTCACTGCCAATAGCTTGGTAGCTCCGGTGATATTATGTATAAGAATCATCATATCATGCAGACGATCTTCGAAAAGATATAGGAGCCTAGTATTTTCCCTAATGTCTCGAGCCCTCGCAGTGCGAACTCCTTCCAAAAACCAAATTTTAGAAAATTGGTCGTGGAATTCCATCCTAAATCTAAGACCAGCCCTAAGGGACTAGATGTCCATGCCCCTCTACATTTGAGGATGTGCCTCATCACCCTCTTGGGCCTCACCCATCTCTGCATTTTATCCCTTTGGTGGGGGAGGAGGCATGTCCCCAACGAATGTTTTGATGTCTACAAAATATATAGTACACAACAATAATTAGACAATTTCATTAAAAATTTTAATAAAACAATTTAAATAACATGCTACCATAAAGTTTATCCTAATTAATTAAGATAATAAAAAGAAAAAATTTTAATTTAAGGAAAACACTACTATTATCTCTATCATCTACAAGCTCATTTGTTGTGAAGAGAATGTTGGGACATTATCTCCAATCCATCCCCACATACGAATATGAAACCAAGATAAATGTGTGGCCATATTAACTGGCCAGTAGCATTGGTGGCTGGGAAAAAATCCTGGTTGGATACTCCAACAAGCCCCTCTTGGGAATCATCTAGCCCCACATATGTGTTCGCACCTGAATCATTAGCTTAGGAGGGTTACAGTCAAATGTAGGACTCATCTCTTGAAACCTCTAAAAAAATAAACAAAAAATATCTGAAGCAAAAGGGAAATTCGTTCTCTCATGTATCATCACACGACATCTATATAAATCCCTACAAAACCACCTCAAACAAATGGCATACCATTTGGTACATTGTAGCGTGCTTGTATTAAAGAATATAAATAATACAAAATAGTGAAACTAATGTTTTTCCCATTAGTAGTATAATATGCAGTGGTGGTCACTAATAATGAGAAACACCTAAACTCATGTGCAACAAAAATTTGTAGTTGTCCACCACACACCTGAAAATATGTTGGACAAACTACATGACCCCCAACATATCTCTAAGAGTAAACAAGTTGAATCTCTACTACAACCCCATGGGGGATATCATGGAACTCGGGAAAATCCTCCCCTCTCTTGGATAGGAGAGCGGTAAAATATATGTCTTCCTCGGAGGGCCTATACCATGTCTCACGATCGACATGGAAAGACTATTACTAGACATTCTTCCAATGAATCAGTTGTGCCAACAAGACAAAGTGTGCCTTCAGGAATTTTTCCTCTTCATAGTACTTAAGGAGGCCTACATTCATCAAGAAAAATTAGGTCACTGCGCTAATAAGGAGAGGGTATAAATCCATCTCCCTCTCTTGTGCCTCCCATGGTCAGACCACATTTTATTAGTCCACCATTTTCTCCTCCTCATGATGTTTCTCCCTCTGTTGACGTCTATTCCACATGATTGACATAAAAAGTACATCATCCTCATACACAAAACATAAATTTTCTTTATTAAATGAAAAATGTTTTTATAAACATGGACACATAATTTTCAATTAAAAAAAAAATCATCCTTGTTACGCTAAAAAAATAATAATGCACTAGCTCTGGTGCGTTATAAAACACATCAACACTGAGAATAGTGCTTAAATACATATGAAATGTTGTTTTTTATTCAAATACATATATTTTCAACATGATGCATCGAGACAACCTTACGAATTAGTGTGTAAGTATAACCTTTTCACACTAGTATGGAATGTTCACGTTGCAAAATGCACCAAGCTATATTTTTTAATATTATGTGTGCAGTTCTTTTGGTAAATATAAAAACATTGGGAGTAACCTAAAAATGTACGCACTGGCGTAAAATTTATAGCCTTTATTAGTGTGTTGTAATTTACAATATTCACCATCAACATTATGGGGTGTTAGGTTCACACACCGAACTGTGGTGCACCTTGTAAATCTACTGGGTGCAACAATATTGGTGTGAGTCGAACATGCTGAATGCACCATGTAGGAAAAAAAATAAAAAAAACATATTTTTTGACCTATTTTACAATTATAATCTACTAAAAAATTAAATTATATATAAACATAGACATTACCTGGACATTTGGTCATCGGGGAGGCATAATTGACATGTAGTTGAGAAAAAAAAAATTCCACTATTGTTTGAGAAAATTTAAATCCACGCACTGAGCATGGTATGGAAGGATGGTGAGCAAGAGAAACATCTATGTCAGGGTACTTGCATGGAAAAAGATTTTTGTTGGCGCTTCAGAGCTCTACAACACTGTAGATAGTAAAAATAAAATTTACAGTCGGTAGGTTTTTTTTAATTAAACCTGTTTCACTGTGTTATTATAACAGCACTAATGCATACTACATCCAAGAAAACCAAAAAAAAAAAAAAATTAAAAACCCTATAGCGGTGCTCTTGTTAAGATACACCAAAGTGTTTTAATAAGTTAACCGCATCGGTTCTTCATGGGCATATAGCACCACATTTTTTAAAAATTAAAAGTTGCCTAGTGGTGCTCTTTCTAAGATGCACTAGAGCATTTTAAAACATGAACAACGTTGGTGCTTCGTGGGAAGATAGCACTGCATTTTTTTTTTAATTAAAAATCCTATAATGGTGATGTTTTTAAGACGCACCAGGAAATTTTAATACATGAGTCGCACTAGTGCATCGTGGGAATATAGCACTACATTTTTTTTTAAAATTAAAAACTCCCTAGCAGTGCTCTTTATAAGACAAACCAAGTGTTTTAATACATGAACAACAAAGGTGCTTTGTTGGAATATAGTGCCACATTTTTTTTAAATTAAAAACCCTATAGAAGTGCTCTTTTAAATACGCACCAGGGATTTTTAATAAAAGAAAAACATCGTCGCTTCAAGTGGATATAGCACCGATATAGTGAAAAGTATTTTAGGATCGAAAGTTCTTAAATTTAACTTTTATCTGGTGCTATTGATTAGTGTAAGCACTGATTAGTTATAAATAGGTGGCGCACCATTGTTTTAAATAACGCTTCGATAGTGCGTTATACTTTGTACACACTGGGGCGTTAGAGTATTGGTTTAGCAATGGATCGTCTTCATGGTATAGGATCGAACTAGGAAAAATAAATTTTACGGCCGGCATTTTTGTAAATTTAACCTTTTTCCGGTGTTATCGAGTAGTATATGCACCGATGATCCTTTTTATTTAGTGCATATTTTTTTTAAATAAATTTGCCATGATGCACAATGTTATATTAGACATCGGTGCTTCTATGCATAGTAAATCACGAGTGTGTTTGTATATTATAGACACATTGTTAAAACACATCCACTAAAACATCCACCCACCCACCTTTGCGAGTGACCTCCCCTACTAACAGATTTTTGGACTATTTCTATAGGCGCTTCCACAAAAACCTCCACTAGAGGGTCTTTTTCTTGTAGTGATGAATAAGAATAATAAAAACATTATAATCCATGTTTGAGGATATTAGTTGGGAAAATAATACAACTAGAAACATATACTCACATGATTTTATTACATTATTTTTTTATCTATTATGTGTAATGATCCCAAAACTATTAGGGAGGAAATGGATTCAAAGGGTAGTAAAGTATGGAAGAAGGCCATGGTTGAAGAAATGGTTTCCTTATATAAGAATGAGTCTAGCTAAGTTTTCAGATAGAAGAAAACATGTTGGTAACAAATGGTTGTTTAAAAATAAGTTGCATGCAAAAGGTAACTCGTTTAGTAGTGAAGGGATATTCCCAAGGGAAGGGAATTGATTTTGGTGATTTTTTTACTCTTGTAGATAAATGAATTTCTATTAAATTTTATTTTTTTTGTTAATTTTGATCTTGATGTAGAGTATATGGTTGTGAAGAAAATGTCCCTACATGGTGATCTTGGATAATAAATCTACGTGAAATAGCTAGAAGGTTTTTTAGTGAAGGGAAAGAAAGAGCCAATTTTCAAGTTGAAAAAATACTTATATGGATTAAAACAATCTCCAAGAATGTGGTATCAAAAGTTTTATACGTATATATTAGAATTGGTTTCTCAAGAAGCAAAGCTAATCATTTTGTGTATTCAAAGAAAGTGGATGATCATTTATTTGTGTGGTCTTATATATAGATGATATGTTTCTCATTGGAAAAAAACAAGGAAATCGTAGAGGATTTATATTTTTTTTCCATTTGAATTTTATACGAATACCTTGGTGTAATAAATTTACTTTTAGCATGGAAATTAAAAGAGGATTAAAAAATTGGAAACTCTGGTTGAACTAGAGGAAATATGTTGAGTTATTATTGCAAATGTTTAACATGTAAGAATGTAAATTGATCAAGGTCCCTATTCTTGTAGGTGTAAATATAATTGTATATCATTGTCCCAAGACACATGAAGTGGAAGAGGGGCATATCTCATGTTCCTTGTGCTAGTGTTGTGGATAGTTTTATGTGAGGAGTGGTCTATTCTAGACTACACATTTCCCATGCACTAGTATTTTTGAGTGGGTATATGTAAAACCTGGGGAAAACAAATTGGACAATTGTAAAGAGGTATTTTAGGTATTTTTCTCACATTAAAAATTATGAAATTTTCTACCAAGGAAGAATTAGAACAGAAAAACTGTTATATGCACATGGATTTTTTGACATATATTGGGTTGGATATATCAATCATATAATATCTATAAGTATTTATGCGTTTAAACCATTTGGAGGAGTTATCAATCGGATGAGAAAGAGACAAGTTATAGTTGCACTCTCAACTACAGAAGTTGAATACATGGAAATAACCCATGCAAGTAAGGAAGTTATATGGTTTCATCAATTGTGTTTAGGTATTGGATTCATATAGAAATATTTAAGGTTAGATTGTGATATTTAAAGTGAAATGTTTGTGGCCAAGAACTATGCTTATCATTCTAAAGTGAAGCATATTTATGTTTGGTACCACTTTGTAAGACACATGGATGGACTTGTTGAGTGCTTGATGTGGCTTGATTTGAATCACTATCTTTATAGATGATCATGGTGGATATCAGTGGTGACCCATCTATCTAATTGACTCAACAATTATTTATATTCTTGATATATTTCTATGGTTTTTCAGTTCCCAAAATTTTAGGGCCATTATGAGGCCCTAATTGATTTTTTTTGTCCATTTAATGCCTAAGGGTTACCAAGACATTCCATGGACTTAGCAAAAAAGTCATTATTTTTGGATATTTATTTCCAAAAAACTATTGTGAACCATAAACAAAGATTTTATCTAAAAAAAATTCTCTTAGGAAGTTGATGTTCCAATGACGTCATCACCCACAAACCTTTTGGTGCTTCATCTTCCAAGATTAGGGTTTTATACCCCTAAGATTCCTTCTTTATGTTAAAATTCCACTCTTTTGTCCTATTTTAATAACTTTTATCAATGCGTGTAGTTTCCATCTCTCTCTCTCCCTTCATAAAATAGCTACCACCATTCCTATAGAAGTCGGGTTTTCACTATAGTGCTATACTCTCTACTATATTTTTCTTTCTCTGTGTGTGTGTTTCACTTCCTTTTCTTCCTTTCATTTCACTCCTTATACAATCCGAATCAATATTATCAGACAAATATGCTCCTTATTTTGGATTCACTCAATGAACCTCTCACATAATGCATGTCTTCATGGCATACTAAAAAATACCCTTAATTTGACTACATATTGGAAAATACCTCTAAAAATCACTTTATTTAACCCCCTACCAATATGAACCCAATACACCTTCCCAATTTAAAATGCCCTTACTTTCACTATATATTGTAGGTATCCATTTTTTCATTAAAAATTTTTATACCCCTTTATTTTCATTAACAATGTTAAATATATTCTGTACCTAGAAAGAATAACCTATATACTGGGTAGCTAAAAACTTGAAAGTTTCAATAAAAAAGAGGTAGATATAAGTTGTTTGATTTATAAATACACATTGTGGAAAATTTGAATGGAAACTGCATAGATCTAAATTATCAATTGCATCTGTATTATATTGAGTACTGAAATGGATGCACTACATAATTTAAAAAAAAAACCTTGATAACCAACACAATGGCACACCTTTTATCTCGCTTATAAAATAGGAAGAAGAGAGAAAGTACAATGACTATGGACATGTGAAGAAGCCTATATAGGTGGACTTTGTCAAATCATAGCCCTAACATGATCACCTAGTGCACCATAGTTGCATCGTAAGAGTGCTAAGTAAGTGTGTCTCCATCAAAAGATGAATTGGAGCATACATCCCTTCCTTGAGATTTGTTTCCTCTACCTAAGATGGGAATTTCTCATGCATAAGTATTCTAATTGACTAGGGGTCTACACCTTTTTATTAAGAATAGGTCAGAAATGCTAAAAATAACAAAATAAAAGTTATAATAATAGAAAAACTCTATCCAAAATTGGAATTGCTAAATTTGAAGCAACATCTAAACTGGAATTAATTGAAGGTACGAAATGTGTACCCTTAGCATGCATGCACCCTCTTCCAGACAATAGTCTACTTCAATATCTCCTATAGCATGCATATGCCATCTACCAAGTAATAGTTTATATCAATATCTCCCTAACTTTGATTCAACTTGTTCATCACTAATGTAACAAAAGGGTGAAGGTGCCATATTTTTTGTCTTCTATACTACCCCATCATCGGGAGGATCACTAGCTAAGAAACATGTAAAAACTCTTAACACATGCATTAGACATAGATCATAGAGGTATTATTAATGTGATGCATGTATGTTCTAAAGCAAGGCTGCTTCGGCTCGGGAGCGAAAGCGGTATGCGAGAGTGGAAATGGGAGCGGGGAGTGACATTTTCAAAAGCTCTCGAGTTGGGAGCGATTTTGGGAGTGAATTTTATATAATATATATTTTTATATATTTTTATGCATATATGTCATGAAAATCATGTAGAATGATGAATTTGTGATAAAAAGACATAAAAACATGGATTAAACCATTTAACATCATTCATATAGTAGTTATAATCTTCATCAACCATAGGTCGACAAATTTCAATTATATAGGATGTAAGGGTGCACATAAGAAAAATATCATTGAGTGCAATCCATCTCTGAACTAAAAATACATCAAAAAACAAATAGGTTTTGGATGGCCTCTAACATCTAAAAAATATATGCTACAAAAAATACCTACATATAATAAAAATTATTGCCTATGTTGGGATCGTTGTCATTAACATCACCCTATAACCATTAACATAAGATAGAAAAAACGTAATATGTCAAGTCAATATTTTGTTTGAGTGATGGGTACATTTTTATTAGGGTCATGATAGATGAGTTCGAAAACCAATGTCGCTAACATCAAGGTACATAGAGGGTTTGATGTTCTTGATTAAATATGAGTTCCATACCCTAGTACATGACAAAATCCAATGGAAACATTGCAATCCCCCCAACCCTGAAATCCTGAAAAATTGATAATTCTATTGGATTTTGAGTGAGATCTAAAATTCTAATTTCTCCATATGAAATATAATGAGGTCGAAACCACTCTCAAACATCCTGAATCATTTCATGGTAATGGTAAAAATTTAAATAAAAGGATGAAAATGAAATATAAAGGAGAATGTCTCTTTTAGTTTAAGAATTTATCACTACCTTAAATTGCATATCAATACTAGGTCCATGGGCTTAAATATTAGGCTACTCTCGACCTAATATTACCATAGTTTTTTATATGTCCCTCCCACTCTCGATACTCCCATGGTACTCCTAAATCTCTATTTCTCTAGCATACTCATTTTTTGACTATGTATGGCCAATGTATTGTATAAATAATACCTTATCATACACATATTTATATACAAAATATAAAAATCCTTTACCCCCTATTATATCCTCAATATATTATTTCATTTTTTCCTCATTTTTACTGCCCTAATATGAACGCATGTGGTATGGTATTGCTTTTTCAATGAATCCCCCGTGGGTACAAAGGGTTGGATCTCCAGCTAGTTTCACTTGGAAATGATTGCTCTCACCAACCCAAGTGACCTCCCATGGTAGAAGAAAAGAGAGAGGACGGAGTAGGAGATTCTATCAAGTTGTTGGTTGAGGATTCACTCACGTGATAGGAGTGAGATGATGGCCAATTTCACCTAAATTATTCATAAACTACTAACAATGGTTAAGGCACCTTAAACAAGTGATGATGTTGGAGGTGTGACATTCTTCAAGGTACAAGTTAACTTTGATACTCCCTTATTTGAAGACCAAATAGATGCAGATACTTTGAAGAAATAGTTAATTTGGTTAGAATGGTATTACTATATCCAAAAAATAAATCGACAATGAAAAGATCATCTTTGCACTCCTAAAATCCCTTACCTATGACAAAGATTGGTGGGTGACAACAAAAGTGTCCTTAGACATAGAAATTTTATTAATCAAAGGAAAAAAAAATTACATAATAGATTCTAGAGCTTACAACAATCTCTCAATTGCTCTTGCATGAGGAGAAAAATAAGCTCTTGTCCTAAACTAAATGTTTTATGGAAAACTTATCACAAATGAAAAGTTTCCACTTACATTAAATGTAATACCAATCATTTTCCTAATTTCAATAAGTAATGAATGGTTTTCTAGATCTACTAATAATATATAAAAACATAACTATATGAAAATATAATTTGAGACCAAATTATTTTTAGATCATAATATCTAATGGTGGGAAGGTTATTGGAAGAGATAAAACAAAGAGAAGTCTATGATATTCAAGGAAAGACCCACTAGGGAATATTATTTTGATGCCCTCAAGGAGGAATTCTACCTTGTAGGGAACTATGATGACCAATACACAAGATGGAAAATATATATGAAAAGACATAGATTAGATGATGTCAAAGTACACCAATATTTTCCATAACTTGTGCTCAAAGATAGGTGTCAAAGACTTTGAGGGAAAATTGGTTTGAAATATTGAAGTGGCATTCAAAGGTACATCCAAATATAGATGGATTTATTGGGCATCTCCTCACTAGGATCCACTTATTGACACATCATTAAAATTGAACATAAATTGAAGTAAAGGAATAAGTGAGATTTCAAGTTTTCAAATCCATCACAATAAAATCTTGGTAAAGGTTGCCCCAGTTCGAAAAAAAGAGAACGAAACAAGGATTTATATC